>NW_010584774.1:178607-195411 GCF_000705375.1 Tinamus guttatus | reverse complement strand
AGCCCCCCTCCCCGGCACGGAGTGTCCGGTGTCCAGCCGCGGCGCTAATTGGTGTCAAGGAATGTGTCAGATGTGACGGAAACGAGAGCGGCGTGAAGCCGCTCACCAGGGGCTGGGGGGGCCGCAGCCCCGTCGTGTACAGGCGCTTGGTGACCGGCAAACAGGAATGACTTGTGGCCGCCGGTGACCTGGGCCGGGTTGGGAGCGTGACCTGTCACCTCGAGGTGAAAGGCCCTGGACCCGCTGCCGGGCCTGCTGCGCCTGCTGGCCGCCCCACGGGCTCCGCCAGCCCGGGATGGCCAATGCCTCTCCGACTGCTGGTCCGTCCCGCTTTGGGCACACGGAAAGGGGAAGAGGAATCCCTTAGGCGCCCAGTGCAGCTGGTGTGTCTGAGGGGACACTGGTGTCCTGGCAGCACGTCTAGTCCCCACTGCCCTGGCATCGTGACACTGAGCACCTGCTCACCCGCGCTGGAGCCTAGGGCTGATCTTTGTTTCTTCTAGGCCAAGCTGCCCTCTACTTCCCAAATTAAGATGGGTTTTAGCTGTCTCACGCATTCTGTCATAATTCCCTAGTTTTCCAACAAAGGTGGCACCTGGACTTGTGGTGGTATTTTGTTATGTGCCCAAAAGAAGACAGCAGAAAACAGGCTGCCTTGGGGGTTTGTTGGGGTTGTGCTTTGCTTTCGTGTGTATAGGAAAAGAAATTTTACATTTGTAGCATGCAGCCAGACCTGCAGTACGCATACAGAGTGCTTCTGAAAATGGGCATTATGGTAATTGATTTTTTCTTAGATTTTGAAAAGCAACACACTCTCTAGGGATGAAAGAGTACATCAAGCGTTGAGGTTAATACCTGTGCTTACTGTGATCTTGGTCTTCAGGCTCACAGAGAGCAGAGATCACCTCCCAGGTAGGCAAAACAGCCTCTTCCGTATCGCAAGCTAATGATCTAATCGGTGCATTTCCTCGGGGGACGCGGTCCTGTTTGTGCCTCCATCAGAGCAGGGTCCATCCTTTCCTGGGGCATGTGGGCAGGCAGTCGGGCACAGGAGGGACGTGGGAAGAGCAGTGACAAATGACGCAATTCCAGCGGGCAGCAGCAAGGCTGCGTACCCTGCACCGCTCACGGACAACTGGCCCTTAATAAGATGTCCAAACCTTACAAGGTTTGGCACATTAACGCAGCCAAATCCCTCAGGTGACTTCGAAGGAACAAGGGAGACAAAAATAGATGGATGGGCTGTATCAGGAGAATTGCAAGTGTCAGAAATATCTGTTGCTTGGGGCAGAGGAAGATGGAAGTGACTGGAGGAGGCCAGGGCTCAGCAGAGGGCTTAGAGGGCTCCTTCTGGCACTGATAACACTGCACCGCTGCATCTGCACACGTGTCGCCAGAGCCAAGGCTCGCCCTTTGTGCTCTGTTTGCTTTTTTTCTTTACCAGACTGTCTTAAGGCCCTTTCAAAAGGCATCTCAGGAGGCATCACCCAGCTGGGGCAGCCCAGAGACAAAACGTGCAGCCCTCCTCATGGGGCCAAGAGTGAGAGCATCATCGGGAGAGTCACAGAGCCCTGTTCCTGACCCTGTTGTCTGGGCTGTTTGAGCAAAACACCTTTCCTGAGCTGAGGTTCTGGGCAGAAAGGAGCCTGTCCACATGGCTCATGGGGAGCATGTGCTAGGGACGTCAGTGCAAATTATTTTCCTAATCATCTGCTACATAAAATAAGATGTTGATAGAGCTGTACAATAAACAAATCAGAAGACAAGCCCTGGTGTTTATCCAAAAATGGACTTAATTCAGATACTGACTTCAGTAAATACCATGGCCTGCTTTAAAGAAAGGAAGATTTGGCCAGAAGATTCGGTCTGAACACGACCCGGGGCCGAGCGCAGGGGAAGGCGCTCGTGTCCATCCGTACTCCCAGGCCAGTGCCGGCTCTGGGCAGCCCCTTGTGTTAGGTTTTATCGCGCGGTGAACATTTGTTCTCTGGCAAGCTGGAAGCTACAATTTATTATTAAAATTGATTGGTTCCAATGCAGGGAAAACGATCGCAAGGAAACCCTATTACAGTTTTTCATTATCACCATTATTTATTTTTAAGTGCTATTAATATTCCTGGGTCTGGGCAAGGCAGAAGATGAAAGGCGGTATCCTCTCTTGCTGCTCACAACATGAGGCCTGGCTTAAACACTTAGGCATATGTAAATATATTTTTTCGCTAATCTACCTCTTATGAAAGTCAGCAGCAAGAGAGAGGAAAGGGAAACTGGTTTTGTATCACCAGAGCACATACAGGACTCTCAAAATGTTCCCAGCCTCTCCCAGGATAAAAAAATGATCTGCAAGCCCCAGCTCCGGAGGGAAGTAATGGGCAGGAGCCTTTCCTCGAGGGGGCCGATGCGGCGCTGGCCGGGCACTGCGGGGTGCAGAGGAGCCGAGGGTCAGACCCGGGCCCTGCGGTGCCGCTCTGCAACCCGCAGCGGGTGCCTCTCTGCTCGGCCTGCTCAGGCCGTGCTGTGTCGTATCCGTGTTGAAAGGAAGGAACCTGCTGCACGGGGGTCTCCCATGCTGCACGTAACCCCCAAATTGGCACAGAGTCAGGAGCTTGCACTCTCTGGACCAGCAAGTAGTTAGTCCTGAATTCCCAAAGTAGAAGAAATCTAGCTGTGGATTGCTGTGGAGCCTGTTGGGAAGTGAAGTTTTAGGGTGGATGCTTCTTCTGAGGGACTTTGGTGGGGCCAAGTCTGTCCCGCGGGCAGGGAGGCCAGCAGGGAAGGGGACTCCTGGAGCAGGGCTCAAGGTCTGAGGCTGCTTTTGCTGGGAGCTTCTGTTTGACAAATGTTCACAGATGCTTGCATGATAGATTTTCTTTTAATCTCTTCTTCACACCTCATTTCCTACCTTTTCATGTTTATTGGTAAATGGTGGACCGTTCTTGCAAAGGTTTTTTTAACCTCAGAGTTATCAGTGTTTGCTTTCAATCAATGCACACGTTTTTTCTTAGGAATTGGTCTATATGCTGAGTTTTCCACTTCAGTGAGGCCTTGCTTGTGTGAAGGAACTATTTTTTTCAGATCAGAAGTTATAAAATACAAAGATTATTGTAGAAGATATGACTTTGTTTGATCAATGTGCCATTGCTTATGAAAGGCTCTGCAGATGGAATATGTAATGTCAGGAAGCTCTTCCAAAGCTCATCCATGGAGTTTGTATTTCCTGCCTCATGGGAGTTCCCTGAGGGCAGGACCAGCAGGGTCAGGCATGGGGGTGGTAGGAGTTGCCATCTCTTGAATTTTCTGGTCTGTGCAACTACTACTTCTGTAAGTACAAAAGATGGATGCCTACTTTTATATCTTCCTTAAGCAATTAAATCTTCATGCCAGCGCTGGCTCTGAGTAGCCATAGAGGATACAGCAAAGACCTTAGTACAGTAATTTGCAGTTTTTTAGCTCAATAACCATGGAACTGGTGGAGACACTACAAAAAAATCAGAATATAACTAGACCCACACAGACAGACATCCACATTATCCTCCAAATGCCAGTGTTAAGGTATTAACTCTGAAGTCAGTGTTAAGGGGCCCTATTAGGCGGAAGGGACAACTTGAGGCTCTTTTGAAAGTGAGATGGAGTAGTCTGTTGTTCCAAGGAAACCTTTACCTTAGCCATACACTGGCAATACAGGTTGGCGAGTGGTCAAAGGCCAGCAAGGAGATTGAGGCTTCTTCTTTGTGCCCCTCAGGTGATCTGCAAGGCAAATTTAAAATTTCAAATGCCATTTAATAATGTAGAGTCAAATAACATGCTGAAAAAAGAGAGCCAGGAAGATTAGATGAAATTAAAGGGAAGTTCTGTTTTCGTAAGAAAGATTCTCTGCCGTCGTTCTTCATGTCAAAGTGGGGGTTAGTTTGTTCAAAACACGTAAGCATCAGGGCTGGTAAGAGGGCATGAGAAGCCTCTTCTCTCCCAGTTCTCTGTTTCTCTGCCAATGGAAAGAGGCACAAAGGGATGGATGACAAGTTGCTGCAGAGGTGGAGGGAGGAAAAGAGCGGATCTCAGGAGCCCCATCTCCTCCAGGGCCAGTGCTAGGGGGAAACAGGGCAACCGTGTCCCCGTGATGGCAGCTGCGCAGGTACCCAAGGCACTCATGGTGTGAGGTGTTAGTCCCTCTGCGTGGGACACCAACAGAGCTCCCCAACAGTGCTTCAACTTTAGTCTTTTGGATTCTCATTCCCTAATAATGTGCACTCCATCCACATGATTTCATGTACCATGTTTGTGTGTCCTCCAGGGGCCTTAACCAAGATCAGGGAATGACCCTGGGATCTCAGTCAGTGTCTTCACTGAAGTTCAGAAGGGGGTGAACTGGGGATTGAATAGTGGAGCCAGCAGAAGTTCATAAGAACATCTGGCTTAATTTTAGCAGAGGCAAGTGGCTAAAGAGTAGCATGTATCACCCTCCTTACGAGTCAGCCTGGTAGACTTGTGAATCCTGCATGCAAGAGCAAATGAGTATTATACATGTCATGTGTCCTTTCCCAATTTAGAAGCCCAAATGAAAGGTCTTTTTTTCCAAGTTTCTCATTTAGGGTATTCATAATGACTCCTCTGTGCAACTGCTAACCACTGCTCCCTTTTCTTGCAGCGTGCAAGAGGAAAGAACAAGAGCATGGGAAGGATAGAGGGAACACCCCCAAAAAGCCTCGGTTGGTCTTCACGGATGTCCAGCGTCGAACTCTACATGCAATATTCAAGGAAAACAAGCGTCCATCCAAAGAATTACAAATCACCATTTCCCAGCAGCTAGGGTTGGAGCTGAGCACCGTCAGCAACTTTTTCATGAATGCACGGAGGAGGAGTCTGGATAAGTGGCAAGACGAGGGCAGCTCCAATTCAGGCAACTCATCTTCTTCATCAAGCACTTGTACCAAAGCATGAAGGAATAACCACAAACTAAACCTCGGTGGAAAAGCTTTAAAATAAATAAATAAAGACAGACCAGGACCTCAAGATAGCAGGTTTATACTTTGAACTATTTGAAAAAAAAATGTTATTTATAAGTCCAAAGAAACCAAAGACTTATTTCACCTGCATTACGACTTTGTTCTAAGACACACACTTTAGTAGGACGACGACTTGCAAAAAAACGAGAAGAAAGATGGAAAGGAAATGAATGAAATGGAACACAGAAAGAAAAGGAATAAACCACTGGTCTTACACCTTCGCCCATGATCATTTTCACCGTCCTTGGCTGTTTAGTGGTTTGGAGCATAGTGATTTCTTGTCATTGAATGGACATCTTTTCAGACATGGCTCTTCATTTTCACAGCAATTGCCATGAAGGTGTAGAGTGTATCGGTACTATGTACACGCCGGTGGCTAGGGACTTAGTCAGGGCTGGTCTTCAGATAGGGTTGTGCCGTAGCACGACTGTCAAAGCGTGGAGTCGTCTGAATCCATTTGAACGGTAGTGTGATTTTTGCTGTTTTGATGTTTGAACTTAACTGGTGCAACGCCTGGAAACAAGTTCAAACTAGGCAAAGAAATTTGAATGGTACCTAAACCAGTGCATTCTCTTTGTTTGTTAAGGAATGTTCAGATTTAAAAAAAGGAAAACTATTCCATCCATAAAAAACGACTAGCTACCAAAGAACACATTTAATAATTATATTGCAGGTATTTTATTGCAATGATTTTAATATTCCAAAGCTATTTTTACACAAAATACTATGTAGAGTTATAGGTGTAAACTAATCTAACTGTATAACACATAAAACTACTTATCAAGACTGTTATTTGCAATTAGTAAAACCACGTTACTGTTTGTTTTCATGATTGGCAAGAAAGAATGTCATCCAGGAGTTTGAACCCCGTGTCAGAGCACAGACACTGCTCATGAGATGCTGCTTCTGCTGAAGTCAGGAGCTTTTTTGCTGTTGACTTTGGCAGAAGCAATAGAAGGGGGGGCCTTTGCAGTTTCATGCAAGGTAGTGTGGCAGCTCCCCAGTGTGCATCCCTTCCTTACGCTGTCCCAGGTTGATCCTGCTGGAAACCCGCTGAACAACCACCTTTCCAAGCCGTGCGTCCTGTGAAAACATAGCTCAGCTCTGCCACCTAGCCTGCAAACATGAGACTGAAGGCATTCGAAATGCAACCATTGAAAGAGTGGATAACTGTAAAATCACAAGGCCCAGCACCAGATTGAGACCTAGTGACATTAGTGAGCTTTTATTTATTTATTTTGCCTACCAATTTAATAGGCAAAGGAATAGGAACAGGTTTAAAGACTCTTGAGAACAGTAGTGCAGCATCAGTTAACTTTAGTTGGAACAACTCTAACAGGACACCCAATAGGACCTTTAGACGGCCAAATTATGGATGCTTTGAAGTCAATAGCAAAATTCCCACAACACCAAGATACAACCTGTTTTGTATCTGTGTGTAACAGGCTGAGCTTTTCTTCTTGTGCATTCTTTCTTGCTCATCTGTTAATCAGATTTATGCATGAAATAGTTTAAAACGGTAGTTGAAAAGGTTTAAATGCTCTGTTGCTAACAGAACTTTAGATGATAAATCATTCAGTTCATACTCTGATCAAATTAAAAGGAAAAGCATGTAACAGTTGCATCTTAAATTTTAGTATAAGGGGAAAAGAAACTTTCAAAACCATACACATGCCTGTTAGATTTCTAACTGGTGTTTCAAATTACTGTAGTAATTCTGAGTATATTAAATTGCATAGTAACCAAATAGGCAGGCATATGTCCCATTGCAAGAATAAGAAATAGCAAATCTTACTTATACTCTATTTAAAAAGAAAAATTCAAGGTAAACTAGAATCCAACAATAGCAGATGCTGTCTTTTATGAAGTCCAATCTAAACTCTAGAGGCACCAAATTTATGTGACTGTAGCACCATTTATTTCCCAAGGCAACAGGGTCTATTGAAGTTTCAGGGTATACAGTTAATTGCCAGGAATTGTTTAGAATATAACCAAAATATCTCTTTATTAAAATAAAGTCAAATGAAAACAGAATTTTTGGCACAAAATATTTCTCCACATTTTTCTATGTTAACCCACCTTAAGATTGACAAAGCAGACGTAATCTGTGAGTTTTCAGAGTCTCTAGCTTACCTTAAATTTTAGCAAACTTTCTTTTAAAATGTTCCATTCCATGAGATATAATTGGCCTGGAAATATTAATAAGCTCACGTAAAAAGGATCTTCTAAATGCAGTCTCATTAGTATAAGATTGATAAAGGACAGTGATAACTAATGTTTTAGTTTTTTTTCCCAGCAAAACACTACTTTGTAACTTACATATAGTTTCAAAAATGAAGCCTTATTTATTTAAAACTTGAGAATTTAAAAATGCAGGGAAATTCAAAGTACATTACCACATTTTTTTAGTATTTCCATTGTATTGTCTTTAAAGACTACTTGCTGAAACCAAAGAGAACTTTCATACCAGCATTAAATTTGCACCCAATATGCAATTTCAGGATCTCTGATACACACACCCACAAGCCCTTGATTTTATTTCTGTATATATACACACCCACATTTCTATGTGGGTGTGTATATGTATACACGGACACGCTATATCCACACACACTAAAGCTGATGCACAAATTGTAGACTTTAAGTGGATTTTTTTAAGTATAAACTTTTTGTTTTTCTATAAGCCATTAAGAACAAACACTCTTCCCACAAGCAATACATACCCCATACTCTGAATAAACAAAGATCACACTTTTCTTCCTTTCAAAACATGAAGCAAATAACTATAGAGCTGTTCATTCTGGTTGCAAAACTGTTTTACCTCTGAGCAGACTGCCCAATGCATTGACAGAAGCACGGGTGGGTTATTATTTAGTGCATCTGTTTTTTTATCACTATCATTTCTTAGCAAGTCATCCATGAAGGTGAATCTTTTTCTGAAATTACACTTAAAATTATACAGAAAATCCTGTCTCCATCCTATTAAAGATATTCTTTCTGTTTGCTTTGATAAAGTCAGGACTGGCTTCCTGACAAAATGACAATTAGTTTTGAATTACAAAAAGAAAGTATAAAAAAAAAAAAAAAAAGGACCTAAATCCCGACAAGAACAGTTAGGAAAGGGAGCAAAGCCTGCAATAGCTTGGGCACACCGGGAGAGTGGGCCCAGTCAACGCTGGCTTGGAAGGCGCAGGCATTGGGAATGGGCGCTCTGCTCACAAGGGGCCTCCACAAACATCTGTAACCACCCGAGAGGGGAGGCTGGCAAAGAGGTGAAATGTCTAAATCCATCCCCACTGCAAACTGCATTATTAGCTTGCCAGGATAAAAAAAGAAATGAAAACAAAAAACAAAACCAGAACAACCAGTAGTGCTACTTGCAACCCCACATTATTTTCCAGGGGCCTCATCCCACTCTCCTTACTCAGGTCAAGCAAATCTAACCAGAACGAGCCACCAGCGGGCCCTTTGCTCCGGCTCCATGCGATGCC
Source organism: Tinamus guttatus (assembly GCF_000705375.1). The sequence goes on along the minus strand of NW_010584774.1, from coordinate 186,917 downwards.
GGGAGCAAACATGTGCCGAGGCTGATGCCGGCCGGGCCGCTTTCCTGGGAATGGTCTGGGCACTGGCCGCCCTGCGTGCAGGAAGGAGGCCCTGCAGGGACACTGCTCCTCGGGGGGCTGGGAACGCCGCTCATCTTCGTATACCAAAGAGTCTTAGGACACTTCTCCTCACTTGAGTCATAAACAAGACATTTTTACCCCGAAAAACGGTCCTTCTTTCTACTACGCTTCCTTCTATCCTCCTCCTCTTCCTCCTCCTTTGTACATAAGGATGAAAACTATGCATTTAGCAAACAAAGAGAAAGCACTTATCCTTTTCTATCTAGCTGCGTTTGGGTGCATTCAAAGCTCCAGAGGCTAATTTTGAGACTTTGCTTAGCCTTCTGGTTTATTATTGTGGTGTGGTTAGCTTTACAATACATTTGGTAACTATTTGCTAAAGACGAAGAAGCAAAAGGTAAGGAATAGCTACTTCCACGTGTTAAAAAAAAAAAAGAAAAAAAAAGAAAAAAAAAAGTGTGTAAAGATCTACTATTTATAGTGTGAACCAAAGACGCTACCTCACTCGATTTCCATTGGTGATTTTAATCACATTGATGATACCAAAGAATACCAAAGATTTTTCATGCACGGCCTTGGTCTGTAAAGGGAACTCATTCTCCTTCTCAACCCCTGTCCCCACACCCCGTCCTCAACCTTCACTCAGTGTGTAAACTTGTCTTCATTCATAATAATGATGATACTGACCTTAGGAATACTTCTCTTACTACAACTACTACTGCTGACGATTATAAGGATAATAATAATAAAGCTCTAGGCAAACATGTTGCAAACTTTGTAAACTCATAGGACGAGTGCCTTGCTTGAACCAAAGTGTTAAACCGCTGTTGACCTCTTTATCTCTCACCTTATACTCTTTGAATACCTCAGCCTGTTAGAAAGGCCACTAATGAAAAAAAAAAAGGAATAATTCTTCACCGTGGTGCTTTTTGCCGTGCAACCATGCAATGAAACTTTCTTTGATACCAAAGGAAAATGTTTTTTTCCACTTTCTTGCTGACAAACCAAAGGTTCCTCCTTCTTTCCCCTTGAAAGCAGCTTGAGTCCCTCAACCCAGACAGGCCGTGCATTGCTTTTACCAATTCCTCCAAATACCTCATAGTAATAAATCTTTAGGGTTATGTTGTATAGAGAGTCTATGTGATAAGGCAGAACTTACTAGTTTGATAATTGTTAAGGTTACTTAAAAAAAGAAAAAAAAAAGCTTTATAATTCTTATTTATTTTGTAGGGGTTGTTTTGTTTGTACATTTCTTTTTTATTGTTTTGTTTGGGCTTGGGTTTCTTCTTTTTTGGCAAAACTTCTCTGTTGTACTCAAGAAAGATCTTATTCCTGGAAATGTTTCAAAGTGGGTAAAGATTGCTGTTTGCCATGAATGCAAAAAAGGGAAAATGGCTTTGTTTGCTTTTATTTTAATTAGGAGGCTTTGTGTTTTCTTGTCAATGTTCTTTTCACAGGGTAAAAAAAAATATTCTCTGCTGTGATAAATTGTTCCTATTTTTCCTCTATAAATGTGCTGTGATTTTTAATTTAATTACATTTTGTATACGCTTATTTAATCAGTGCTTTAATTTATGACTATGTAGTTTTAAAAATGTATATAGTAGATTCAAATATGGCCAAAGCTTTATGTTACAATCTTTTCATTCTTGATGCTGAGATAAACTGAAGGAGAGTGCTTCTCTTGACTGCAGGGTGTATCTTCAGGCTTGTCTTAGCAGGCACTTCAACCTGTGTTACAAACACTGCCAGGTTATCTCCCCCGGGCCTCCCTCCCCCAAAACTGTACATGCCAAAATGAGTGTTTCAAGGTAGTACTTTTGTCACTTAGAAAGCAGAAAGGCATTATGAGTGTGTTTTTCCTTTAATTTATTTGTCTTTTTCTAGAGAGGTTTCTTTGCAGGTAAGACCTGCGCATCCAAAGAATTTAAAAGTTGTTTAATGTTTAAAAAAAAAAAAAAAAAAAAAGCACTGGCATTTGTGAGAGACTTTGCTGAGTTTTCGTTTTCTGTTTCTTATTTGCCATTCGCACGGGTAGAACAAGTAGCGGCGTGAGACTTTGGAGCAGAGCTAACTTGAATTTGGAGATGGTGCTGCCCGGGCTGCCCCGCAGCGCCGCGTGCAGCTTCGAAGGGGAAAACGCAGTTTTGAGTTAAAGCAAACAGACAAAAAGGTAACGACAATGATAATTCTGCAAAGCTGATGGCGGCATCATGGCACAGAAAATAGGATGCCACTCTCCTGTGTTTTGTTTTGCATAAATAATAGATTCTGTTTCGACTGAATGTTGTGTACCGACATGGTTTGTGACGGATGTAAATATTCTTTTCATGCACAGTAGCAGAGCTCACAGTGTACGTTGTTTCGTTCAGGGGATAGCAGAGGGGTTGAGGGAGGGAAGGACAAGGGCAGGGTCTGAGCTTTTGATCAGAAGTTACACTTTCTAGATACATTTTTTATACTTCAAGTATTGAAATGGGGCAATAAAGATGCTCTGAAATGCAGGATCATTGAATGGTCTGTTGGTAAGCATTGGCTAAATGTCTGCTTTTACTGCATAAACTGATGCTGTGCAATGAGTTATGTTCCACATGTAGGGGGGAGTCAAAGTATTAGTCTATTCATTCAGCATTACCTATTAAACACTGGACAGAACTGTACTTAGGAAAAATGTTTTCTTTTCCTGTTGTAGTAGTTTGATTTTTTCATGGTATATTCTGCATTTATTGCATAATCATTGTGGAATCATTTTAGTTTTGCAGTATGAACCAAACAACAGTATTAAATGAAAATAAACTTTAAAACATTGCCTTTCACTCACTTTGGTAGTTGTCTTCATAACCCTTGTGTCCCCTGTCCAGTCCAAGCTAAGCAGAGAGCCACGAGGGCCCCAGGCCGAGGTGGGTCCGTAGCCCCCGGCCCAGCTCTCCTCTCCCCGCTCCGCTTTCTCCCCCTGCCCACAGCAGGACTTGGCTGCGTTTCCGACGCGAGGCCGTTTCCACGTTCGAGTTAGCTTGGTTCTTCATCACATAAAGAGGGCGCCAAAGACAATCATCAGGTCTAGGATCAGTAGAGGTAGGAAATCTTCCAAAGGCAAGAGGGAGTTCTTCCAGAGCAATGAAGGAATAAACACACAAAAAGGGGAGGAAAAAAAGGAGAACAAAGAGAAGATTTTGCTAAAAGACAACATCGCTGTCATTTTTAGTTTGCCCATTAGAAAGCAGTAGTAGTTTATGCGTTGCATTTCAGACTAAGTGATTATTGTACCTAATTACAGTTGATTGCTGATATTTCCTCAATCTCTCTCTCTTAGTCAAGCGCTTCTTCTTCTGTATTTTTGTGTGTAGCAACAGGTGTAATGCACTAGGCATTATTCTGGTTTGGTTATGAGTATCTCCTGTACTGCGTTAAGACTTAAGTTACTTTTTTTAAGCTTTGCTACTGTTCTCACTTTATGCCGTGCAATATCATCTGCTGTGTTTGCTAAGCAAAAAAAAAAGGAAAAAGAAAAAAAAAAGAAAAAAGCAAGTGATGATGTCATCATGCTTTTCAGTGTTACAATGTTTCAGCGTTTATGTAGTCACAAAAATGTAGTAAAATAAAAGGTTGGATTTTCCAGCACTTTAAATTTAGATATTTCTTGCCTCCTTTTGTTCCCCACACGCAGCCAGGGCGGGTGGTGGTGCCTGGCGGGCCCGGCTGTGCCGTGGGGCGAGACGCGGGCAGGGGCAGCCAGGGACATGGGGGCGCGGGCAGGGGGAGCACCCGCGAACTGTCTGCAACGTGCATGTGGTTTATGCAAGATGTATTCCTCTAATTGAGGGGAAAAGAGAAAAAACGTTAAGAAAATAAGCGAAGCAAATAATCTTGGTTTCCTTTATGTTGTCTAAGGGTATGGATGTCACCAAACTAATTCGCAGAGGTGTTTCCTTTTGTGTGATGGAGTCCACCTCAGGCCCACAGGATCAATATTTAATTGTTTAAAGGGATATTGTATTCCTTTCCTGTCACTGTTGTTAATGCCTGCGTGCTCTGTAATCCCACAGGGTCCTTCTCTGGGGGGCTGATCGCAGAGATTACCCTTCACTCCAGAGCGCTGGGAGGGGAGGCTCTGTCTGTAACAGATTCAGCAATGCATTGAACCATTTTCTCTCTATCTCCTAATGAAGTGATGAAGCGTGTGCCACAAAACTTAACAGGTTTTTGTGGCAAACTGGGCTGCACTGCTGAGAGGAGGATTAAACCTTCATCTTTGTCCCATAAATCATGGCATCAGCTGCATTTATTCTGATGGATAGTCTGGACTCTGCTGACAATATTTTATCTGTGGCACTGTCTGCACATTGTGCCCGGGTGTGCAATTTCTTTTTACTGCTAAGCCAAGAGAGAGGCACTAAAATGCATCTGGTTCCTTTGGGGTCGATATCCACGACTGTTTCAGAAACACCACTGGCAACCCACATTTGGGGAGGTGTCAGGGCTGAGGGCAGAGGGAAGTGAAACAGAAGGGTGCTCTGTCACCAAAAGGGGAGCCCAGGGACCCAGACCTGTCCCCTCCCTATGCACCTTCCCTACCCACCTCGTCCCCACAAGTGTGCAGGTCCTGCCTTGCCACTCGTTCTGCTCACAAACTGCTCCAAAAGGCGTCCCTGGAGGGCAGGGAACGGGCCTGCCGGGAGTGGGAACGGAGGGGATGGTGACAGGGCACTGGCCCTGCAGGACCATGCTGGCATTGCAGTTTTTTCTGGAATCGCTAATATTCATCTTCGCTGAGCTTTCACCATTTGCCTTCTTTTCAGCCTGTCATTTGATCTCTGCATCCTGGTCCCTCTCCTGCTCTGTGGCCACTGGATGCAGCCCTGCAGCACCGCACACCCCCACTGCCCCCTCACTGCTCCACCAGCATTTGGCATCTCCCTTCAGGGTATTTTAAATCTCTGCATCTTTATTTCATGGCACTTCCCGTGTTGCAGCCCTCCTCTGGGGCCGGTGGCCCCTGCAGCCAACCCTTCCGCAGGCAGAGCTGCCGCATGGCACCGCAGCGAGCGCCCACGGGCCGGGCCTGCCCGCACGGCCCAAGGGGACTGCACTAAAACAGGGCCCGACTTGGCTTTGCCTAAATCCACCGTGTGTCTCCCACACCTTAGTGTGACCAGAGACATCAGCTGGGCTTGGTGCCCTGGGCACAGCCCAGGAAGCTACCAGAGTGCTGCAGACTTTGCTTACTGAGTAGTAACTTAGCATGAATTACATGAAGTGTTTCCCTGGCCTCCTCTCCACCTGAGCCACAGCAAGGCCCCAAACCAGGCGGTTTGGCTGCAGCCCCAGGGGGAGCAGCCCACAGAGACCCAGGTGGCTGCATTTCCCTTTCCTAGCACCAATAAAACCCCTCCCAGGAACTCCACAGTCTTGATGGGCTGAAGCTGTTCTGGTAAGTGGGGTCTCTGGCCCTGGGCAGGAAGGGAAGTGGTTTCTTCATCGTTGTGTTGAACCCTTTGGAGCCTGGTGTGCCAGAGCATCTGCATTATAGACCAACATGAGTGCTAACGCCTAAAACCCAGGCAGAGCATTAAGCTCTCTGAGGTTGTGGGATAGGACCCACCTGGAGGGAAAGCTGGGATTTAATCCTTTCTGTGAGCTGGAGGGTGGCCCTATGGCCAGCCCTGGGTGTTTTGCTCCCAATCAGCATTTGCAAGCATTGTGGTAGCAGAAAGGGAGCTGCTAAGCACCAGCAGCTCTGGCCCTGCAGCTGTGCTCACTCCTTCCCCAGGAGGGAGTGATCCCGATTGAATTGGGAGGGCCCTATCACACCCCTGCTTCTGGAGCCAGGATGCAGTTATTTTTGCACAGGAAAAAGCCCTTTGTAAAAATGGTCTATTCATCAAGCAAAATAGTTTCTTGTCCAAGGGTGGTACCCAGAGCTTGATTATCAATGATCCTTTTGATGCTAATTATCACTTAAGGTTAAGATGATTGGGAGAGAAAATGAATCCTTGTTAGCAAGTAGTCCTCATTAGGAAGGACTGCTGCAATGCTTAAAACACAAATGTTCCATGGGAGTGAAATCTTCAGTGGCTGCTAATGCCCCTGCTGCCCTGGGCTCAGTGCACCGCTGAGCTGGGAGGGCTTGGAAGGTGGCAGGGGCCGTGGGCTTGCCCTCCTCAGCCCAGCTGTCCCCTTCTGGTCACTCGGCCTCCGGTCTCACCAAGGGGCAGCTTCTCTTGCTCCCATCTCCTCATGAATGAAATATTAAGGGGAACGTGGCAGCTGCAACCCCAGGGCAGCACCGCTTAATCAAGCCTGTGTCTGCAAATTCTCCATTGTCTGTGGGCTGATAAATCACCGGCCGTGTGTAACAGCACGGGAAACTTCTGTGTTTCTGGAGGCATGTGCAGACTTTGGTTCCTGGCACCCTCTTTGCTTTCCTGGAGGACAGGCACATATAAATTTTCTCACAGGACATGTACAAAGGCTAAAACAAAAGCAATTAGCACAGGGCACTGTAGTCAGAGGCACGAAATCCTGAGTTTTGGTGCAGTGTGGCAGATTGGCCTCCTATGCTTGGCACAAAAGGGTGAGGGGAAGGAAAGGACAAGTGGGGGAAAAAAGTAGGAAATTATCTTCTTGCGAGTTACTTCCAACAGGATCCTTCCAAAACTCGCACTCTGTAAGCAGCAGCCTGAAAAGGCCAAGTGCGGAGCAGGGGCTGGGCAGGAGGGGGGACACAGGGCCCTGCCAGGCAGAGGGGAGGGTTTTGAGGAGCAGGGCAACCTCCCCAGAGCTACGGGGCCTCCTGGGCTGGTTTTGATTCCAAAGCAGCTGCATTTGCCACCAGTATCCCTGGCAGTGCAGGGATGCAGCTAGTGACTTCCTCAAATTACTTGGATCTCCCTGGTGATGCGCAGAAATTCAATCTTGGCATGGCATTAAATCAAGTCAGTGACGCAGATCAAAGGATACTGCTTTAATCGCCCTGTTAGGCCACAGACATCATTAGTTACTCATTATGATGTGTTGATACTGGCTTTCTGTGTAACGCAGTTATGTACGGTCACTATCAGACGCCTTCCCATCAAACGGGATGTCAATACCTTAACATCTTAATGAGTTACAGTCAATATCCATTGCAATAAAGCTCATGTTTTCTCATGATTTCATCTGTCCTTAGGGTTTTGATTAAAATGGCAGCTTTTTCCTATTTTTACAATTGAGGAAGTATGGGAAATTCCATGTAGGGTTTGGCTCACTGCCAGCCAGGCTCTGTCTTCAACTGCTGATGCTTTAAAGATTACAGGATTTTGTTATTTTTATGTAGATTTTTGGATATGCCTTCTTTATTTCCCAGTCACTCACCAAGCAATGTAATTATCAGATAAGGAAGTACTTAAAGTCCCCCAGGGTCTCTTTGGAAAGGCTACAAGCAAGTCACCTTCCTGCAAAGCCCTGTGCTGGAGAGCGGGCGTTGATCATGGGTGAGCACCCACGCAGGTGAACCAGGTGCCAGAGGAAGGATCCGCTCTTTACTGCGGGTCCCAGTATCAAATCCTCCCCTGGAACAGGCAGGGTTACGGTGGGGCACACGGGGATATGACAGGGGCCCGAGGAGGTGGTTGTTGCAGGCTGGGGTTTAGCAAGTGTGCGTCCACAGCAGCTCCTGGGGCCCTCAGCTCTAGTATCTGCTGCTCCCCTAGTTGTGTGAAACAGGCCTGAGAAGCTGGGGCATGAGGAGGGGCCTGAAGAAGCAGGGTAAATCCCTCCCCTCCGCCTCTCCCACATTTTCCCTTTGTTGCCATTTGTGAATCTGAGGCAGCAGCTGAGACAGATGAGACCTGGGGGCAGAGGCCGAGCTCTGCTCCTGCGACCTTGCAAAGGGTACAAATGTTCTTGTTAATCCAAGCGCTCCCTGGCAAGTCGAGCTCCAGGCATCTGCGGTGCAGGAGACATGAGAGGCTGGAGGCCGGGATGCCAAAAGTGTGTCCAAATGGTCTCTTCTGCACGGGGAAGGGCACCAGAGCTCTCCTGGATCTAATTTAAACCTTGGATTAGATATTTCTTTACTGTTTATGGTAGAGAAAGGCTGTGTGGCTATTGGATTCATGGGGATTAGGGAAAATTTGTCATATTCTTAGCAGCTACTGAAAATAGAAAATGAGCCGCTGTGATTCACGCTGGAAAACGGCCGCCGGAAGCGGCTGCGGTGCTGGCAGCTCGCAGCAGGAGCCGGGAGCGGGCGGGAGGACGCGGTGGTGA
>NW_010584774.1:167183-178565 GCF_000705375.1 Tinamus guttatus | reverse complement strand
GGAGCCGCCGCGCCCCGGGGGCCCCCCCGGCGGCCGCTCCCGAGGGGTGGACAGGGATGCGCCCTCTCGTGCCGGGCTCGCTCCTCTGGGCACCCTCTCCTCTGCCTCACAGTGTCATGGGGTGAGTAAACATGATAAGGGATCTGTGGAGAGCTCTGCTGGATGGAAGCCCATAGGAAAAACGTGGCTGCAAACGAGTCTTTCTGGAGGAAAAGCCGCCCTCCTCCAGCAGCAGAGCCTGCCAGGGTGCTCGGCGTGTTCCCCCAGCAGCCCCGCTGCTGCCTGTCCCTGCTCAGCAGGGCAGTGCACGGGGCTCAAAGGAGCTGGGAAACAGGCTCGGGCACGGAGCCGCCGCTCTGGCAGGCCGCTCCGTAAAGCCAGTGCCAGCCCAGCGCCCCCGATGCGGGTGTAGAGCCATGTGCAGTGAGTTCATATCCCGAGTGATCAGTGTGCGTGTTACTCACAGAGGTTTGTAACGGATGTGGGGCCGGAGCCTGGCCGAGGAGCAGCCTGGCCCCAGTCCTGGTCCAGCTCTGAGTTGTGCTGCTCAGTGTTGCTACTTCCAAGCAGTCACAGGAAAAAATCACCTTGATTTGTGCGAGTGCCCTTGCCAGCTCTCATGGTTTGATCAGCAAGTGCACAACAACTAGCCTTTCCCTAAAGCCCCTGTTGCTCAAAGTGCAGCTTATCTTTTTAATTAGAGTATTTATTGTAGTGGAAATTATGTATTATCTGTATGTCAATTTAAGAGTTGATTCAATTTCAGGCTCTTCCAGATGGGCAATCAATATGGAGATAGGCAACAAAAACAGATGAAAAATCTGGGCTTCACAACCCTGCTTTTTCAAAGCACTTGATCTTAGAAGTACTTTAGACAACTCCTTATTTATGCTGCACCTTAACATCGCACCTCACTTGGCGAGCACTAAATTGCAGGAAGTCCTATGCAATGAGGGGCAGGAACAACTCCCTTTATCCGGGTGTTAGTGCTGCCATTGGCAAGGCTAGGTGAGGAATGGCAAGATTCCAAATGCTGGTGAGAACCCACAGCTTTTGTCAGGGATGGGATGGGCTTCCTCAGGAAAAGAAATGTGCCCTCCTGCAGGCTAGAGAACTGTGCTGGGCTGCATTGAGTCCTGGGGTAGGCAGCAGACCTGGTCCCTGGAACTGCGTGCCCGCAGCGATTCCTGCTCTCCTGCTGCAGTAAGTCGATGGATGGGCACTGAAGCTGAGGCGTTAGGGCCCCGGGCTGCCTCACGTTTGAGATTCCCGACCGGCTGAGGCCTCCCGGGAAGCAGGTGGGCTCATACGGCAGCATGGAAACACACGGTGCTGCTCCCAGCATGGGCTTCGAAAGTTGTGTCCCGCTTTCTAGGGAGAGCAGCAGGGGGAAAAACAGCGGTTGTCATTAGGGGCGAGTGTTGGGGATCCCGTAGTGTTTTCCATCTGTGGAATAGATCTGTGTCAGGGCGATAGCGTCTTCCTGAGGCACGGCTCCAGCAAGGCACTTGAGTAGGTGTTTAATTAAATCATGTGAGATATTTCAAGGGTTGAAAGCAGGCAGCTAAGTGTTTTTCTGGGGACTTAATACTGGTGCCTCAGTTTCCCTTCCTCAAGGTAAAGAGAAATATTTACCTCCCATGGAAACTGCTGACAAGCTTAATTCAATCTTGCTTGTTAAGTGTGTTGTGCCCCTTGGGGGGAAGGTGCTATAAAAATCACAGAATATGATTGCCCTGCTCTGCCTGGCAAGATGGCACTTAGCTTTATATATTATCCTGATGGTGATACATCTCCCTCTGGCTGGCGGCAAAGGCAATTAATGCGTATGAAAAAAGCAAACTGTTTACAGGGTTTGTGCTCTGTGTGGTCTTTACACACACAGTGAGAAATCTGGATCTGAAAAGCTGAAAACGTCAGTGTTTTAAAAAGAGTTTTAGTGCAAAAACATACATACGTGTAACATATGAGCCAAACAGGAAAAGGGCTGTTCCTCAAGTAATATTTCCTTTATTCCTGATTTTTTTCTATAACCTTTGCTATTGATTTTCCTGGTATTTTATAAGATGGTGAACTGCACTCTAACACTATTCACTTATTTCAGATTTTGTTTTGCCTGGATTGAAAAGAATCTGGAACCAACCTCAGTGGCAGCCCAGAGTCAAGTGAAGGCAATGGGATGGCTGCCAAATAGGCGCCTCTAGTGAAGCCAACGTGGGAAAGGTTAGGACAGTGCTTATTTTTGGAAATTCCACATTATAACTTAGAACAACCCTCTAATTCTGATTCTGTATTTATACATGTCAAAAATACTGCCTGGGACAGTGTATTCCAAGGAATATGTTTTCTTTTAGGCTGGAGAACTTGCTCCTGTGATGTGGTACTTTAAACATTAACAGTCTCTTTTCACATACTGAAATACAGGAACATTTTATTACCTCTTCCTTTGTCAAACATGAGTGAAAAGGTTATTGCTTCAAAGGACCACACCAAGCAAGAAACTGTACAGTTATGACACAGGAAAAAACAAATTACTGTGGCGGTACTAAACTCTTTGCTGGTAGTCACTGTGAATCTGCACTTCCTGTCTCTCACTCCCTGCCTGTAGTTGATTTTTGTGTTATCTTTACATGACTAGTGGTATGCTTTATTTATTTATTTTTAAACGGGGCGGGGGGAAGAGGCACAGAGTAAGCATCAAGAGTCGTAGACAACTCATTGAGATTTTTAATATTCTGTTTACTGTGTATTTGATTTGTATTTTATGATGGTGAAAAGGAGTTCTAGCAAACCTCTTACACAGCTGACAAAGTAATAATTTAATTACAAGTCCTGAATAATTGAGTTCTTTGTATGAAAATCAGGCATTTCTTTTTCTTTCTTTCTTTCTTTCTTTTTTTTTTTAATCATCCAAATACATGTTTGTCCTGTCTCTTCAGGATACAACCTCTTCCATGTAAATAATATTCCCTTCAAGGCTTGCTGCAAGTAGTGCCTGATGGAGCCTCATCATCCAAGGGAGACTTGGAGCCATGAAAAATAACCAATTAAACCCAAGCTACCTCGGTAGGTAAAGGTCACCTTGCATGTGGGCATGGGAAGCTGCTGCTCCCTGTCATGGTGGTGGGCATGGGTTGGCACTGCCTTGAGGCCTGCTGTCAATGTGGTGCCTTGCCTAGGGAATTCTGGTTTTCCAGCAGCTCCCGAGGTCATTTGTGCCTGGGAGTCTTGCCCCAGCCCAGGAGAGGTGAAGGAAGGCTTAGCCTCTGCAGGGAGAGCACAGAAATGCTGTTTTACCCTCTTGGGCTCCTGGTGTGTATAGTGTCCTCAGCAGCCCCCACCTCTGAGAAGCACAAGAGAGTACCTGAATTTTCTGTCAACACAAACTGTATCTTTTCTGCTCCACAGAACCTCAAGTATATCATTTTATAAGCAAATTTTAGATCACTCCTTTGCAAGTAACACATAGCTACATAAAACTGGTTAACATCTGTGGTACCTTTAGTGCTCTAGTAGTGGTACACAAAAAAGCTACAGTTTCAATGCAGGTTTCTTGTGTAAATCACTCCTTTTGACATTTCTGATGAAGGCTGAAGGGCCAGAGGGTGTGCCAGGCCAGGCAGGTTTATCTCGTGTAACTAGCGTGGGTTAATCCCCATTAATGGCGCGGGCGCTGCTGAGCTGGTGGCAGGGACCGCCTAGGGCTGCGGCTGCAGGATGTTTGGGAGAGCTCTGGCACAGTGGGGACACGATCAGAACTGCAAGTCCTGCAGCACAGCAAAACTCACGCTCCTGCTCCAGCCAGGAGCAATGCAGGAAGAAACGGGAAACACAAGGGGCTGGGAGTGAGTGAGGGTACAGAGTTTCTCTTATCGTCAAGCAAGAAAGCAAGTTTTGAAAGCATTGAATGTGTGTAGTGGTTGGCTTGGTGAAACAAAACTGGGGAATTGATACAGATGCGTCCTGTGTTTGTTGCTGAAAGTTCATTGCTAATAGATGATGACAGTTTGTTACTCTCTTTAGATGGTGAGAAAGGTAGTTTCAATGGCAGCAAACGTGTTGGGAAAGCCCTCCCCTTTCTTCCGAACACATGAAGGAAATGGGCTCATATCAAGATAGTCTGTGACTAAGGCCCGGCTTTTCCAATGTGATCCATGAGTGCAAATCCCACACAGATACAATGCTAGAACTAGAGCACTTATTTGACCTTTCAGTTGAGAAGGAAAGCAAACGTGATCTGTGCTTTTTTTTTTTTCTTTTCTTTTCTCTTTTTTTTCCTTTTTTTTAAGTAAAAAATAACTCCAAAACAAGGACTTTGATTGCTTTCTCTCTGATGTCATCTTTACATTGATGTAATTCTATAGACTGTGGTGGGGTAGCTGCTGCTTTGCACTGGTGTAAGCGAGGGAACAACAAGGCCCTGTGTTTTTGAGACAGAGAAGTTGCTTGTGTTTTATACAAAGAAAGAAACACAGTCAAGCAACTTAAAGGAAAAAATATTTACTGGGATTCTTTTTTTTTATCTTCAAATTTTGATATATGAAGGTGAGCAACTTTCACAGAATGGTTGAGGTTGGAAGGGACCTCTAGAGATCATCTAGTCCACCCTCCCCAGCTCAAGCAGGGACACCTAGAGCACGTGTCACAGGGTCACATCTCCAAAGATGGAGATCCACAGTCTCTCTGGGCAGCCTGTTCCAGGGCTCTGTCACCCTCACAGTAAAGAAGTTCTTCCTCGTATGGAGATGGAACTTCCTGTGTTTTTAATTTGTACCCATTACCCATTGTCCTGTCACTGCCAACCACTGAAAAGAGTTTGGCCCCATCCTCTACAGCAATTTTGTTTAATTTTTCAGTACACATACTATACTTCACACCTTTGAGAGCCTTGAATAAATGTCAACTTCCTTTCAACCTCCAAATAATGTTATTATAACATGAGACTAAATCAACTTCAAGAATTAAGGTTATAATTCAACTAGCATAACCAGTGTGAATGTAGCAAAGACAGCTGAACCTGATATAGCCAGAGTTGAAATCCTATCCCCCTTGTACAAAGCAGAGTTGACCTTTGCGGGCCTCACATTTCACCATTGATAGCACTTGTCAATATATATATATTTTTTTATGTAGCAAAGTAGAATGAGGCCTTTGAGGTTTTAGTCTCACTAGACTGCTAAAAAGACTTTGGCTTTTCTGCACCAAAGTTTGCAGATGTGGTGGTGGTGGTGCAGCCATGGTCCTTATCAGGGAGTCTGGGTTTGTGAGAAGAGCGCAGCTGGGTCCACAAGAGTGGTATTGCCAACGCTGTCCGTCAGGGAGCTGAGCATGTTCTTCACTACAGATCATACAGTTACACAGGTGTGGAGTGGCTAATGAGTGTAATTTCAGGTAAATATTTTCATTTAAAAAGAAACAATCAAAAAGCTTGGAAAACAGTGAAACTTGAATCTGTGTGCTTTTCATACTTCTGTGTCAAAAAAATGGTTTAGATGACCCTCTTTGCATGCAACTCTTTCTATTCCGTGTGATTTGTATTCAGTCTTTACTATTAACACTTAGTAATATGCCACTAAATGACTGTGAATAGACTAAAGGGGTTCTGGCTAGCAACTGTGCAGCTACAACATCTAGAATGAGGCCATGGCAGTTTGGCAATAGCTCTGGCATTTACCTAATAAACCCCAGCTCTCTTTAGCAAATGATATGCAGCTTCTCTTGTAAACCATATGTGTGGTCACATTAAATACTGCCTTGTATTTAACAACGTCCTCTTTTCCTACCCCAGTCTCTTGTGAGCCTAGCAGGAGCTATGGAATTAATCCAGCCTGGGTGGATCTGTAGGCAGGGCTTGTTCTAGCAAGGTAATCACTTCCCTATAAAAAGGAATTATCCTTTTCATTTACAGTGCGTGTGGAAAGTTGTCTGTAATTTCCATGCGCCCAGCAGGGTAGCTGTGGTAAATCGTAATCCTGCTGCGAACGTGCTCACTGTGTCAGCTTTGTCTCTGGCTATAATTGCATGGCGAGACACGCGCCAGGGGATGGGACGCCGCCTCCCTGGCTGCTGGGCTTTCCTGCAAAATGGGTGATAACATGGAGAGGATGTGCCCAGCCAGAGGTGTCCTGCTGGGAGCACGAGCTCAAAGGATGAAGGCAATTAGGAGTCTTCAGAAAACAGGGGAGAAAAGCCTATCAGGATAGGCTAGGAGGCTAGGAGCCTGTAGCATCAGAGGCCGAGAGGGCAGATGACGTGAACATGAGGCCTGTGTTGCTGCAGGGCTGCCCAAGAGGGGAGCAGCTTTTTGGAGGACAGTAACACACCATAATGAGGAGAGGGAAGGTGAACACAGCTGGCTGAGTCATCAACATCTGATCTCTGAACACCTCGGGTTGCACCATGAATTGGTTTGGGGTAAGCGCTTGCACAAAACAGTGCATGGAAAGTATTGCAAGATGGATCAAGCCCCTGGCGATACAGAAACCTACATTGTGAAATTCTGAGCGCCACTCTGGAAGTGTCCAGTGCATTCACTTTCCATTGAATTTAGTAGAAACAGTATGACCAGGGTGTTTGGCTTCTTATGGGATCAGTGAGATGATCACACAGCTTCAGGATGTACCTGCTCAAAAGTAAACAGTGCTCTTTGGCAAGAGATGATCTAGATGGAAAACAGTTCTGCCTTTTCTACTTTCCTCCAAACTTTTTTACTCTTGGTAATGTCCTGCTGTTTCTCTCAGTAAATTTCTCTAGCTTCTGTTCAGGGAATGTTAAGACTTGCTCCTACAAAACCTTTTTTTTTTTTTTTTTTTTGACACAGAAAGCTTATTTTGATTTGGAATATACTTTCTGATATTTTTCTGTATATTTTTTTAGTGTTCATCAGTGAACTCGCAACCCCCTTGAAAACCATTGAAGGAGAATGCTGTGTTTCCAGTCTAGAATTAACATAGCAGCCACAGAAAATGCCTTTTATGTACAAGAAGAATTCTCTTTTCTTTCTACTTGTGAATAAATGCTTAATTTCTGATAGATTGCTTATCTACTGTCTTACTGCATGATTGGACAAGTGTTGATGTAATGAAGGTTAATTGTTGCAAACTTACTGTGTAAGTAACCACTTAGACTAACACTTATATACAACAGGTTTTTATTCTTTTTGTAAAGCAGCATCTTTACATATCTTTACCTTTACACCTCTGTAAATCCATTCCACCAACAAACACCCTTAGCGGGACAGCACTGTTCTCTTCCTGAGCTTGTCTCCAGTTACACATCCCAGTTCAGTTACTCGAGCAGCTCATGCTGTTGGTGGAACATCATTTTAGGAGCTGCACTGCTACTTTCCAATTGCCTTTTAACTTGGAGTTGGCTGCATCTCCAGTGAGAAAGTACTGCTCAGAAGATGAAGAAATTTGAGAGGATCTGGGGGAAAAAAAAACAGATGACATTTTACTAGTTCCAGAAATAGACTTTAGGAGGTGCAAACATGATAAAAACTAGATATTTTGACTTTGAAAGGATGAAACAGTAGTGAAATCAAGCACCCAAGGCTTTTGGTAAGAACTGCATGAAAAGCGAATCCTAGTACGTTAGCAAACACAGAGGGGTTAGTAACAACAGAAGGTTGCCTGTTGGCTTACACTTATGTTTATTTACCCTCTCTTCAAAATATTTAGCACCTGTACCATGATTTGTGTTTTTCCTCAGAAAGCAAACAAAAATATTATTGTTTTCGCTCTGACCCAGAGCCTGATTTTCAAGCTGAGACTGGTTTCCCGTGGAAGTAACTCCACTGACTTATTAGAATCATTCAAACAGGGAGCCCTCACGTAACAGTGGAGGATCAAACACATAGGTCAAAATTTACAAAAGTAAGTATCTAAAATTAGGTTCTTAATTTTCTAATTAGGTACCAGAATAGAGGTGCCCTGATTTTTAGAAATGCTATGGATTGATGTATTCAGCTGAAGTCAATGAAAGCTGAAGATGACTTTAATTTTCATTTAAATGTCCCAATACTGTTATGGGTTAGCATCATGCATCCTGCATTGAAGGCTTTTAATCCTAACCCCAGGTTTAATGGTATGGGAATATATCCAGTACACAGTTTTCATACCATAGTATGTTGTGGTATACGAACACAGCCCATTTTGCCTGACTTGGTGATGTGCTAGTCTGTGTCTGGGGATTCAAAATAGAGAGAGATGTGGTGAACCCGTTTTCCTCTCCTCGATCCTAAGACAAGCCCTAGATGTAGCTGAGAGGCCCCTCGGGGCTGTTCTGCGTTAGGCTGGTGAGATCCAAGAGCTGTCCAGCAGGAAGGGCTGCCCAGCTGGAGACCAGCCCAGACCAGGAGGGCTCTCCCGGCTCCAGCCCTTGGCTCTCCCCAGTGCTGGATGCGCTGCTGCGGTGTCGTTTGGGGATCTCTGCAGGACCTTGTGAACCATAGAGCTTAAAAGTTACAAGGATGGGAAATGTGATTTGGGTGTTTGTGACCTATTGTTCCTGATAGGTAGATGCTACTGAGAAATACTTAAATCCAGTTGTTAAAGGAAGATGAAGATGTTGAAGAGGGCTACAACAGACACTCAGAAGTATTGGAGGCTGAAGCCTGGGGACACAATACAATGGAACACAGACATAGAGGGGAGGGGGGATAAAGACAATTGTTTAAAGCTATCCTTGTTGTTGTGGTTGCAGATGTCCTGAAAAAACCACGACCAACAATGGATCCACTTACCTGTGCGTATTGATGAACTGAAAACAAAGCCCCAAATGCTGATAATAGCTAATACTGAACACCCAGGCCATATGGATATTTTATTTGTTTATAATGTTCTTAGTTTGAGTAACAGCTGGCTCTTATGTACTTATGGATTAATAAACACTTACACACACATAACTTTCTATTTAATTGCTTTTTACCATAGTGATTGCTGCTGCTGGCAACATTTAAATTACAACTGACTCTTCATTGGACTTTTTTAGCACATTTCAATTTGCTTCATTGTATGTTGTGTTTCTTATTCTATTTCAGATTGTATTAGTTCATCCTTTGGCTGTAATACTCTCGTGAGTGTGGTGGCCTTCTGCCACAAAGGCAGTCATGCCAAAGCAGTCGTGCCACGTCACTTAGCAGGCAGTAATTGTCCCCAAGAATCACAGGAATCTTGATCCACTGCATTGGATGTCACTTCTTTGACTACTAATGCCCTGAAGACACTGAGGGCTGCAGCCTAAGATACATTTTGTTCCAGGTTGTAGGGACAGTGTTGAATGCATGGAGTGTCAAAACACCGGAAGAAAATACAGCCACATAGATAGATAGATCTCAAAGAAACTCATTTTTAAAACTGCATTTCCCTAGGAACAAAGTTTATGTGATAACACTCTCATGCTGCCCCAACTAGTGATTGTGTAAATCTAGGGGTAAATTCCAGCCAAGCGTCACACATGGATGGTGTTCCTGAGAGAACAAAGCTCTGACAAAGTTCATGAAAAGACACAAGTAGCACTGAGAAGGAGGCTGCCACTGAAACTCACACTTTTAAACACCAAGGACTGCATGTGTGAGAGCCACTGTAACAACACAAAAGCTGCAGCTTAAGCTCACACCTGTTGGCATCAAAGTTAATCAACCATGAGTTGGAGGGATCGGAAAACCAGCTTGGTGAGCGCTGTGCTCACAGCAGCTCGTGTTGGCTTGGACTTGGCACTGGGAGGGTCAAGTTCCACTAGTGTTTCTAAGCTAATCCTGCTTTTGTGTGATGCACAACTCAGCCGTGCATTTCTCAAATGTTTTAACTTCATGTACCATTTCTCAGGTCAGGCAAGCATTTCAGCATGGTCCTTTTGTTCTCAAAGAACTCCTGAATATGTGCTTGCAAATTCTCATGACTGAATCCCTTTATGCCATATTTTCTCTGTGTATTCATGTGGAGTCCATCGTTTGGTAGCTCTCTCTCCTTTTTTTTTCATTTAATGTTAAAAGGTTTTCAGACTGGCACCTACACTTTCTGTTGTCTTGAATTCTTGAGAAGAACCGTGAAATATTTGAAACTACCTTATGTTTTGGCTGATTAATTAAGAATAAACTATTGTAGAGAAAAAAGTGTCTTGAGAAAGCATTTTCTGGGAAGTTGGGCCTATTTGTGTATGATGATTTTTAACGTGCCAAACTGACTTTAAGACTTAAGACTTCAAAAAACATTTACTATTACTGTATGAAGCATAACAGTTAAATAACTACAGTTGTATTTAAGTTGTAGAAAGAAAGATTTGGTTTTGATTTTAAAACCAATGTTGGAACAAGCTGCATACTGATTTGCAATACCTCACAGCAATTAGTGGCCTAAAGGATGTGACTTTTCATTAGGACAGTAACACCAGTGGGAGGATCTGACGGGTGGCTGAATCACACTGCACGTAGTCACACTGAGCCTCACACGCACGCACAGCTCCACTGTTTACTGCTCAGCCAAATCCCTCCCTCTCTAATCCTGGATTGCCACATTTGCAATTATATTTCACCTAGCGTGGAGCTCTGAAATCTCTAATTAACAAAGAAGGCGGCCGCAGTCGCACAGCAGCGTGGGCCCTGGTCAGCTCCTTGGAGGGCGAAATCAGGGCTCGGCATGTGCCACCCCCTGCCCACTCGCACATTGCTGGGCACGACGGACGGAGGGACACATCCATGGACAGCCTGTTCCCTGCAGCACCTTCCTGCATGGGATGTGCATCCTGTGGCACGTGAGTGAGGGAAGGTCACAGTTTATACGCACTAATGGTGTGGAATTGGGTTGCTCTGAAGGTCTGGGCTCCTTGAAGCACTTTTTGGTGGCTGCTTGGCCCTGACCCTGTGACCAAGCCCTGCTTGGAGCAGCAGAGGTGCCTCTTGCGCCTTCCTGGATGTTGGTGCCCCTTCGGGTGAAAGGGTCCTGCAGGGAAGGAGATAGCTCCTTGCTGAGACACTCAGCACTGGGGTGCTCCCCGCTGGCACCCCAGAGACCCCGTCCCGCAGCTGCTGTCCAGACAGGAGCTTGTATTTTGTTCCAGGTATTCTTGACCCACCTGCTCTGCCCTGTAGGCTGCCCGCGTGGGTAAGGGGCCTGTCCGTCCTCTCTGGGAGACCCAATGTCTGCAGGACTAGGGCAGCCCTGCGGGGATGCAGTCCTTGCTCTGCACGAGCGTTACTGGTGTGAGGTGGGTGTCAATATCGGTGTGAAGTGAGTGTCAACAGCGGTGAGAGGTGGGCGTCAGGGCCGGTCCTGCCGCGCCCAGGGGCTGCTGGAGGGCACGGAGCCATTGGCGCCTCTTAAGGCCTGCGCCCGGGCCGTGAGCGCCAGCAGAGGCCGCGGCGGCTGGTGCCAAGGGGGGGGG
>NW_010584774.1:122770-156439 GCF_000705375.1 Tinamus guttatus | reverse complement strand
CGGGACGGGGCTGTGCGGGGCCGCGGCTCAGGGCCGCCGGCGGGGAGAAGTCCCTAAACAGCCGCCCGCCGGGTGTGCCCAGGGTAAATACCCGAGACTTCCGCGACTTGCCTCTAACTTACGGGACGGAGGCGCGGGCAGCCTGGGAGCGAGACCTGCTGGTAACGCTGGGCTGTTGTGTCCGGGAGCGGGGGTTTGCGCGTTGTCAGCGGGCCCTCGCTTAGACGTAGCGCGGCCCTATAGCGTGGTCGCTGCTGTAGCCATAGGTAATCGCAGGGCTCTTCCTCCCTCCAGGGTCGTTTAAGTTGAACCGAGTTTCTTGTGCACCGTGTTATGTAGGTCGGGTTTGCGCGTACTCCTTCTCCCCCCCCCCCTTTTTTTTTTCCTCCTTCTTTCCTTCAGGCGGAGGAAACTATTACAATATTTTGATTTCGACAAAAAAGAAAACACACAAAAGCACTGTAAGTCTTCCGCCCGCCCCCCCCCCCCCCTGCTTGCCTTGGGGCAGCTGAAGCTGACACAAATACGTCAGCTTTTTTTGGGCAACCAGGGAGGGAGCGATACTTCTAATTAGCTTATTATTAACTGCTCGGCTATATGCTCAAGTCATTGAAATAACATACCACGCGCAAATGCTGGATTGAAGATTATCCATTTCTTCTTATACAAAGAAGTTCTCTAAAAATGCAAACGTTGTTCAGACTGGATGATTATGTGTATGCTCCTTCTGGGTATAGAATTGTTTGCATTTGCCTGCGGTGCCAGTGCTGCAGCCTAGGGGAGCTTTGTGACTTTAGGTTTCCGCCTCGCGACAGGAGGAGGAAGGATCCCACTAGCGTGCCTACGTGGTCTGTATGGGAATATCTGTTGTGGATGGCTGAAGCATTGCTTTAAAAGGCAGCAAGGAATTGTTAAGAAAAATTCATAATTATTGTGCATAGTATTAAGAATTTTGAATGCATTAATTTCATGCCTGCTATATAGAATCATGTGGCAAATTATGGATTGTTGGGGGTGGAAGAAGCAAACAAGCATCTTGGCCCTAATTATATTTTGATTACACTCTTTTTTCTTTTGAATACCAAAAAACTATTAAAGATTTAAAAAATGAGCTACATTAAAGACATCTATAAATAAGAGGACTTTGCTGTGCGTGACATAATGTTACTCTAGAACTGTCAACTTTTTTTGTTCTGTGCATTCATAATTTTGTAGCAGGTTCTAGTGTCCATCTTAAAATGAACATTTTTGCCCAGCCTGAGAGTTGTCCTGATTTATTCTCCTGTCTATAGGCCTGACCATTCTCCATGAAGTATTCAACATAAGAAGCATATGTTGTCTCTCTTGTAACTTTTTTGCAGGTAACTGTTGAAACACTTCAGTGCAGGCTGGTAGGTGGAGGCTAATAGGATCGGGTAAATTACCCGAGGAGCATCCTGATACTCTGAGGTCATCAATTTCATCATTCCTCTTTCCAAGTTCCTTGCATTTCAGAACTACCGGTCCATCTTTTGGTCTTCTAGCTTTATTCCTTTCTCTCTGCCCCCACCTTCTGTATCATCTAGACTGCAAATACTGAAATAACCCAACTGAAGCTGAAGGTAGCCTTGCTGGTTAGGGAGACTTTGGGTGGTCAAACATGTTCTGACAGAGTTCCACAAGATAAATTACCCACTACCTGGACGACGGCGAACAGGCAGTAACATCAAAAGGTTTTGAGAAGTGAAGTAAGAAAGACTAAAGAGAAGATGAATGTAGCAGAAAGAAACTGCAATGCAAAAGGTCAGATTTTACATGTCATGAAAATAGCTTGCTTTTTTTTTTTTTTTTTTTTTTTTCAGATGAAATAATGGGATTCACAGTCTACATTTCTCACCTGAGGACATTTTTTATTAATGGGTTTTATGTTTCTTTTTGCTGTTCTTTCTTTCTCATTAAGTAGCCTGATAGCTAGTTCTCTTTTTTACAGCAGTAGTGCATACCTTTCCAGCAGTTACTGTGGTTTCTAGCTGACATAATGGCTCTAATAAAGTTGTCAACTCCTACTTGACCTGCATAACTGCTGTTTGTGTTGTCTATTTAAATAAAATTATTGATTTCTGAAGCATTTCTATCTCTTCTCCTTGTGAATATTTTTAAAAGCTTTGCTATTAACAGTACATTTGCACTCTTGCTTTGTTTCTCACCCTTTCTTGTTTTTCAGGTATTCTGGGGAGGGGAAAAAAAATCCAACCAAACAAAAAAAGCCCAGCAGCATTGTTAAGTGCCCTGCATGTAGGCATAAAAGTGTGCTTATCTGCTCTTCTGCCATATGGTTGTGTTGGGCTTAAATATGCCATTGGTGTTTGGGTAGCTTCTCAAGGTTGAATCAGATCCCTGGAGTTGGCCTGGCTTGATAGTCAGAAAGCTGCCCTGGATGTAATTCTGCAAGTCTTTACATGCGAAGTTGACTTTCTGTGACCAGAAGCATATTTCCCAAATATGCTGAAAGAAAAACCTTTTCCAACAGTTTAGCTGCATCTTCCTCATTTGAACCAGAAGTAGTGTTTGGAACCTTTAAGTGTTGCTTGGGTCTCTAAATGTCTGAAATAAGTACTTTCTGCTGAAGGCCTGTTACTCACCCTGCTGAAGGCCTGTTACTCACCCATTTTGTGAAGTAGCCTTAGGAACAGTAAAATTAACTGTCATATGTTGTTCTCTCTTTCTCAGTGTATAGTCTTCCAAGAGCACAAGTGAAGAGCAGCAAATCAGGCCTAATGTCCTAGGACAGAGATAGTATTGTACTTTAGGTCATATAGTTTTGAATGAAATTGTTCATGTCAAGATAAACTAAATTTCAACTCCAAAAATCTGTTTTTGGAAATATATGAATTGAGTTTTTTCTCAGATGTGTACAGCTCATAGATGAATATATTTCAGATTATCTTAGAGGATAAAAATCTGTATTGCTGTGCTATTAGCACATAGTTGAGTTTGCCCTGTTTGTAATCTGAAGTAAAACTATGAAAATAATTTCTTCTTCAGTAGTGAGAAGATTGAATATGGAAGATCAAAGGATGTTTTGGAATCAAGAAATGTAATATGCAGTTGGATATGCTTAAATGGAAGGGATGTAGTTTGTCTTGGAGTTAAGCCATGCAGTCTACTGCAGGTCTGTTCAAAATCATACCTGTGGGAATAAAACTGCTACTTCTAAGATCTCACTTAAGTCTGTACCCTTTTCCTGGTAACAAAAGAGATTATCCACCAACAAGCTGAGTCATAATAGTCATGCTGCCTGGAAGATAACTATGATGCGAGATGAATTTGCACATTTTTAGGACTCTTTATAGAAGGACTTAAGGTGTGGCAGTTTATTCTGCAAGCTGAAAGAGCAAGTATACCAGTGATAACAATACGAATTGTTGATGGTTAATAACAGATGGTAGAACTTCTGATACAATCAGCCAGAACAAGACAAGTCTTCTCCATCCTGACCCCACAGTGCCTTACTGTTCCCATGGCAACCTACACATTTTTCTGGTTATAGGAAAGTTTACGGAACTGAAGATGACCTGTTAGCATTACAGCTATAAAATAAACTTTAAATGGCAAAGCATACCAGCTGGAAGAGAAAACCTAAACTAAGAGAACGTGGATATAAATTCCTAGAAGCCTTGCCTGTTTTAGTTCCTATAAAATCTTTCTAAAAGATGTCAAGTACTGTATACTTAAAATTCCTGACAGTTTAAATATAAAAGTTTATAATCCATTAGAGTCCTCACTTAGCCTGATATGCAAATTGGATTGCTATAGCTAGAATGTGATTGCAGTGGAGGGCAGGAGGATGTGTTTGGCCTGGATACGGTGTAAAGAAGCAAGGTAGAACCTGTAGCTCATGGGATGGACACGGCCTTCAAGCTGACTTAGTTGTCAGCCAGACCTCCATCCTCTCTGGAGGGTGGGAAATGTTGCTTGTTGAGAATGAGCACTTGTGGTGGGTGCTCTGGAGGGCTCTGGAGGCTGGGAATACCCTGCCTCTTTGGTGAGAAAAAGGAGAACTGGTGAATCTCCTGCAAATTGTTGGAGGCTGAAAGCGCATGCTGGAGAAGTGCTGCTGCAGGTTGACGTTGTCCTCCTTTTGCAAAAGTGCTTGTCTTGGGGTGCCCCAAGCAGAATGTAGAAGGACCCTTAGTCTGATACTATTTTCTTGTATAATACAGCAAAGTTACTCTGTGGTATCTATACCAACTAGTTAAATTCAAAATACAGGGTTTAAGATATCTTCTTAGGATATGATAGCTGGAAGTGCTTTTGTAGATTAATGATTTCAGGTCATGGAAGCCATGGAAAAGCTTGAAAGTGGAGAAAAATAGTTTTCTTGTTATGAAAGAAGATCTCATCAGAGAAATGCAAAAAGATGGATGGCAATCAAAAGAAAGAAGAAGGAAATAAGATGCCCTGTGTGCTTTCCTCTTTGTATGCACATTTTATAGGTGCTTTTAAATGTTGATGAGGCATTATGTTTTCTCTTATTAATCACTAAAGAGTATGAAGTCCATGAGAAGTTTTATGGTCACCGCTGATAATTCTCAGAGCAGGCAGATGAGGTACTGCTCTCTGCTAGGTAACAGCTTGGTGATGTTCACGTGGACGCTACCCATACCCAGAGATAAGAACCAGCAGGAGATTTTTTCACCTTAATTATAACTTGGATTGAATTTATCAGAAAACTAAGTTTTATACTTTTTTTTTTTTCTTGGTTAGTTAGGAGAAAATAAAAAGGCTGTTTTGGTGAAAGGATATGGTCGGAGGACAGCCTTTTTTTTGTCTATTACGGCTGTGTTTATATGCTGCTGTCAAATTTGCATTAGAATGGGTGAAATCTGGCAGTGCTTGGGAAGAGGGGAGTTGCATTCAAAGGCCATGTTGTTATCTTCCTGTGTGGAAGTCCCATGGACTCGTGCCCCAGCAGGGGCAGGCCAACCAGACTGGTTCCGTAGGCATGTGGAGACAGAAGCAGCCAGTTCCTACACCCTGCCGCTCCAGGTACTGAAAGCCAGTCCTTGTGTAGGCCTGGCTGCACAGAAAGTCGGTGAACGTCATCGCTCCCAGGAACATCAGCATAGGATTTGCAGATATGATTGTAAGATGTACAGCGATAATGCATGGATTTGTGGATTATCCTGTGGGAAGTGTCCATGTCCAACGCACGGTGACCAGTGTGCAGGTGGTGTGCGCTGTGTTCTCAGTCCCTCTGCCCCTGCCATTGCGCTGAGGCCGTGGGGTGGCTGAGGGATCCTGTGGGACTTTTCTGTGCACGGTGGGGCACCGTGTCCCTGCTTGGTGACAGTGACCCCAGCCATGTCACTGCCAGTCTTCCAGAAGCATATTCAGGAGGGCAGGCCCTGTCCAAAGGGTAGGAAAGTACATAGCTAGCATGTTCCTGTGCTTTATTTATTCCCTAAGTGCTGTTTCCTAGGGATCGCTTACAGGACACTGAACCCAGCAGGAAGGGTGTACCAAGCTGGCTCGGCACACTTTTCTGTGCATAAAGAGGGCATGCTGTTTTTCCCAATTCCTGTGTCAGATTCTGGTTGTTTCAACAGAACCCTCTTCAGACACTGATTTAAATGATAAGAATAAAATGTTTCTTTTTAAAATCTCACAAATATATCTTTATTATTTCTTGAAAATAACTGATTGTAAACAACAGCCGTTTACAGTAAGTCAGTGTATTTATATATTCCAAAATGTAAACTTAAAATGTTTTTTGGTTATAGCCTTTTCATTTTTTTTTTTTTAGAGGAGATTCCCTCAAACAAAATCATGAATGGTTATTACTTTATTACTTGATAAGTATTTTTTGTGTGTGATTCTTTCTTTCTTTTCTTTTCTTTTTTTTTTTTTCCATCCCTTCACTCTTTTCTTTCACATAATCTTTATACATTTATTTGGTAACAAAGGAGTGACAGAACAAATACTGCTCTCAGGTGCTTTTAATTTAATGTTCATGGGATGGAGCTTATTTGATGCTCTGCTTAAACATTCACGATAATTTATATCTATTAAAGCTGACAAGCGGGTGAATCCTAAGTATTGGCCAAGCTGTGCTAGCAGCTGATGTGTCCCAGGTCCTGAGCTTTTGGAATTTCTAAGTTGCAGAAAGCTTGGAGGAATTTCTCCTAAAAGAGAGTAATTTTGGCATCTTTGTTTTAGGTTTCTGTTAAGTATGGTGTACTTCGTGCATTAATACATTTTTCTGATGCTCTCTAACTTGCTTTTTTTCTCCTCAATGTGTACTTTTGATTAAGTAAACATTTGTAGTAAATATATATTTACTGACAAATTATAAAGGAGGAAACTAGACTCCGTTTTATTTATCTGTTTGTGTCTTTGTGTGTGTAAAATACAAAAGAGGTCATGAAGGACCTTGGGCTTTGACTAGATAAAAAATATTTATTCTTTCATATGTTGCTTGTGCCATTCTTGCAGTGTGCTATTTTTTTCCCTCCCTAAGATTTTTTTGCTCTGTATTTTGGTACACAGATCCCATAATGTTAACGGCCTGCAAATACGGAGCTTGGATCCTCAAGTATTATATAAACTGCTAATTTATCTTAGGCAGCAGACTGATACTGCTTGCTAGTAAGTTTGATTTGAAAGTGGTGGAGGAAGGGGAAGGGTGAGCCCTGTTCCTTGGGTTCTCTGGAAAGTATGTTCTAAGAATATGCAGTACAGGGTGTTATAAAACACACGTGCAACCAATAAGCCCTGCGTGGAGGCCAGGGCTGCTGGGTGAGCCGAGGTCAGAGCTGCGCAGGGCTCCTTGCGCGCGCTGGCCTTCGCAGGGCCTGTTTTCACACAGTGCCAACAACTGCTCAGTCATCCATGGACTCACTTTTTCCCTTGAGGAGCGAGAATTGTTTTGAACAGACACATTATGAGTACATCGCTATTATTCCTGCTCTAACAGTGTTAATTTTAGCACTTCAGAATATTGCTGTAAACCCCTTTGGTTCCATTAGGGGATTTAGTGGCTAGAATACTTAAAATACCCTTCAAAATTTAAATATAACCATACTGAGTTGGTTAAATGAGGAGGAGAGGGAAAGGAGACATTCATATCTTGTAAGTAAACAAGTATGACAGTTAAATTTCAGTGTTTGAGTGGACATGACTTTTTAAAAAGCACTTTCCACGAAGGGGTGAGGGGGAACATAACAAGACCTAGATGCTCTAGAGTTTCAGTAGTGTGGACTTTTTTAAATAGTAAAGTAATTCTGAATTATAATAAGATAGATATTGTACATCTTGATTCTGATGATTCTTCGAACTGGACAAATACAAAGAAGACCAAAACCTGCAGCTGTCCAACTGTTTGGTGCTTGGCACAGATGAAATGAGGCTAGACACTTGAAATAACTTCTGATTGCTCAGATTCAGCTAAAGGTGCCTTACTTCTCAGGCAGTTGTAGTATTTTATTTCCTGGCAGGTGGGATATTTTAAGCATTGTGGAAAAATTTATAGCTTTTTTTTTTTCCTCTGGAGTACAAAAATAAAGCCAATTTATTTTGAAACAATCTTGATACCAGGTTAAGTGAGCCAAGAATATCAGCTGAACTGGATACAGAGTGCTACCATGCTCAACACTTTATATGCATTCATAATACTTAAATGTAGTTTTTATAGCTTGCATTAAAAGAGCAGAATGTATGAAGCTGACTTGCTGCGTGCCCATTACAGAGGTTGTGCTTCTGGACTACAGTGCTCAGCACTGCGCTGGTATAATGTTGATAGCCCCTCTTTTGTGCTCTTACTGTTATCATAATGCTAATAATAATACAAGAACTCTGAGAAGTGAAACACCTGGGAGGTGGTCAAGATGCCTGCCATGGAAAAAATGTCAGAGTTCAGTGACATAGGGGAGGCCTCAGTTTACCAATTGCCTGCTTTCTCCCAGATTTGGCTACAGCATAAGTGTTTATTTCCCCCCAAAACTAGATTCACCCCCGCATACATACGTTGGCTTACCAGGGTTATTTTGTTTTAAGATACTCCCCAGAAAAAATGAGAAATTACAATATTTGTTTTTATCAGGCTAACTTTGAGGAGATTCTCAACAAGTTTTAGAGATTTCTCAGTAATCTTTGGAAATTGCCTTCCTATATTGTTCTATGCATTGAAAAAAAAAAAATTCAAGAGGGGAAAAAATAGGATAAACCAGTGGTGTCTAACACTGAGCTTCCCGTAGAACTTCTAAGTAACTTATTTGTTCCTGACTTCAAAGTTTAAAAAAAAATATAAAAAATCTTGGTTTTGGGTATCTTTGCATTTTATAATTCTAAGGATTTAAAGTGAACATGAGGGTGTTTGGCTACTGACTGTTGAAAGTTTTGTAGACTGTGACATCTGTGGTGAAGGCCGTTGGTTGGTTTGTTTGTTTGTTTGTTTGTTCCCTCCTGCGAGACATGCTTATCTGCAACTCTAATGGTTGTGGCATCCCTGTCAGTTCCGAGTCAGGGTAGATGTCTTACTTTCACAGTGCACATCGCAGATTCTGTCTGGTTTATTTTCAAGTCTGACTGTGCTCTGAAAGAAAAGTCACATGAAGTAACTGCTCTTTTTCCTGCAATGATCATAGGGAGGAAAACCACTGTGTTTTGCAGAAGGATATGGAACCTGTGCTCACCCTCAGCTTGATCAGCTTCCCCATCAGTAGTTTCATTCGCTCCCATTACAGTTCTGTCCCCTAATGACACTTCCAAGACATTCACTCGATCATTTACACATCTCTTCAGAAAATAAATGTTGTTCCATCAGCATTCATGGTGAAATAAGCCAAAAGGCACCTAAGTATACTGTGGAAGTTTCAAGTCCAGTAATGAGGAGAAAAATGTTGAAATATGCTAGAGGTCGTTTTTAAAATTAGTAGGTTAGGGAAAGTTTAAAAAACAACATGTTTTTGGCATGTCTAACCCCAAAAAGCAAGAATGTTGTTCTTAAAGGTGCTTACACCTATGTTGAGGGTGGTGAGCTAAAGAGGAGCAAAGGGCTGAGTAACATGTTGACAACAATCTGGTCAGCACCGGATACAAACACACACAGTGCTTTAAGTAAAGGGCTGCTCTGGCAGTTCTCATGAGCGTTGACATACCTTTTGTAGATCTGTTTTAAACAGCAAGCCAGTGCTCTATTCCAGTAACATGTGAGACTGATTTGTTATCACAAATTGCTGTTTTACATCGTTAAACAAGTCTTTGTATAAAATTTTGCAGAAGTATGCAAATAGTTGAACTTTTGTCAAACTAGATATCCTTAAATATGTTAAGGAGAGGGCTTAGGTCTGTTCTTGTGAGTCTTGGGGGCTTCAACATTTCAGGTATGCTTTTTTATTTATGTATTACAGAAATATAATCACTGAATCCACAATCACTGTTAAGATTTAATACATTGGTGCTGTCAGTCTGTTTAATGGGAGGGATATCTTGGTTTCTGAACAGTGTTAGATACCAGTACTCAATTACTGCACCTGTTATACAGAAGATAGATCTTCAGAAGGAGATGCCCTTATCCCCTTTTTCATGCCCCTTTTCACTTTAAGTATATATGTACTTTCCAGGCTTACTTTGAAATGAAAGCACAGATCTGGAGCTGCTGTATTTTGATATTTAAAGCTAAAAATTAAAGCTAAAATGAAATCGAGTAAGTCTATGAAAGCCTTCAGTCTTTGTCATCAGCCTCGTAAGTTGGTTTTAAGTTGCTCTTTAAGTTCTTGAATTGGAGAGAATAACAATACTGCAGCTGGTCACCTGTGGTCATAATTTCCAAAGTGCCTTGGCTAGGGAAGCCTTGCTGAAACCTTCTGAAGGAAGTGTGCAAGGACATTTATAAAAGAAAATCCATACACACATTACTGCAGGTTTTTTTAGTATTTTAATGCCTAATCATTTTAAGGCTTATAAAATATATGGAACTTTCTGTTTATTTCGTATTTTCTATACTGTCTTGATCTACTGTCATCTTCTCCAATTCTTTCATCTCTCCAAAACAAGCATTTAGGATGTAATCTCACCTTAAGGTGACTGTGATGTCAGGCGAGCGCCGGTCTGACCTCAGCATGGATGGGCACTGTTGGGTGTTCTGCAGGGCATGAAATAACCTGGCATACGGTGTTTGCCCTTGAGTCTTCCTTCTGGTTGTCCAATGGAGAGAAAACATGCAAAGATCAAAATGACTCTACACATTTCTGAATAAAAGCTCTTGATATTGAGGGGTGTGTGACACTTGCTATGCAGCTTAGGCTGTAGTGGTAGGTTTTGGGTAGGCTTTATTGAGTACTTTTAATGATGTGGAAATAAATACTTGAACCAGCAAAAAAGCAACAACAAAAAAACCTTTGAAACCTTTTTTTTCCCTAAGTTTAGTTTAAATGTGTTGTCCAGTGACAAACCCTTCAGTGTATTACTTCATAAAATGTCATATGCATTCCAATGCACATTGCAACTGGAATTCAGTTTAAAGCCAAAAAAAGAGAAAAAAACAGGTCGCAGTGATGTCGCTAGGCAAAAATAGAAAGCTGCAGTTGGAAGGAGAGTCCCGCCGGGGCGAGCCCTGTGCTGGGCCTGGGCACGGCGGGAGGCGCCCGGGCCGCCCGCGTCGCCTCCGCAGCCTCCCCCTCTCTTCTCAGCCTAAGCTTTCAGTGAAGGAAACTCATTTTCTGCACCCAGATTTTTTTGTTTGTTTGTTTGTACTTATTCAGCCATTTGACTCTGAAGAAGTTTTAATAAAATTCATTATTTAAGTTGCATTTTTTCTAGCCTTTTTGATAAGTTTATTTACTATAAAATGGACTCAAGAGTAGTTTGGATATTGTGAGATACAGGTGGGGGGAGGTTGCTGCGTAGTTTGGATATTGTGAGATACAGGTGGAGGTTGCTGCAGTGTTGCAGTCTGGAGCTGAATATAGAAACTGTGTTGACTGATTCCTGTTGACTAACTTCATTGGTTGCCGTGTAGCTGTGTCTTTTTCTTTTTTTCTCATCAGATTGTGTTTCATTCTGTTTTTCTAATTATGAACTGCTTTAATTTGAATTTCTTCTGATTCTGCTATGCAGAGCTAAGTAGGTCCCACACTTTTTTAGCTTATAATTAGTTTTCTTCTAACAATAGCAGATATGTATCAGCCCTAATTAAGTACTCCTCTGTCATCATGTCCTGCCAGCAGCTGGACTGTTGTTATGGGTAGTGGTTCAGTTCAATACCCTAAAAAGTATAAGAGGTCGGTAAGAGTAGGATGAGGTAATGGACTTCGGCCGACATTTTCATAATGGTTATCATGGTTCCCAAGGTTACGAATGTCTGGCAATCCAAGACAAGGGTCAGTGTGAGCAAAATCCATGTAGGAATTACTCCTAAGCTATGGTGATTGCTCCTAAACTATGGTGAAGAAGCTATGGTGAAAAGTGCGTTACATTTGCTTGATTACACGTAAACTTAACTAATAGCTAGTTTCTTGAGTGAAGGAGTATAGCTCATAACTTTGGCTCTTGATAGCTTAAGTTGTGCTTCAGTTCTTCATCCTGTAAGGCTTTTGAACTGTGTGACTTCAGATATAATTACAGGTTTGTAAGATGCAGACACAACGTGACTGTTCATTTAGAAAATCAGGAATTCCTGAGGTACAAGGGCAACTTTCTTTGAAGTGAAGCACAACATGGGATTAGTGAACTGGAGCATCTATAGATGTTTCTAATTCCAAAAGAGAAGCTGTTAGTCAAATGTTTACATTGTGCTTTGTTTCTTTATTGTAGTTTCTTCAATCCTTGCCATAGTTTTTAAAACTAGAACTACCTTTAACTTACTTTTTGGAATAGTAAGGTAATGAAACTAAATCATAGTTTCTCCCTCTTAAAATACTTTATCATCTGCCTCTACCTCTTGTAATCAGTTGGTCAATAATCATTACTTTCAATTTATTGAATAAAGATAGTAATTACTGTAGTTTCTATACATCCTGTTGCTGGAATATATATATTTTAGTTTTATATACTTGCATGTTCAGTTGAAAAAGAGTAATAATCATATGTGTTTAGTCAGATTATAGTATTATTTTATGCACAGTATACGATGGGTGCCTTAAACATGATCGACTCCTACACAAAAGCAAATTATTACAGCACACACACAGGCTAACAGACTTTTCTTTCTAACTAAACACTGAGTTTGCTGTGTCTATAAATGTCTTCCCACCCTTGTCCTCAATGACTTCAACTTGCATCATCTGCCTATTTTGTCTGTTGTGTCTTAGGAACAATTGCCAGACTTCTCAGTACTTAACAATATTTTCCTCTATAAAAACCTAAAGGTTGCTATATATTATACACATCAAGTGGAGCTAAAAAAAAAAAAAATAGTGAACATGAACCTTATATAAAAACCTATTTCTTAGTACTGATTGCTTTTTGTACTTTAAAAATAATAATAATAAAAAATCAAATGTTGTGCTTGTTACATTGACATAATTTTAAGTTGTTGTCCCTGTCTTCGTAATGCTGTTAGGAAAGCAGTAGTATTTTCTAGTTTAATACTTAGTGTTTCTCAAACTGGGATGCCGTTTTAATTTTGAAATGACATCATATTTTTAACTGCAGCCAATACAAATATGTATTTCCAGCTGTTTGAATCTTCTTTTCCATCTTTGAGATGAGAAGTTGTTTACTTTTGAAATAGTGCTTCCCTTAATGCTAACCTTAAGATTTATGAAATAAAAATAGAGCATAAGGGATGATCTATACAGAAGGTTAGGCAGTGTTTGCAAGTTAAACTTTAAACAAATTTTAACTGTTTCTAAAAATTACTATCACTTATGCATTCTGTATCTTAAGTAGTGATTTTTTTTTTTACTTTCCTTACTCATTATTTGGATGTTGCTCATCCATGAAGTTCATGAAGTCAGTTTTTGGTACAGAATACCTGTGAAAAAGATTAATATTTCAAGCATGCAATATAAATTTTGTAGTATTTGTAATGCAAAGAGAGAGAATCTTCTCTCTCTCTCTCTCTCTCTCTCTTTGGCTTTCCTTTTCTCCCCTTTCTTCTTTTAATTGAACCTAACTAGCTATACATAACCACTCAGGTAGTAGATTGCATTTATTAATTTATGTCAAGGCCAAAAGCTTCTGATCAAATATAGATTCCTTGTATAAAAGATAGCTTTGTGTTGTAAGTTGATGTTAGGTAAAGGTCATGTCTGTTTTACTGTTGCTTGCCATTTGCTTTCTTTTCTAGTGTAAATTCTCAGGTATCACCTCTTAATCTGCACTTTTCTGTTGCAGTAAGAAAATGTTTGCCTTAGATATGATCTGTTTGCGTAAGCACTTGCAGATCTTGATCAAAGCTCTTTACCTTTTTCTTGAAAACTGGAGGTTGTTTTTTTTTCATATTTTAACTAAACAGAGTTTCTAAAACACTTTCTAAAGGTGAGTGTCTCCTTTCCCCTTCTGCATAGTCTGATAATCCTGAGGCAATTCTTGTTTAAATTCTTGTAACTCTTGCCGAACGCTTCCTAGATTTTTTCAAGTCCTACATCAGAGTCCAAGTATTTCAATAGTGATCTTTGCCAGTGTGACTTCCTTTATTAAAGCAGCCCTGACCTTTGGACACTCAAGGATGAGCATGATGCTTGTATTGGCAGCAGGATAATACTGCACATTATTTTTGTCAGTTGTAGTATCTAAATCATTTTCTGAGTTTTTTCACCTCTTATTTCCCTATTCTACAATTATGTCTTCCCTATTGTTGACCAGCCTTTTAGCTGGAAAAAAATATATATAATGCAGGTGCCTAATTTTGTAGGTGACTCGTATGGCTACACAGGTGGCGTGTCCTCTTTGTTATTTACTGTTCCTTTAATCTTTCAGGCACGCTTTATTGGTAATTTTCTGTCATCTGTCAGACGAATGGCCATTTTAACTCGTGCCAGATGATTTAACATATAGTTCATGTGCCATATGGGGCCCTCCAGGGTAATTCATCGCTGCCGTGGCCTGCCCCGGCTCTCCTGCAGCCCGTGGCCAGATGAGGTGCTTGGCAGCAGCTGGCTGCTCTCGGAGGCCTCGTGCCCCTCGCTGCTCCGTGGGCAGCGCTGCAGACAGGCCAGTCCGTCCTGCCCCTGTGGGAAGGGCCCTGGGAGGGGGCCGCTGTGCCCCAAAGGCCCCATCGGGGCGGTGCGGCAGCCGGCAGCGGTCAGAGGCCTGGGCTGTGCGGGACGTGCGGCGGTGTTCCCAAGCGTCATGTGGGCCGCGCACGTGCGGTGGGCGCGGTGATGCATGGGAAGGAGGTTGGGTTATAACCTCTTCCTGCCGCCAGCAGGAGCGCGTAGGTCACTCAGGTCGCGTGCCTGCTCCGCGTGAGCGTCCCGAGCCCTGCTCTCATCTCCGGCACCTGCCTTTAGGAAATGTGTGTTCCTTAGGATCCCCCCAGCTAAGAATGTGGGGGGAAAAATGCGTAAAGATGTAGGCTCCTGTATAGCAAACTGAGCCTTCTGATAGTAGGCTCACTTTGCTGCTTAACCTCACGCAGCTCTCCAAATAGTCTAGCAGGCCTGGGGGCCAGGATGTGCAAGCCTGGGCTAGGCAAGTAGGTACGTGCAAATGCTGCTTTTGCACACTTTACAACTTGCATAAGCAGATAATTGCACGCTTAATTGGAATTTTTGTTGAATGCATCGTTGCTTTGTACATAGATCTCTCAAGTCTGTCTCTTACCATGTTTGTTAAATGGTGTGGTTCTATGGAATGTAGACAAAAAAATCTTCTGAATAGAAAGGTGTTTTATGCATGGTAATCAAAATAGCCATGAATAGAAATTAATTCTGTGCCTATTGGTACTTCTATTGTGATGGATAACATAGGAAACTTAAGCTACAGTTATGAGGAGGTTCTGTGTTTTCGTTCCACTGAAGCATAACGACACAGATATAAAGCTTCCCTGCCAGGCTTGCATCTACCTCCTTTTCTTCACTGCTTTTACAGGACGCTTTGAATATATTTAGCTTTATAGGAAGGGAAGTGTTTTTTTTTTTTTTTAAAAAAAAACTCTTGAGTAACTAAATCATTTTGATACTTCAATATATGCAAGCACAGAAGGCCTGATATGATCTGGTTACGCAGGGATCTGTGTGAACGATGTGTGACATCCTCATGACAAGGGAGCAGGAGACTCTCCAAAGTGCCACAGGGCAAGGGGAGAGTTGTATCCTGCTGGAATGGAGTGTGTTGGGGCAATCAGCAGAGAGCAAGGCCAGCTGCTGCTTCTCTACTGAGACTGGTTGAGTTTTAATTCTTTGCGCTAGTTAGCACGGAACATTGTACAGAACAGTGGATAGTCTGTATGTTCCTCGTGAACCTTTTCTCTGTGAACACTGGTAATGTTAACTAAAAATGGAGCTCTCTTAAGTAACCGCTGCTCTGAGCAGGAGGAATTCACAATACAGATCCTAAAGAACATTGCGTCCCACTTTTCCTTGTATAAGTAACTCTTCTATTTTTTTTCCTATTCAGTTTTAAATGCCTTATGTTATGTATTGTGACTTCTCTTTATTTCTGTCACATGACATTAATGATGTCAAGTCATGCTGCCATTAGCCTTCCTCCACTAAAATCCACGCATTTTTTTTCTTTTTTTTTTTTTTTTTTTTTTTTTTTTTTTTTTTTAAGCTGGAATTCAGCTGTGGTTAACAACGCAAACAATTATTTATTAACAGCACCGAAGTTGTGTAGTTGAGCAGATACGACATGGGGTGTTTTCATTAGAGTGTTTCAAACTTTGTCTTCTTGTATGAAATTAACAAAGATAAATATTATGATGGTAGAATAATTTGAGTCCTGTAGAGTGCAGTCATCTGATACGAGCATCCATTTTACCTAGTCAGTGTTTCAAGTATAAATTAAAATGAAATGCAGAGACAGCCAACAGTTAATTACTTGTTATGCAGCATTGTTATATGGCATAGGTCATTATTTTTTTGTCTTTTTGAAATGACAGATACTTTAGATGAATACTTTGAATACGAAGCTGAGGAGTTCCTGGTCTCCTTGGCCTTGCTGATTACTGAAGGTCGAACACCCGAACATTCTATAAAGGGTAGAACGGAGGGTTTTCATTGCCCTCCAGCACAATCAAGTCAGCCACCAACATCTAAGCATGAATGCAGCGACAAACTGGCTCAGGTATGATGATGATATCTGTATTATTATAAGTAACATGGAGTACCTCCCTGCTATCGTGATTAAGATCAGCTGAGAAACTCCCTAGCAAACTCACGGTTAAGCACTGAATAACAATTACTTTGTCATTTCTGTGTTTAAACAAGTATGTAGCTCACTACAGTACTAATAATAGATCTCCTTAAAATGAGAGATCATTAAGACTTTTATCCTTGAATATAAACTTCTGTAAGACTGTCTAAATACAGTACCCATTTGAATCTTTATTATGCAAAATTTCAAGCACTATACTTAGTCCTTTTTTTTTCTTTCTTTTTTTTTTTCTTTTAAGTGTAGGCTGTCTTAACACTTTTTGCTTTTCTAGGTAGTCTTGAAAAGTTCAGTAATTGAAAGTTTAGATCCAAAATCAGAAATATGATCAAATTCAAGTCAAGTGTTTTGGAGTAAGGTTGGAGTGTCCAGCATCAAGGAAAAGATTCTAAGTGCTGTGGGAATTTAAGTTGCTGTTCAAGCAGAAAAGGGTGATGACTGGGGAAATGTTTTATATCAATTCTTAGTCTGCACAGAAGTTGCCCAAATTGCAACCATAATGGATTTGTTAATTATTTATCATTTGGTATCCCCTGGATCTTATCTGTGATTTGGTAAAACATTGTCTACAAGATTTGACCCTTTCCCTTTTCCAAATCTTCAAGACATATTTTTAAAAATAGACTTGAATCTAGCTAGTAATTTTATGGCTTGCATGTGTTGACATGTTTTCTTTCCCTCAGTGCCGTCAAGCTAGGCGAACCAGATCTGAGGTTATGCTACTGTGGAAAAACAATATTCCAATCATGGTAGAAGTGATGCTACTTCCAGACTGTTGCTATAGTGATGAAGGGCCTAACACTGAGGGGAATGATTTAAATGATCCTGCAATCAAACAAGATGCGTTGTTGTTAGAAAGGTGGATTTTGGAACCAGTTCCTCGACAGTAAGTTGGATATTGTGATTACTTGATGGTTGCAAGAATCTCACCATTTTGAACTTCTTAAACTAGCTTGTTAGTGTTTTTAAATTGGTTCCTCACCATTTCGATTGATCTAAGAAAATGGCTATTTATCAGTCAAAACTGAGGAGGCAAGTAGAAAAAGAAACAAGGACAGCATCAGATCCTGTCATGAAAGAATGTTTGATCTTATTAGATTTAATTCTCTGTGAATATTTTTACCAACATCTACTTGTTTCTTCTGATGTATTTTAGAAGTGGAGATCGATTTATTGAAGAGAAGACCCTTTTACTGGCTGTTCGGTCCTTCGTTTTCTTCTCTCAGTTAAGCGCTTGGCTAAGTGTTTCACACGGTGCTGTTCCTCGTAACATTCTGTACAGGTAGGTCTGAGACAGAAAAAATTGTTTACTGTCTTCAGGTTTTTTGCAGCTTGTCTTATTTTTTTCCACCTGTTTTCCTGTTTGCTTTTAGAAGATGTATGTTGTTGGGCTGCATGTTCTGATGGTTATATGTAGTTCATTTACTTTGCAAAGTATGAGAGTTGCTGGTGTCTTTAATGCTTTGTCTTAGAATTTGGTGATATGAAGTAGATTGATAAAGACTTTTTATTTAGATATTTTTGTAAAAGCACCCTTCTGTTGTTTCAGAGTAAGTGCTGCAGATGTAGACCTGCAATGGACATTCTCCCAGACACCAACTGAACACATATTTCCTGTTCCTAATGTTTCTCACAATGTGGCCTTGAAAGTCAGCGTCCAGTCCTTGCCTAGACAATCTAACTATCCGGTTTTGACATGTAGTATTCACACCAACCTAAGTTTTTATGAGAAGAGGATGCAAGAGCACAAATTACATCAGCGCAGTGATTCCGTTGCAGTAGAACAATGCAGTACATCTAGTTTGCAGCGCGCGTGCGGGAAACAAACGTGGGCAATGACACCCGAGGGCCTGCTTAATGTAAAAAAGTCACCGGAATTTACTACGTCTATCAGAAATTTAAAACTTTATCCACCTACTGGTCTTGGATCTGACTTTGGAGCATCACAGTCTAAAGTTCAGTGCTATAATGCTACGGGAGACGGCAAGATACAAGCTCATGAAACATCTGTGAGAACTTTTAAATCCTTTTCCTTGGTTGATTCCTGTGTTTCAAATAGTCAGTGTTCTCGTCAGTCCACAGGAGAAACCAATCCTCTGATAGGCTCTTTACTTCAGGAGCGACAAGAAGTCATAGCAAGAATTGCTCAGCACTTGATTCACTGTGATCCAACTACTTCTCAAGTTAATGGACATCCATTCAGCCTACATGAAACCACTTCAGCTGCATCAAAAGCTTTTCGGAGTACTTATGAAGATGAGAACTTGCCAAGGAAAGGCAAGGAAACCTCCTCTGTTCCTGTGGCCAACTTAGATAATGCAATACCAGATGATGGTGAAGGCAAAACCAGAGCAATACCGGAGATGACGCTGGTTGATCCTCATATTCCAGTGAGCCACTGTGGCCGTCAGGCTGTAGGAGAGGGCAATCCTTTGATAGATTCCCTGCTTCAGGAGCGGCAAGAAGTGATAGCAAGGATTGCCCAGCACCTCATTCATTGTGATCCAGCTACTTCTCATCTTGCTGGGCATCCATTCAAAGTACAGGAAACTAGCCCAGTTTCTCCAAAAATTTTCCGAAGTACATACGAAGATGAAAATTTGCTGAAGAAAGGCAAGGAAAAGTCATCTGTTTCTTTTGCTAAAACCGATTTTTCTTTGATAGAAGATAACAGTAAATCAAGGCTGAAAACACTTGATACTCCTGTTAGTCCTTCTAGACTTGATGGTGAGTTGAAGGCTTCTCAGAAACTCCAAGCAAGAAGAAAATTGCTTTTAGAAAAACCTAGTGAAGCTGTCCAAAATGCATTTCATCAGACTTCAAATAAAACTTCTCATTCGTTTATTAACATGCATGCATCATCATCTTGTGTTAAAGAAAACAAATCTGAATTGCCAGATAGATTGGAAATGATACATTCTGTTTATGCACAGAAAGACCAAATATCCAGTAGAATTAAACAATGTTCGAATTTCTGCAGCATTGATGAACAGATTTGCACAAATAAACTTAAAGAAAGAGCAGTCGTTAGTGAAAACAGCAACACGGACAGTTTTAACAATTTACAGATAGATAAATGCAGAATACTTGAAGGTACAAAAAAAGCAACTGTGATGCAGGCATCTGATTTTTTGCACAAAAATGAACTCAAATGTTTAGACAGAGACTCGAAAAAATCAAATATTTATGAGCAAAATACTCAACTTATTAGTATTGAAAATTATTTAAATAAAGACCATGATAGTTTCAAAAGCAGAAACAAACAGGATAAAACAAAAACTACACATGATGAGAATGAAGACCCAGTAGGCCTTGATTTCCAAAGTAGTTGTCAGAAGAAATCTATAGAAGACTGCTTAGCAAAGTGCGAACGGCTAAAGAACCCAGATGTGCAGGTAAATACATGACTGAAAGTGGTAAATGCATTGGCTGCTATTAGGTAACTTGTGAGTGTATGCAGGATCTGCTAGGAACCAGTGTAAAGAGGAAGTTTTTGTCTGACAGTGTGGCACTGTTGTCTGTTTTGAGGTTGAAGTGAAGTTTGTCCCTGTAGCAATCTGTATGCACGCATTCCTAATTATATGTTTAACGCTTAGAAGCACATTGTCTCATTCTACTTCCTGTAATTGCATTATTAATGACAGTTTCCAGAGGTAATTATACATCCTGCTCTTTATAAATATACCACTGTCTGCATGTGGTATGTGGTGATTAAAAAGTGAACAATCTTGAGTAATTGTACACAGAGTCAAAAGGAGACTTCTTCAGAATATTTTATTAAATGTGATGCGGATTCATCTGGTTCAGAAGTCTTTCTTTTCTGCTAAAGCAAGCCAGGTATTAGCCTGATAGGCCCTTGAAATGTCCCATTAAGTAAATTTGTTTTGCTCACAGAAAACACCATCTCTCAGAAACACAAATACATGTCGGAAACACAATTTTCGATCCTTGGATGGGACTTCGACAAAGGCTTTTCATCCCAGAACTGGATTGCCTCTACTTTCAAGTCCTGTAAGCAGTTACTGAAATTAACTTTTAAATGAGAAAGAAAATATTTTACTCTTTTAATACCTGTGTATTAAGAAAACTTGATCAAATATTTGGGTGAATTGTTTATATTTGCTTTTAGTATCATAGAATGAATACTCTTGCTAGTAGAAATTTGAGAGTCAATACTCAAACGAAGTTGAATGATAATTGTAGGAATTAAAATATTAGAGAGCTAGTTGCTGATGAATAACAAAAGTTGATATTAGGAAGTTCTATAGCAAAAATGCTTTGGTGGTGTTTTAGAGCATGAGAGGGTTTTGAAGCTTGATGTTTTAAGTATGAGCTATCATATATTATCATTTAAAACAGAGTTATTAATACTTGCCGGCCTGATATTCTAAAGCTTTTTGTTTCTATAAACCGTTTGTACGGTATATTCTTCAGTAATCGGAGTTGTAATTGACTGATAAGGTAATATAAAACTGCTATGACAAGATGGCCACACCTGGGGAAAGAACAGTTTTTGGTATGTTATTTGGGACTTCTGGAACAAAAGGCAGTCCCAATTAAGAATGCAGAAGTAGCAACTGATATTCAGTAACCAACATAAGTATTTTATTATTTGGTGCATTTGTAAAGCGTGTCATGTTTTTGGAGGTTTCTGATAGAAATTGATACAACTTATATTTAATATTCTGTGTCATCCCAAAGAGATGTACAGTTTCTTAAATGGATGAGACTGATTTTGGGGAGTAGAATTAGTATTTGTTGTTCAAATTTTGTATTCTTCTAAACTTCTAACTGTTTACTGTCTGTTGAGCAGATTTCAGTTTTAGTGTTTGTAAGTAGTCCCTCGTAATTAGAATTTACAGTACTGATGTTAAATAATCCAAGAATTTTCTTCATTAAGTTCAGAATATGTAAAAATTAATTAAAATTACTTTTCTGCCTTGCTTTTGTAATTTTGTAATGCCATTAAAATTCTTGCCAAATTCAGACTAGTGCCTTCGATAGAGATATGTTCAAGTTAATGTGCTCTTTTCTTCTTGAGGTTCCTCAAAGAAAAACACAGTCTGGATGCTTTGATCTGGACTCATCATTGCTACGGCTGAAGTGTTTGTCTGCAAGAAGGTACATTTTAATTATGAGAAACTTTGAGAATTTTT
This sequence comes from Tinamus guttatus, assembly GCF_000705375.1. The sequence goes on along the minus strand of NW_010584774.1, from coordinate 134,984 downwards.
TTAGAGATAAAATGTGTATGCATAGTTGTATGCAGCAATAAAGCAAGTTAACAGAGACAGAACATGGGGTGCTTTTCAAAATAATCCTTATTTTCCAATAATTACTTTTAAATTTTGCTGCAATTGGGCAGACACTAGAGTTTAGCCCCCCCCCCCACCCAAAGGCACATTAGTTTGGCATATTTTCCTTAGTGATCTGTATTTTTTTTTTTTTTACATCCATTAAATCTACATCACCATCCGACAGTGTACAACAAAAACAGACAATCTTGTTTTTGGTATGGTTTCTATCTTTTTAAATTGTCATAAAAATCAAATATGAAAACAAATGTCCACACTGGTTATTTTATTTCTCTCCAACATGAAGTCATTTCAGAGTCTCAGCTGGCCAAGCAGAATTTGTCTGCTTTATGTTGTCAGCAGTGAAAAAATGCTTAGGTGGCTCCAGCACAGGCTGGGGATGGCTAATCTCCCTGCTCTTTTGAGATGAATGCTGAAATCTCCTTATATCTGAGAGCCTGCTGCGTGGATGGGAGGTTACTGTGGCATTCTAGAGTTGTGTATGCCCAGAAAACAAAAGCAGATTGTGTTTGTACTTTATTCTGTCTTCTTTTTAAATAGCCCTCAACAATGTATAAACAGAGACAGTGATCCAGACAGCCATGGGAAACCATTTCTGAGTTCTAGTGCTCCACCAGTAACAAGTCTTAGCCTTCTGGGAAACTTTGAGGTACTGCATATTCTCTATAAGTCTTGTGGTATTTTATTATTCTTCTGTTCTGCCTTTTAAAGTGCATTAATGTGGATAATTCCTGTCTGATTGTGATGTTCATAACAGAATTCAATAAAACTTGTTTTAGTTTCTGTAAAATAAACTTCTTGAGTCTGTAAGGTTCAAGTTCTTACATGAAGTGCTTATTTGCTGTTTAGTTTTGTTAGATTATGTGAGTCACTCCCAACCTAAACTGTGTACGTTTTCATTTTCCAGGAGTCTGTCTTGAATTTCCGCTTAGACCCACTAGGTGTTGTTGATGGTTTCACAGCGGAAGTGGGAGCAAGTGGAGTCTTTTGTCCTACTCATATGACTCTTCCAGTTGAAGTGTCATTCTACAGCGTTTCAGATGATAATGCACCCTCTCCTTACATGGTAATTTTATGGTTGAATTTATTTTTCCTCTTTTCAATCCCAGTAGCGTTCAAAGTAGCATTTGAGGGCCAAATATAATAGTCACTTTTTTCCTGGAAGACTAGGCTGGAACAAACCTGATGACAGCTTGTAGACGGGTGAACTTTTCTAACTGAGGTGAACTTTTCTAATTTAAGTTTAATTATTGTATTAAAGTACATAACCCTAGTTTTTGCACAGGTGTTTTATACTCAGCTTATTAACATATGCAAACAATCCCAAGGTAGTTCAGAGTTTCTCAGCAAAACTGGTAAAATTGAGGGCAGTGAAAATCAAGAATAAGGATATTTTTACCTTCATCCTTTGAGGCTGCAAACCCCCCAAGTTTTACTTGGAGACAGAGTTGGCTTCAGAGTGCGGGGAATTAAATTCTGACGGATGGACATGAAGAACAAGAGCTAGGTGAGTATGGAGTTCAGGAAGTGGCGCTTTGGAGGGGTTTGGGGTATTTTCAGCTGCCTTCAATTGGACTTCTCATCCTCCTCCCTCTGTTCCCTTTCCCAAACTATTATTCCTTCTCCTGTTTCTCTGCTCCGCCATCCAGCTCTCATCTTGGGATAGTGAACATATTTGTCTCCCTCCACACTTGAGGGATCAGGCCCTGCTGTGTCCTTTTATCCAACTTACCTAAAATAGGCAGTGAGGCAATAGGTGTGCTTAACTTTGTCTATATCCTACTGATGCCAGGCTGTCACTGACAGCCAGCGGGTGGTTTAGGTTTAGGTCTTTACAACTGCTGATGGAGAGAGCTGCAACTCAAAAGTTGTTTAACCCTTTCTTTCTAAGCAAATGCTATCTGAATTAGTGTGACGCAAATCATTCTCACCAGCTGTTTAGTTTGCTGATGTTTAATAGTGACACAGTACTTGTGTTGTTAATATTCATGTATTAAGCCTGTTCTGCTTTTCTGTAATGACATTTTTTTTTGGTGGATGCCTAAAGTGCTCCCTTGCAAGAAACGAAAAGATGTGTTGTATGCCAACATTGAATCAGTCAAATAGACTTGTTTTAAGTTCCTATTCAGTCATGTCATGGGTGACAGATCTAATTTTAAGAGAGGTTTTAGTATGTGTGTCTGTGTCTGATATGGTAAATGGTCTGTTTAAACATGCAAGTGAAGTATTGACATACTATCATCTTGATATTTAGAATCCAAGGCACATTACCATATTTTTGACCATCTACTTTTGAAAGTGTCTAGAAAATCAAATTAAATGGCTTTGCAAAAATTAAGTTTGGTTAATACAGTTTAATCTTGTAAAAGAAATATCTATTCTTTGCTTTAATCTTTCCAGCTTTTCACATGTTCTTCCAGGTCCTGAAGTAATTTGTTCCATAAACGGTTAAAGTAGCATTGCTTATTTTACTAGCTGGATGTCATTGTTTCATTCTTTTCCACATGCTGTAAACATGCTATTATGGTTGAGTCTTATAGGATTAATATAACATTTATATAGTGCCTCCATCATCAGAAACATTGTTTCTGTTTGTATAGCTCGTTTCTGTGCTCTGGGCTTGGGGGAGTTTTTTGCATGTCCTCTTCAGTTGTGCACTGCAGTAAATCAAGCGTGTGCTCTGCCGAGCAGTGCCAGGGCAGAGCGAGGTGCCCGGTTCATGGTACGTGGGCGAGTCAGGTGTCCGATATGTCCCGGACGGTGCAGGAGTGAATTACGGTACTGCCAAGTGTTGAATTACGGTGGAAGTTCAGGTGCGTCTGCAGCCTTTGAAAAGTAGAAATTAAGTTCTGCAAGGTTTGGAGTATAATTGGTGCAATTAAAGGCCATCTGAAAATGGGAAGAAAGGTACAAATGTTTCATTTTAAGAAGAAAGCCTTATTTCGCTGTGTCTGCCAGACTACGAGTCTGAAGATGCGGAAGCTTGGATATTGTTTCAAGAGGAGAATGTTCCCCTCCTTGCACAGTTTTTAATGATCTGCCAATGTATCTATTTATTGTTTTTAGAATAAGTATAATTACACAAGAGTATTTTCATTTGTTAATATCCTGACTTGAACTAAAGTTTTGCTTTTTTTTTTAGGGTGTTATTACTTTAGAGTCCCTTGGTAAAAGGGGTTATCGGGTACCGCCTTCAGGAACAATACAAGTGGTAGGTACTTGGTAGATTTGAGTGCATTAAAACCACTAATATCAAGGAATTCAGGCACAGTAAATTAGATTGTTTATTACAGAGGGGCATGAAGCATTGGAAATGTGAATCTCTGTAGGTACTGTGGTATTCTAGTTTTTCAAAGTATAAATCTGCGTGGAATTTGTGGGACAAAAATAGCTCTAAACATGAAAACATCTGTACCATGAGGAAGCTGAAAAATCACTTGTTGAACATTCAAGTTAGTAGTTGGTGACAGAATAGCTTTGAAGAAGTAATGAAGTAGGTCACCATCCAAATTCTGAAATTCTTCTATAGGCAACTTTCTTATTAAACATTCAGCTTTATGTAATTTATAGCAGTTAGAAATAATTTTAAAACATCTACTCAAATCAGGAAGTAAAATACAGTAATTCTTGAAATCAATACTCTAGTTCTTTAAAGAATCCAGTTCAAAACTGCAAACTGCTAATTTCATATACAAAAGCAAAGTGTGTTCAAATGTGAAGCCAAGCCATTGTGATTCCTGTACACCTATTGTGTGTCTAGACAATAATATGGACAAAAAGCTGATTGAAGAAATAAACTGAAATGGGAATCTGTACGAGCAAGTAGTAGTAGTCATATTCTAGTGTTTTAAATTAGATAACGATTAGTGTTTTTTTTTTTAAATGGGAATGGGTAATAGCTGAACAGTTAAAAATCTTTAGTACATTTTTTATGTAAATACTTCCCTATGGAGCAGTCTGGGACAGTCTGGAAATTTTGACTATTTTGGTAGGTGACTGTTTTTTTAGTTTGCAAACTCTAAAGACTGTTGTACTCTAAACTGTTTGTCTTTTCAGACCTTATTTAACCCTAACAAAACTGTGGTGAAGATGTTTGTAGTGATCTATGACTTGAGAGAAATGCCAGCTAATCATCAAACATTCCTACGGCAAAGAACGTTTTCTGTTCCTGTGAGACGAGAAATCAAGAGAACTGTCAATAATGAAAATACTCCACAGACTGAAGAAAGGCTCCTACGCTACCTCATACATCTGAGGTAAGCTCCTCAGAGCGAGGTGGAATAATCCAAGCACCGCTCTTTCCTCTTCTTTGCCAAACAGCCTCTTTATATACAGGCTTATTTTTAACAAAGAATGCTTTTGACTTAGACGTCCAGCTGGATAGTAGAGAAAGGCATGTTAATAAATAATTTGGACCCTGCCGAGGAGGAACAAAGTTAAAATATAAAGTCCTCTTCTGTCACTGAAGTTTTTGTATAGCTTGCTTCATTTCTTACCAAGAGAAATGTAGTTTTGACTGGATCAGTGTACTTTTTTGGGGGTCACAGGAAGGAGTGAATGTTGTATGGGAAAAAGCCAAAATTAAGGTTCAGTGCAGAGATGGTGGCCAGTGCCATAGCATGTTTCCTGTGCAGCAGAATGTGCTCTAAAGAGAAAAGTAGTGACTCCTAAAAATGCAATGCTTAGTGGTAAAAATGTAAATTATCTGTTTAGTGATGCAATATAAGTCCTTTATAATACATTATGACAATCCTCCTTAAATGATTTACAAAGTGCTGCCAGAAACCAAACACTGTGTTAGGAGTATTTGGATGCTTTGGAGACTGCAGTTTGAAACAAATGAGAAACGATTGATACACTTAGTTCTTCTGCAGTTTGCAGACTTTCGCCAGCATTATTGTAGTAAACAGACCACATAAATGCAGACATAATGATTTGATTGCACCACTTTAAAGCCTGACAACAGTTGATATCCTAAAACTAGGAAGGAGAAGAAATTAAATGTTTTTAGCTTTCCAATTTTCCATTAACTAGTTGTAGAATTGCTTTCAGTGGTTATTATTTTCCTGTTTAATGGCATTCACTTCTACGAAGCAGGCTTTGCAAACACAACTTTGTCTATGTCAGTAATTTCAGATCAAGATACCCCATTAAATAAATCTAGACAGTCATAAAAAGGGTGCTTTCTTTTACTAGAGTGTGAAAATAGCACTATGATTAGGCTGTTGAACTGTGTTTTCATTCTGAATTTTAGTCTAGATTCAACTTCAAGCTTTTAGGATGCACTGATTTGCTGCCTATCACTTAACTGGCTTCCAAAATTTTTCTTGAGAGAATCAATTCTGAAAAAGAATGTGCAGCCCAAATAAAGGGCTCTGTTTGCATGTAATATTGATTTGCATGTAATAGTGCAAAGAACTGCTGACTGGTATCAGCTGTAGAGCGGGGAAAATTGTGACCAACTGTGCCTGACTTACAGACATGATGTGTTAGACTTCTGTTCCCTCTTAGTTTCTGCTTTCTGTACTTTAATGTAGTTTATAGAGGTACATTTTAGAGAGACGTAATACTTAGTTGTGTTTCAAGGCAAACCTATTTTCTTCTCCATCACTTTTTATGGTGGATAACAGGTCTTCTTTTATGAGCTTCCTATTTGTGATACGTGTTGTGAGATACAAATGCAGGAGCTCTGCTGCTTTTAGTTTTAAAATACCTAAAATACCTCTACATTTAGTACATTCAGGCCTCCAGTAGGGATCAACTTAGGGATTTCTGATGTGTAAAATATAATTCAAAATGTACCTGTTTCTGACTGAAAAACCAGCTGTATCATGATTAGGATGCTTAAATGCTTAGCCTGAAAAGTGAGAATCTTCAGGCTATGCTGACATTTTTGCTTCAGAGATGAACCCATGCAGTGGGTCTTTTCATTTCAATTCTGATTAAACAGAAAAGTCTAGAACTGCTTGAAATATTCTAGTAATTTAAGCTGATCTGTCTGAGGGTTATTGAACAGAACTTCAGACTTTACAGAAGATTCTGCTCTCTCTCTAGTATTATCATTATTAAAGATTGATTTTAATTGAGAGAGTTAATACATTTTTGGTAGCCTATTATTCACATACAAAAATTATATTTTTAACAATTTTCATTTTTAAAAGTGGCAGAGTTTCTTCAAAACAATTTTACTGAAAACTCCTGTGTAAAAATAAAAAACTATTAAGGATTTTGTGGTTACTTCAAGCAAGTGGATTTTCGTTTATCATTGCTGTAGTTTTTGAAAAGAAATACCTTAGTTTGGAATTTTGCTAAAAAAACAAATGAAGTCACAAACAGTAAGCTGCATTTTGGTAGCATCTGCTTGTGAGGCCTTAATTACCACTGTCAGCACTCACATTATGAAAGCCTTTTTTCAAGTGGTAATTCAGCAAAAATGCTTGCATAGGTCTGGAACTTAACATTGCCAGTGAGATTTTCCTAAACACCAAAACAAAGAGTCAGATTTACTGCCTGTGTAGTTTTTACATACACATTTTTGTGTGTTTGAGAAATTGTTTGATAGGCTATTAGGTGGTATTTGTACTCACAGCTACAGTATTGAGGTAGCAAGCGTAGCCTGCATTGACAGCCAAGCTTTCTTTACTGAACCAAAATCAAAAGTTGTGCTTGCAGTTTAAGTAGTGTCTTGAAAATGCGTTTTTGGGGGAAACATTTTCAACTATCAAGCAATGATTTTTGCATTGTAATTAAATCTGCAAAAAAATACATAGGCAGTTAACTAGTTAATCTACCCACACCATTTTTCAACCTTTAAAAGTAGATGGTGTTAATTACAGGCATATTGCCAGTATGGAGCATAATTGGGCTATAATTGCAGTTGCTTAACAGCTAAGCAGTGGCATTTTTTCATTAACTAAATGCTACTGAAGACTAGATTGGGGGTAAACTTGAAACTAGTTGTTTGAAGTAGTGATTCTTCAGGGTGTTGAGAAACTTCGTTTGAATATTTTCCTGTTGTGACTCATGACACATTTATAGGTGGAAGCTACGGCACCTGTTACTGCTCATTTATTAGTTGCTTTTTGATTTTTTTGATCTGTCAGCATTTTATAATCTAGAATTCATATAATAGTCATAATGAGTTTTTATTTACTCTTGTACTGATGAGTCTCTTCCACTTGCAAAAGAAAGGTCTTGTCATATTTATTTTATGGTTTGTCTGCTATATCTTTTTTCCGTAGCTTACGATGTTCATAGTGTATTTTGGCGGCCTGTACAAAGTATAGTGTTTTTGTGCTTGTATATGTCATTTCTCCAATAATGTTTATCACTTAAAGTTTCTTTTCTCTGCCATCAACGGCAGCTTTCTGGCTCATCTGTTATTTGTGTTTTCAAACTTTCCTGTATTTGTGTGTTGATACTATGCCTATGACATCGTCTGTCAGAAATCTCTATTTTGCGGGATTTTTTTTTTTTTGTTCTCATGTTCAGATGCTTTCTGACCTTCTTAAATGGACTCATCTAGTGCTAATTAGTAGTATTTAAAGAGGAGTCTCTTTCTATGTGTCTGTTTTATAATACAGATAAATGTTTTTCAGGTTCCAGAGTTCTAAATCTGGAAAGATCTACCTCCATAGAGATGTAAGGCTCCTGTTCTCTCGGAAATCCATGGAAGTTGATAGCGGCGCTGCATATGAACTCAAATCTTACACTGAATCTCCAACAAATCCTCAGTTTTCACCAAGATGTTAGCAAATAACGGCAAACTAAAGTATTCATTTTACTGTTGATTACTCCTTAAAGGCAAAGATTGGTATAGAGGGCAGTATAAAGTTAAATCTGTAAAGGAATGAGAAGTAGCGCGCAAGAGAAGCAAGGTTCTGCTGTGATCCTGGACCAGTTTTGTAAAGGTTTCTGGAATGAGCTTTGTGTATTCCAAGTAGACTGGAAGCAAATACTTAAATCTAATCTTTTTGTACTGTTTAAACCACTTCATTGGATGTGTTGCAATAGCAAATTCCCAACTTAGTTTAGTGTTTACACTTTTTATTTTATTTTTCAGTTATTTAATATTTAATGTTTCATTTAATACTCAAGTGATGTTTGTCTTTAGTGTTCTAATGTAGCATAAATCCTATGTAAAAATCATACTATGTATTTTTGGCATTAATATTGAAATCTGAAATATATACAGATGTCTTTAATCTGTGTGATGTTTTAAGTGATATTCATTTAACTTATTGAAAATGGGGACAACAGTTGAACTTCCATAACATTTCATACTATGCAAGCATTTGGCTTTCTTCTTTTCTGTCTGTAATATTCTCCTCTTTCTCACATACAGATCTAATAGCACTTGCAACCATAGTGCAGAATGTTGATTTATTCTGAATTCAGATCACAGATTCGTATTTTCCTCCCTCAATTTCTTTCTGTCATAAAGGGACACTTGAATATTCCTTCTGTTAACAGTTTGAATGTTTCACAGAAAATTCCCTTCCCCATTTTTGATTTCTGAGATTGTGTTAAAGGATGTACTGTGCAAACAAATTAGTATTTATATCTTAAATATATGCAAAATCTATGAAACTTGTACTTTCTGTTTTATTTTTAGATATGGAGGATCTTCATGTAATCTGAAATGTTTGTAACAAGTGGCATTTAGGCCACTAGGTGGCTTGAAACTTTTCCTGGAAATGCTACATTGGACATATAAACACTTTCCAATACTTGGGTGATTCCTAAAACAACAGTCAGATAAAAAGGTTGTGCCAAGTCTTAAACTGTGTGGCTGAGTAGGGGTGGTGGGGGGAAAAGCAGGAATATTTTAGTGTATTTGGGATCTATCTGTAGCAATGAACAGCTTCAGTTTGACTGTATTTCCCAAAGATCTCAGAGTTTCTCACTGTCTTATCTTGGGTTATATATATTTTTACACTGGATTTTCATAGTGTCAGCAATATAAAAGGAGATGTTCATATATGGGAATATAACATCCTTATCTGATGAAGACTTTGGAGAAAGACTAAATGGCCATGTTGTATATTGAAAACTGCTTCTAGTTGAGTCAGTGCATCATGAGATCTCCAGGAAGGCAGACAGGGAAAGTAGGGGAGACCAGACTTTCCAGGTGATACTTATCAAGTATCTTGCAGCTGTGATACTGTATATTCAAACTGAGGTTGGTACAGAAAGCTGCAGCTTAGGTAATACAGAATTTTGGAGATGCGGTCACTACGTGTAATGTCGTAACTTAATTAGGTAAACTATACCCGTCCCATTGTGGATGCCTAGAATGAAAATAATTGTAGGGGATCTGTACACAAGTTTAAGTCACTTTTCATTTATATCTTGATCTGAATTAACACTTTTCACTAAGGACACTTCTTGGTAAGTGTTTCGTGTTCATAAAAAATGAACTGAATTCCATCTAATTTCCACAGCATGGGTTAACAAATGAGGTTCGACTAGTTTTCAAGAGGTCATCTACTGCTTCTCTTTATCCCTCAATGGGCTCAACCATGTAAAATTCATTCTGACAAATGTTCCTGAGTGGTGTATAAGGGGCTCCAGTGCTGGAAACTCCAGGTAATCTTCTCTAGTGTTCAACTGTGCTTGCCTCTAGAAAGCTGTTTGTAGCATCCCACTAAAACTTGCTGCAATTGGAGCCAAACTGCTTGCCCTATTCACAAATAAACAAAACAATTTAATTCCCTTGTTTTCTATATGCACGACAACCCCAGATTGTTCATTCAGTCTTTTCTCATAGACTTTTTTTATTGCCTATCCCCCATCCTTCTGCCTTCATGCCCTTTGTGTGGGCAGGGGCTGTCGTGCAGTGCAGTGCAGCATGCAGTGCCAGCTGAGGTGCAACGGTTATGCTCATCTAAGCCCCTGAGGTGGATATGTTTTATGGATGAAATTCCAATTCACCCATCTCATTATAATACTTTTTTTTTTTTTAAGTAATAGATGATTGTCAACTTATATGCACCTCGTTTTCCACTATAACAGAGATATATTACCTAGTCACTCCAAATCAGTAGCTGTATTGCGTGTGTCATTATTGAATTTCATTCTCCCACTACCTAAGATTTTATGTCTGGTTTTCTGGATTATTCTGATATACATTTTTTTTTCTAGCAGCTTCTTCCACCTCTAAGTAATCTGTTTATAATAATAAAAAGGATTATAGTACATTATTTGGATTATCTAGGAAACTGGTGGATAATATTGGCCGTGGGAAGCTTTCTGGGAAAATGCCAAAAATATGGCATTCCTCTTTGAACAATTGAGTGCTATTTCCGAGAAAATTTGCACCCACTGCACTGAAGTTCCACCTCATTTTGCTTCCCTGGTTTACATGTGGAAGTATTAGCAGTTTTGTTAATGCCAGGTGGATTCTGGAACTTGAACTTCATGCACCACTTCTCACTTCTCTTACCTTTGCATTGAAGGAATATGATTGCTTGAAATACCTACCCTTAATTACAAATTCATGGTTTCTGTTACTCATTTTTTTTGAGTACTTGCTTTAGTTGATTAGATAGCTTAACTATAAATTCCTGTTTGTGTTCTGTCCTCCCTTTATTCCCCTTGAAAGAAATTTGAGGAATGGACAAACTATCAGTCTTCTGGAACCTCATTAATTGTTCATACGTTCCTATATAGATGGCTACTAATGGGTCTGAAATTTGTTCAGCCAGTTCCCTAAGTACTCAAGGGTTATTTTTCATCTGTGTTCAAAATATCAGACTGGGGAAAAATAATTTAATGTGAGTACTCTGTAACCTCAGCTTTCCTTATTCTAGCCTGAGTTTATATTCTTTAATAGTTTGTTATGCTATGATTACACCAAATTGAGGAAAAAAAATGCCACCTTACATTCTTTGAATTACTCTGTTAATCATCTTCTGCTCTAGATAGTAAGTAAATAAATAAAAATCTTGAAGCGCCTTCTTAATATATTGTGTAGAATGCTGCCATCGTGTCCCTTACTGGTTGGATCTCATTTCTTTGCTCAGGCTTTTCTGAATCCATACGCCATCTTTTTGTGCTTTGTGCTGCTTTTGATATATGTCCTTCATTACTTCACCTATTTTCTCTATGTGACTTTCATGTCTTGGAGGTTACTGAAGAACACGAGATTTTCTTTTGCTACTTTATTCATACAATTCCTATCTTTCCTCTGCATTGAAAAGTTTACCCTTTTACTATCATTTTATTAAGGAAATGCTAACTTCTTTAAGCTACATTTTCCCCCCAGATTAATTTCCCAAGAGATAAAAGATTCCCGAGGTTGCATTTTTGTTGCTGCCACTGTTTTGTTTTTCTATTTCATTTCAAAATTTATGAGGTGCATGAATTTTCTGGTTTTCTTGTTGCTACAGAGTTGTTGTCTTTTTATATTATCACAGTTCCTTGCTGGAAGAACAGCAAGGGCTAGGAGCAAATGTAGGACATTCAACTTTATGGTTTTTTTCCTACTGTTAGGAAAAAAAAATCTCTAGTGCATTCTAAGAATTTCCCTTGTAATCTGTCCTGCTGTATCCCTTTATGAGTAAGCATACATAGTAAGCTCCCCATTATCACAAAATCCTCCTCCCTGGATGAATTAATTTAGCAGCAGAAATATACACCAGTGAAGAGCTTCATCCACCTGCTTTGGAGGGCTGCATGTGAGTGTTGAACCATAGGGCCATCTTGGACTGGCTCCGTGCGGACTCGGGGGCTCCCGCCGAGGCGCCTCGCTCTTCCCTCGGGCCTCGTGCGCCCAAGAGCTGCCCGTGCTCGTCCTGCCGGCTGCGCGGGGGCTGCCGGTGGGGAACGCGTGTCCATCCCCAGCCACAGGGTCCCGCGTGCGGAACGCTCCCACGGAGGCTGGGAGGTCAAAACTGCAGGAAGGAGGTAAAGATACAAAAGATGGAGGAGAGAGTACAGGATGCTACGGAGAGGCATGCTGGCAGGAGGGAATGTTTCATTAAATTCAACATACATTAAGTGAAGGGAGATAAGAGCTCCTGTTCGCACAGCCCCCGCATTCAGGGCCCGGTAGCCGGGAGCACGCGTGGGCCTGCGCCCTCCCCGGCGGACTACAGCTCCCAGCATGCCCGCGGGGAGGCCGGACGTGACG
>NW_010584774.1:107501-122401 GCF_000705375.1 Tinamus guttatus | reverse complement strand
GGGGAGGCCGCTCGCCGCCGCCGCCGCGGTGTAGACCCCGATAAGCAGCTGGGTAAACCGCCGCTGCTTTTGTTTCGTTATTTTCATTAATTTTATTTTTTAGTGCAATCTGACAGGGTGGAAAAATGTCCCGAGTGCATCTGCGCTGCTGTTGCTCGTTTTACTTCGGCGTGGCTTCTAGAAGGAACAACTGCGAAGTTTAAAGGCACTGTTAGATCATGGCTGTAGCGAGCAGTCTTGAGGGGCGCTTACGTGGGATGTGGGGCCCCAGGCGCTGTGTGCAGGTAGCAGCTTCCTTGTGCCGCCTGCGACTTTAGAGAGTCCTTCGGTTTCCGAGTTTCGTCATTATTGCACAGACTCGGCTGCAATTTCTACAGCTATTCCTGATAGGAAGAAGTTATGAAACGCAGGCGCTGCTCTTAAGGACCGTAAAAGGAAAAGCTTGTTCTGTCTCACCTATTTAAGGTTTTGTTTAATAATTTACAGTCTGTAACGTGAATATGCTGCACAAATAGGAGTGATTTCGAGCAGTACAGAATGATACTGTCCTAAGTGCGGTAGTTGGGTCCGGCCTTCTACAGCTGGTGGGGTATTGTTCATGCTGCTAAAATTGTGTGTCCTGCAGCTCGGATCTGCTTTCACGCTTAGGTAGACTATTGAAAGGATAGTGTTTCTATTCAAAGCACATAAAAATAAATCTGTGGCAGCAGTCCCGGAATAGCTTTGTAATAAGAGAGTAGTAAAACATGTGGTAGCAAGTTTATTGTGATGCCTTCTAGTGTGTTCTCATGAAGTCACGTGACCTGGGCTCATTTTGCCAACTAACTTGCAGTATGAAGTCTTCAAATGTAGTGCTTTAATGCTGTATTTTGAAAATTCCCTGATTATATGTGATATGTCTCCCTTGCCAATTTTTCTACTTCAGTTTTAATCTGGTTACTGATTCAAGCCAAATGAAATGGAAAAAAAAAGCAAATATAATTGTTTTCTCTAAGACTATATTCTGTAAGGATACTGTAATATCAGTATTACAAGGTTGTGTTATGGCATTGCAGTACTAAGCTGTACTGAAAATGTTTATGGCGAGTTAGACAAAGCTGAGTATTGGCTTAACAAATGCTTAGCTCTGAAGCACTTGTTTAAATCACCTTGTTTTGCACTGCTTACGTGTATGCTTGGGAAAGATTGAGCCCCTAAAAGAACTTTGGCTAGAAAGTGGCTTAACGATCAGACCTTTTACTGTGAAATGCTCCAATGTGGTCTAAAAAGAAAGAATATATATTAGATAGATGAAAAAGATGTTAAACAGGAGAGCGATATATATTTACGAACTTGTTGTAAAAACAGTGTTTCCAGGGTGAAAACTAAGGATATGGGGAGGGTGAGTTTGAACAATAACAACAAAGAAACCTTTAGGTCATGGAAAATGTGCTTGGTTGATTCAGTGATTTTTTTTTTTTTTTTTTTTTTTTTTTTTTTTGCTTTAGATCTTATTTTTCAGGAAGCTGTTAAAAATGGTGCCTCTTGTTTCTGGACAGACTTTTGCCATAGCTGTCGACTGAAGGATTATGGTGTTGCTGTAGTCCTGTTTTCCCATTTTACTTCCCGTTCTGACTGATTCTTTTGTCAAAGAGAGTGAGCTCTTCATACCACAGTTTGAAAAGGCCGGTGGTTCTTTTTTAACCATGCGGTCCCGTTGTCCAGCAGATATGAAGCCTCATGTGTTCAGTGCTTCTCTAAAGATTAAAAAGCAAGAGCTACTGTTCAGTGATTTATCTAACTACTGGCTGTTCTTTAGTGATGTAAGCTGATTTATAAGCTGTGTAGAAATTCCTGTAGACAACTGCCCCACAAAAAATATCATTTACTAGAAGAAAGAATATGGTGTATTTTGATTCTTTTTCCATTGGTGGTTAATCACTTGGTTGTTTCTATAACTCAAAGGAAAAATGTAAGAACAGCCTTATTGGCTTGAGTTCAGTGTGGGTTTGGACCAGTGATGCACCTTCAAGACTACTGGATACAGCCCAGCCTGTGTAAGAATATAAGGTTAGGGAAGCATGCAGTGATCCTCCCTGGAATACTGTCCTGAGGCTCAGCAGTCAATGGCTTAAAAACCTCCTGAGCTGGGAAGGAGCACATCCAGCTGCTTTTGGAATCCATCTGAGTTCTTGGCATATGCTCTATCCTCTGGCAAGGAGTTCTGTAGCTGAACTGTTCATTATATGAAGAACTGTTGTCTTCTCTTTAAAGCTACCATCCACTAGTTCTGTTTGTCACTCCAAGTTTTGCAGTCTTAATTTTCTCAATCAAGCCTGTGTCCAGTTGAGCCACATGGGTGGACAGCTCTGTGTGTGTGTTTTCTTTCAGTTCTGGGATATGTCGACCCTGATAATTTGCATAAGTATCTCCTCTGAGGCACCATAAATACATACTTATGCAAGCTATTTGTTGTAGGCCCTGTGTTCTTAAATTCTCTTTTATTGGTTAACATTGATAAGTCATGTTCCCTTAAATGCTCTGTTGGTTCAGTGATGAATAGCCTGACATTAGATCTTGGAAATGCGTTTAGCTGAAAGGATACTGTTGGAGAAAATGTGGGAGTCGGTGTTGATAGGAAAGCACGACAGGAGGAGCAACTCTTAGGAAACAATTTTTATAACACACAAAAACTGTGGTTTTGATTGGTGCGATATATAGTTTTTTTAAAAAAAAACAGTATTCCGTAGTATGTCAGGTGAATTTTATGTATCTTTGTACTGCCTAGCTATGTTTTCATCTGTATCTGAGAAGTGTTAGTTCTTTTCCTCAAAGAAGTTTCTCTGAAATCACTATGTGGATTATTGTCTTGGTTTCAGCCCTCATAGAAGCTTCTCTGCAGTCACTACAAAGATTATTGTCCTTCTATTGCGGAGCTATTAATTTAGATCCACGCTCATTTGTGAGAAGTTCTTTGTGAGGTCTTGCACTATTGGAGCAACTGGACTGTTCTTTTTATTTTAAGACTGTTGGGATTCACCATATCCTTTGCTTATGGAGCACGCAACAGAAAGATGTTGCATATTATGTATCTTTGAGCTTTTACAAGAGATGTAGGAGAGCGTTGTTGGTTGTGCTCAGCTGGTGTCATGGCTGCAGTCTTTGGTAGTCCTGGCTGAAGGAGCCACCACCTGCTTCGTTCCTCTGTTCTCCCTGCCACTGTGCTGACCTGCACTTTCGTGTAGCTGCTTGGTGAACCAGACTGGGGAGGCTGATCCACTGAGTCACAGCTAGTAGGAAAAAGGAATATATATAGATGGTTGTTTCTCAACTGAATTAGTTTCTGTAACCTGTTCATGTGGAATACGTGTAGCCATGCAGGCTGACGCAAAGAAAGGATGGTGTCGGTGTGAAAGGGCTCCCGATGCATCTCTAGAAAGAATATGGATCTTTAGTCATGGATGAATAGTGGGCTCTCCTCATTTCACTGACAATTCTTTTCCTAAGTCTTCCTGTGACTTCAGATGGAAATTATATTTCAAGGCCTACAGCAGCCAGTTCAAATAAATATATTTTTTTTCCCCAAACCATGGTTGGCATGCAAAAAAATTATGCTCGCTGGATACAGGAAGGTAGTGAAAAAATAATTTTAAATTGAAGGTATTTTAGAAATGATCTAGTAGAAAAAATTCTGCTGTACATGTCAAATTACTATGTGAACTGGAGCATACAGAGGTCAGCGTGGAAGTCTTGAATGTACAAGTCACATCTTTTGCTGAATATCTTCATTACTTTGAGCATCTTCGTTTTACACTGCACTCAGAATAAGTATTTTATTCTGCATAAATGGACTATCTATTGTGATAATTTAGGATGATAAAAGGCCAATATAAAGAACTACAGTATTTCTGTCATTAACATGATAGCAAGTATATTTTTGGGACTGAGGTATTTCAGTACTGTTTCGTGGTGTGCATCAGTGCGTCACAGTTACAGCACTGTCATAAAAAATAGATTTTCAAGCATGCAAGTACTAATTTGTCTCTGCTACTTATGAAGAAGCAGAGGTAGGTGGATAAAGTATTGGGTCTCTTGCCCAGCTTTCAGTATTTATTTGAATCTAGTGAAGCCCTATCTTTTGTCTCAAGAATATTTTGCTGTTGAAATTGAATAGCATAACTTGATTTTGATATATACTGCTTTTATGTAAAAGTGAATTGTGCTGGTTATTTTTGAACATGTTCAGGGAAAGTATTTAGGTATGGTGGGAAGCTGAACTTGCAGTTCTTGAGAGAATGTGAAAATGTCAAATAATGGATACAGTCAGATGCTAGTGTAAATCAGTACGTTGGTGGGTTGCTTGTGAAGGTGTTCTGACAATAGTGTATTCTGTTATATTTAACTTATTATTAATTGTGTTTCAGGAAATGGAGGATAAGGTGATCAGCCCAGAAAAAGCTGAAGAAGCAAAATTGAAAGCAAGATATCCTCATCTGGGCCAGAAGCCAGGAGGCTCAGACTTCTTGAGAAAGAGGCTTCAGAAAGGAGTGAGTTCTTTGTTGTCCATAGAATATAGACAAGAAATTCCAAAACTCCCATATCTGTGATTCTTTTTCACTCAGCAGACCTTCACATGACTAAAACTGCTAAGAAGTTGAAACTTTTCGTGGAAAAGCACAAGGAAGAGACCTGTTAAAACATCACTACCACAAAATAACTGTCCCCTTGGCCCGTAAATGCTTACAGCATCAATGACTTAACTGCACCTTTAAGAAGAAAATTAAGCTTTAGAGCTTGGTCACTGCTGCTGTGATAGACTTCCATTTAAAATATATATATATATATATATATATATGTTTATAGCAAACATTATAGGTCAGAAGCTCACCCTTGTTCTGTACTGATCTTATCTTACCCATTGTGACATTGCCAAAACTCATGGCCATTCTTCTATATCATCCATGTTTCTAGTGCATGAGAGCTTGGAGCTGATCTTACACCAAGCACCATCTCACATCAGTAGACTGAGAATGGCATTGTGGTTCTAGATATGAACCCTAGCCTACAGTAAAAAGTCATTTAACTGATTGTTGCTGCTTACTCATAAAGTGATTACGTTGTGCATTTCAGGCATATTAGTGACCTCTGTTCTTGCTAAAAAACACTATCACAGCTTTTGGGGCTTTCATTACTTTTGCTCTTTTTTTGGGAGGGGGGTGGAGGTGAGGGCAAGAATGGTTTTGTTTTATTTACTATTGTTTAGGCTCTTTGAGTGCACACAGTGATTACAGGTATAAATCCTTCATGAACCAACTGTTATTCAGTGGTGATCTGGTTTTATGCTCTTTGATAACATCTCCTGGGAATTGATTACTGTTTGTGGCTTTTGGACATGCCTTCTCCTAAGTTAGAGCATACACAGCATAGTTAATGGCTGCTGGGAACGGTCAGGTAGGAGGAGATTTAGGTGGCTTCTTCTATGAGTTAGACTGTTATGTGGTCAAAGGCAACCAAAGTGAGACCTTAGCTGCCTCATACATGTGTGTAGGCGCAGAAGGATCATGGTAGGTGTTTATGGTGCTGATGATTTGGGAAGACAGCACTGCAAAATCAGTGGGTGTTTTTGTCCACAGAGCAATTGCTAGAGCTTTCTGTACAGTACAAATGTGGAAAAAAATTGATAATAATAATCTCTACAACAGCTTCATCTTCAAAATAGTACCATTTATAGAAAAGATGTTGCAGCCCGTATTTTCAAATTTGAGTGCTTGGATGCCATTTTGGTTTTAGTATTTTGATCCAGAGAAGGTCATCTTATTTGGTTCTGGGTTTGGGATTCTGCTACTGAGATGAAGGATGACAAAAGGTTGAAGGATGACAAAAGGTTGTGGATTCTGATTCATAACCTGCTTCTTTCAGTTTTCCACTCATGATGTGGTGGTAATACTTTTCTACCGTGCCATGTCTCTTACTATTTTTGTGTTCAGTGTTTTAAAGGAGGAATTACCTTTATTTGGTGATTAGGCCTCTGGTGTATTTTGACCTGCCTGAATTACTGCATTTTGCAGTAGAGTTTGGGTAGTGAGTGAGCTTTTAAGTCTTTTATGAAGCCAAGACTTCTATGCAAATTTAGAGTCTGCTTGAGTAGGATGATCAAATACAGGCCATCCATGAGGAGCTAGAGTATAATAGAAAATGTAGAAATGAGCTAAAGGAGGAAACGGGCTGATATTTTAATGTGTGAAAGGTATATTTTAGGTATATTTTAGACACTTACATTTTCAGATCCTTTTGTATTTGACAACTGGAGCACACTCTGCCTGTTTAATTAGGTGCATATATCATTAGTTTGTTTACTCTATAATAATAGATAAGAATGGATGCTGTGCTTCTGCAGAAAGCATTCAAATTCTTTGCATAGAAATACATATCAGTTGAAAGCAGTAGAGCATCTAAAAGTTGAACAATTTGTTATTATTTAGTTCCTGTATAGAGGTTCCTTTTCATTGCTTCAGTCTTGAAGCACAAAATACAAAAGCCTATTTCCAGGCCTGTCTACAGATACAGTACCAGAATATTGTGATGTATAAAGGATTACACCATCAAAGGGATTGAATTGGAAGATTTGCCAATGAAAGTTCGTGGGTCTGGTGAACTGGCTGCTTGGGAAAGACAGATATGCTGATTTGTAAGTAAAGGCTGAATGCCTTTTTCAGGAGCCCTGAATAAACATCCTTTTACATCCTTGGTTACAGGCCTGTTATTTCAGGTGTTCAAATTACTTCTCTTCAACTTCTGCTGCTGAACATTTTACAGGTAGTAGTAAAACAAAATGAAGGAGTGGTGATAATGTGTGCTCTGGAAACACTTAAGCATAATGACTGCTGTTCAGCTGACTTAGCTAGGCTTGCTTACCTCTGTAAACTTTCCTAGGGAGTGTTCTCTTCAGAGATGATTGTGCATGGTAAACAGCACTTGCTAGTGAATCTAATTTTGGGCTTCATTTGGTAATCTGTGCAAAGGTACACGTTGAAACTACCTTTGTGATAGGCCTCTGAGCAAGATATAAGCAAAATATAACCATTTCTTTGAAGTGTGTCAGTCATCAGTTGAAGATGTCATGCATGACTCGGATGATACCTAATCTTAACACAAATAATTATAGGTCATTTGTCTTTAATATCTTTGTCATTTGTCTTTAATTTAGTGCTTTGAGGGATGTGACAGCAAACAGATGGAGGACTATAAAGGTTAATGCTAATAAAAGCTTACAGAAATAAAATAGATAAGAATGCTTATGTTTAAAGAACTTTTTATAAAATGAATCTAAAGCAAAATTCAAACTTAATGTACTCTTTAGATCCTAAATTAGTATTTTATGTCCAGAAGCAACATGGAGTTGGGGTAAGAATTTCATTCACACACACTGCTTTTAATTGGTATGGTAGAGCAGACTTGATTCTCCAGCTTTAGTTTGTATGTTGTTTGGTTATTCTGTCTGGCAAAATTTGCTTGCTGCAACAAATTTTACAAACCTCAAGGACTGAAGATGTGTGCAATGCTTTTGTGAACACCAAGGCAAAAATAATGCTTGCATTTTTTTAGATAGTAAGAATATGGTTAAGGTTCCACATATACATTAATGTTCAGAGTTCATCTATGCATTCCTGATAGTTTTGATACGATTTTTTGATCAACAATCAATACCAAATCAAAAAGTTTTAATAAGTAAGTTTTAAAGAATCTATTTAAGTATGTATATATCAGTGTGTATATCTAGTAACACTTCAGGCTTTAAAATATGTATAATTTTGTCTTCTAGCAAAAGTACTTCGATTCTGGTGATTACAACATGGCTAAAGCAAAGATGAAGAATAAGCAACTGCCGACTGCAGCTCCTGACAAGACAGAAGTCACTGGTGACCATATTCCTACTCCACAGGATCTCCCGCAGCGGAAACCTTCTCTTGTTGCTAGCAAGCTGGCTGGCTGACTAGAAGAGCTGAACTGCATGAATATTCTCATTCCTTTTATTTCTCCTTAATAGTTAATTCTCACCCTCACCCCCGTCCCCCCCGCCTTCCTTTTGTCTTTTTTTTTCTTACACTAAGTCATGAGACTGACAGCTTTGCAGGTAGCGATAGCATGTGCTGCTATTGTAAGGGAGTACTGTTAAGAAGTAAAATGTGTAGTATTTGGACTAGTTGAGAACAATGCACTGATTAAAAGGACAAGTTTGGTTAGAGCAATGTAATCTACTTGAAAATGTACATATTGCCCATTTCCTAGTGTAGGACTGGTTCCAGCAAGTGACATGGCAAGTTTTACAACTTTTAATGTTTCTGCTTTTGTTATTTCACCTTAATTACAGCATATTTGTATTTAATATAACCTCCAGTTGTGTTGTTTTTTTCTTCTGTGCTTGGGTTTGTTGTCCAAAGTAGAGGTTTAGACCACAAGTTGCTAGAAGGTGAAGCATGTATAAAAACAAAGACAGGGCTCTGATTGAATTTTGTTCCTGCTCTTGAACGGCCTTAAACCTGTTTCAGCTTTAACAATAGAGTTTTTACTTGGGCAATATTTGCCCATTCTGGTGTAACTCTTGTGAATCTAGTGCTTATTGACAACTGCCTGTTGAAGCTGGTATTCTCTTCAGTTCCATAGCTTAGGAGACACTTTTGTTAAAGATGTGAATGAAGTGTGCATGTGCATAGACTGTTGAATTCACTCTTGTGCCATTCTTGTAAATACAATAGTTTTGCACAACCTTTTGCAAATGTCTATTAATTTTACATTTTAAAAAGCAGATAATGTGCCAATCAAAGCACAAGTGATTCTGTATCTTTCAGAGTACCTGAAACTAAGAGCCCAGAATCTTGCTACTGAAAGTAAAAACTATAAACCTGAAATTTGTGAAACGCATTTACACTTGACTCAGCCACGTGCTTTTGCAGCTGTCTATTTTGTTTAGTAACAACAGGCCACATTCAACTTTAATTCGAAATTTTTACCTATATTTGAACACAGGTATCCATTCTGTTCAGTATCTCTTAAAGCTTTCATAGCTGAAATGCATTGTGTGATGATGGGAAAGATGGTTAAATGGATTGTGCTTGAGAGTTTCCTGTGTGGCAGACCCCAAGTCTAAGCTTGCTAAGGTTTGATATTCTATTGTCTTTGACTCTTAGATTTCTAGAAGTGAGTGTGTGTACCCCTTTAATTTTTTTTTTCTTGAACTCCTAAAGTGGAAGTAGTCTAACTCTTTGTCTCTCTGTTATACAACAATTGCTTACTGGTTTGGGCGACGTAAAAAATGGAATTAGTGTTTATATAGTGACCTATGGAGGAATAGGCAGTTTTTTCATGTCAGTAAATGGGAGCAAACTTCAGATCATCTGCATGATGCAGGTCATAAGTACTAGATTGCCAAAATACAGCTGGTATTAGACAGGTAACTTGATGTGTTTAAGAGCACGCTTGTTCATGAAATCAGATGTATTAGTGATCTATAATGTAATCGATTTTAATGTACGTAATCATAGCCTTGATATTTTATGGGAGCATAAGCTCTTTAAAGAAGATCAGCCTACTGAATCCCTTTTTTCCTTTAAAAGAAATGTCCTGATACAGTTTCTTCTTCTTCAAAAAAAAAGGCATTATGAGAGAGAATGTTTTTAATGAAGGGTACATGTTTTTCAAATGATGTGCTTTTTATTGACATGTTCAGAAAGCTCTTGCAGGATAAATATTTGCTAGCTAAGGGCAATGCTGGCTGATATTTTCTGCAGTGTTCTCTTCTAAATGCAAACTTAAGCATCAGAAAATGATCAGGAAAACGAATAATCGAAATTTGGTCTCAGTTTGATCAGAGCATGAGCAAAGTCTATCAGTGTCTATATAACCTCTATAGTCTTCTCAGTTCAGAGAATTCCAAATTGCTAACCTTATCTTTAGTCTTTCACCCTGTATAGTAATTAAGGGCAGACTTGAGAGAAACCCTCCTGTTCCTCCTCCTTCCCCCAACCCTTTAGCATTTTAATGAATTTGTAATTTTTTTCACAGGAACAGGCTGAAGAAACAGATTTGCTTGGTTTCTTTAGGTAAGAAGTTAGGCTGGAAAAAGAATTTAGTAAGTTAAATGTAAACCAGAATAGCAAGGAAAGTGAGTTTATTGAAGTAAACTGCTTTTTATAGATGTTTGTCCTAATGTGAAAATCCCTCTTTATTTTTGTATGTATAAATGAAAATTGAAACAATTATGGGACTGGGATTGAAACAAATTTTGAACAATTGAAGATGACTTGCTGTGTGTTGTCTGGTGCCACTATCCTGTAGTTCACATAGGGTAAGTTTCCTTGATGTTTAGGAAGGTTTAAAAACAGCCATTCAAATTTGAACATTCCATTTGTTCTCCTACACCTCCGCTTGTCCTGCTGCTGGGACAACACAAGCTCTTTGGATATTCACTCAGTGCTTGCAGTTCTTAAGGAGGTTCAGCTGCAAGTATCTTATCCATGTGAAGTGTATCTTTGGAGTACTGTATTTCTAACTAGGTCAGTGACTGGTTATGAGCCTTCACGTCTGACAGACCTCAACAGCAGGCATAGCTATTTGAACACTATACACTGTTGAAAACTTAAGTCCAGTAATCACTTAACAGTAAATCAAACTTGACTGCAAAATGATGCTTACTTTCAGCTTACTCCAGCAAGATAACTCAGCTATCCAAACTTATGTACATAATGTATTATATGAGTTTTACCATTTGATAATGACCTTTTTCAAAGAAAACCTGTCCACACTGTAGTCTGGCAGCCCCTTTCATATCTTGCCTTTAAAGAGAGTGTTTAGTTATTAGAGTAGTACTCATGTAGGCTAATAATAGTTGATAGCACCGACATTTTATTTGAGATAGTTACAAGTGGATTAATTACAACTTCAGAGATATGTCCCAAATCTGTAGCACCAAAGGCTTCCCTCTCATTGTTCTTTATGTAGTAGGGCAGTGTTTGTGTAAAGCCCACAGGAGTACGTTTTGTGGACATATTTACACCCAGTCAAGATGTTACAGTGATGAAAATGTCAATTGTTCTTTACAAACATACACATTGTATAGTATACAGAATAAATTGATCTACTTAGTTTTTATTGCAATGTGCAAATTTGTCTCGTCTTTACTGTGGTTTCCCAAATGATTCTGCATACCTCCTTATTCCTTATTGATAATTTCTAAAACCCAAATCTTGTTACTCTGTATCATTAAAAATATGACTGGGCTTTGGTTTGTAGTACATTAGACTACAGAATTACTTTAATGTAATCACATTTATATATATTTCAGTGCTTATTTTTCTAATAAGGCAATTAAAGCTTATTGTTTGAAAACTCCGTAACAGAGGATTGTTTTAGTCCCTTATACAGAGTGAGGGGGAGTTTCGGGAAATTAACTTGGCTTGTAGAAGTTTGCATTGCTCTAGATTACATTGACCTGAATATGACATTTTCCAAGAAATCAGGATCTTGACGGGGGGTTTTATATATATATATATATATATATATATATATATATACACACACAAATATATATCCAGAGTAATGTGATATCCTGAAAGTTCTGTATGTATTCAAATTGTTTATTTCCATTAAATATTTCTCTTGAAAATGCTTCTGAAATACTTGCACAGAGGCAGACAAGCTTTAATTTAAAGGTGACTGAATTGTCCCTGTCTTTCTCAGGGTATGTGTTGCCATGAAGATGCTGCTTGATCTATTTTTATTTATAGATACTTTGCATATGTATAGCAGGTACAGAAGTCTGTTTAGTTATGTCTAAACAGATATATGTCTATGTGAAAAACATTGCCAAAGCCTCCACTGCTTTCAGATAAATGCTTATTTGACTGTGGTTTAAGATAGGAATATAAGATACTTCTCGTTACCCAATTTTGTCTTAATTTAATAGAAGATTCATGTTGGTGGTTTTAGTTCACCTACAATACTTTATTGTAGCTTTTGCTTAGAAATGTGCTTAGATGATGTCAACTTCCCATGACAATATTATGGAATAAATATCCTCTGACACTTCTGGTGCATTGCAGGGTAGCTTGAATTTGTAGAGACTCGGTTCAGCCTCAATTCAAGGAGTTTCCCTTGAGAAACTGGATTTGGAATTTTATGAACATTTTCTTGGAGCTGAATTCTAGTGCTAAAAGTGCAGTCTTGCTTAGATGCAAGAAAGGGGAGCTGTAGGTTATTCTAACCATCCAAGTCTGATTTCAGCTGATATGTATTTTTATACTTTTAAGAATTTCTGCTATTATAATGAAAGGAAATTGATGTTCTACAAAAATCATCCTAGTAGGATGGGGGTACTAGGGGGTACTTGGGAATTAAGAATGCCATTAAGAATTGTCATGGCATTTAAAACCACTCTTCTGAAAATCCACAAAAATAAAATAAATCCCAGATTTTATCTGGAGAATATGTATGCAGTATTTGATTTCCCTGTGTTACATTTCAGAACTCTTAACTGATTTCTAACTGTTTAATCAGTAGTGGCTGAAAGCAACACAGTTTTTCCTACAGCTAAAAGTTATAGGCCTAATCCTCACAGCATGAGGATACAGGAAAGGAGAGGGTAAGGACTTCAGCCTATGAATTCCTGAGTTAGCTTTGTGCTGGCTTCTGCCACTGTCCACTGGAAGCTTGGAATCAAACCTCTGGTTACTGTTGTATAGGAGGGCTTTTCTGAGGGAGTGCTTGGGTCCATCCGCTATATCATATAAACGATACCATGTTTGTTATGTTATCAGTGTGCATTATTTCTATGCCTCTAATGATTTCCTTTTTCATTTGATCAGCAGAGAACTGAGCTGTGGTGCAGCATGACAGCAATCGAGGATGTAGTCCTCATTGAGGGAAATTTTTTACACCACAGTTGAACACACTATGGGTAAAAATGAAGCATGTTTGTAAGCAGAGACATGGCCCATGCTTTGTTGTTGCTTCTGAAGAAAGTTGTATAACCTCATCTTAGTTTCTGGAAAGATAAGTTTTTCTACTTTTTATGGGATTGAAATTCAGTATAGAATTGTGTATATAATCTGTGTTAGTTACGGGAGCAATTTATTCATAGCTAGAACACTTTGGATATATGTTCTTAAATCAAATGCCATACATGATCTTTCTGAAAACATGCTGTGCAAGGTATGAGATGAGGGCATCTTTAAGATTTTGCCAGCAAGTGTTTGAAGCAGGAGATGCATGTTAAAGTAATAGCTAAGTAGTCAGGCTAGATATGTTAAGAACAAGTTGCTTCTCTACAACTTTCATTGCCCCCGATTCCTGTCCTTAATGACAGATTTGAAATCCTGGGTTATGCAAGTTGTGTCAAATCATAGCGTATTTTGGACTAGGCTGTCTATTTTTGCTGGCGCTTGTAATTACATTTGGCTCCTGAGCCCCAGCTGTGAATGGCTGATACAGTAATCCACAGTCCAGCTGAACTCCTGAAATGAGCACTGTGAATTTGGGATAGGTGGCATCCTAAAGAAGGGATATAGGATACCAGATATGAAGCAAGACACATGAGGGGATATTTGGTTCCCTTCTAGGAATTAAAATAGATTTTTTTTTTGTGTGTGGTCCAGACATCCAGATTCATACATCAATCTATTAAAAGGAGATAATCACAATCTTAAGCCCCAAATCACTATTCCTCTCTCTGTTCTTTTCTGTTACATACAAAAGGTGACTGGTAGCTTTGTACTGCAGTTCTGTTTTACATGGCGTGTATACAAATAGCTGTACAAGCTTCTTGCCCTGGCATGGGCATCAATCAGTAGGAATTGTTCTCTTTGGACTGGCAGCAAGTCTCCTGTTTGTTCTCTTGATGGCAGCGTGGGACAGTGACAGTAATGTTGGATGATAATCCTGGACATACTGGCAAAATATGGGAAGGAAGGTATTCTTTTAATTTAGTTCTCATTAACTGGTTTCAACTTTCTGAACTCTCCCAGCACAGCCGATTGTTTTAAAACCACTTCTCTGAATTTTTCAGCTCCATTTTTTTTACCTGTGATCTTGTATTGGGAGTGAATATGAACATCTCTCAGTAGGGCTCCATATTTTTATTGCAGTTATTTTTCATGCTTTTCATTTCTCTTTCCTCCCTTCTCAATCTCTTACCTTTCAGACAGCAGCAGTAAAGCACAGCTAGTGATGATGGTGTTTCTTGGGGGTGATTTTTGGTGCAGGGGAGCCAAGGGAGCTTACTTTTATTTCTGTCTCTCTCTGAGTTGATGTGTAATCTTGAGCCCACTTCTTTTGTGGCTCTGTTTATCTGTAAAACAGATTTGTGTGTGTATTTACTAGTTTTAGCTGCACCTTTCTGTGGTTGCCCAGATGCCACCAGCTAAATACAGAGCTGCTATTTGAACAGTTAAATTTTTGCTCAGAGCAACTGCTTGAGGAATCAAGGCACTTTGAAGGAGAGTGTGGCAGGGATCACCTGCCTGTTTTGATCTTGTTTTGTACCCTGGACCACTTTGCGTGTGACCCACAGGCTGAATTCCCAAGGGAAGAGGCAAACTGCTCCTGAGGCAGGAGCAGCTTCGGCTCCCCTGTCACAGCGACCTCGCCGCGTGCCGTGGAGCTCAGGTAACGGTTCAGAGGGCGAAGGAGCTCATCCTGTGGCCCCCTGAATAGGGTTCTGCGTTTCCTGCTCGGGAGGGGGAGATGGAACTTCTCAAAGATGGGCATTTCCCCATCTCTTGCTTATCTAGGGGAATCCTTCTCGTCAGCTTTGCCCTTCTCAGCTTAAGTGAGACACGCGGGATTCACGTACATGACCCCGCTGTGAGCAGCTGGAGCGGGGGGATGCTGCGAGTTAAAGGGAGAAAGGGGAGATGGCGGTGGGGGGT
>NW_010584774.1:10537-97932 GCF_000705375.1 Tinamus guttatus | reverse complement strand
TTTGCATTATTTTTAACTTTTAAAATTAGCTTTAACAAATAATTCGGCAATTGTCCACCCTCCAGATGCTTCATGGATACAGATAATTTAGCTTTGCATCGCCTCTGCGCAGTGGGTGATCAGTTCTGGCTCCGCAGCTTTTCCTCAATAACTTCTTGTTTCAGCCTCTAAAGCTGTGACACAGTGCGGTTCAGTACATCTGTCTGATCAATGCAGCCCTTCATTTTCTCTTCCTGTCTTAGTGAGCGCTAGATAAGCCAAATAATCTCATGGCAGCAATGCAGATGGCTCTGTGCTAAAGCAGTAACACTCGCACACAAGCAGATACTTCCTCTTTCTGTGAACTGAAGATGAACAACCAGCTGCATTCAAGTCTACTGAGCTGCTTCTTCCCCCAAGTAAAACTTGGGTCGCTCTGCATATTGCGTGGAGCAATATTAGGTCTCGTAACATGTTTTTCAGGTTGGATGGTTTGGAAGGTATTTTAAGGTAGACTTGTAATTAAATTCTTTTTGAAATCAACATCGAGTAATTCTCTGTTTTGATGGCGTGGACTGAGACACATTATACTGTGCCTCTTTGTGTGGATACGAGCCAGCGCTAAACCTCATGCGTGTCCCAACTCGGAATAGGCTGCTATGGCTCAGCCTGGGGAAGGCATCACGCTTGTGCTCTACTCTTCACTACTTTTAATGGACTTATTCAGAACTTTAATTATGTCTTTGTGTCTCAAGTGGTGACCAAAATATTTGTGCTTTTGATCTAGCTGTAATTGCCATCTTCTGTGAAGACCTTTCTGAATCATGTTTGTTTCTTTGACAGGTCTAGAAATCATTATTGCTCCACACATTTAAACACTGTTTTTTTAATGCTTAATTTACAGTATGCTTATTACTTGAGAAATATTCTGAATTAACACTGCAGCGTTAATATAGAGGTGCTGGAGTTTAACTGGATGGTTGTTCCGCAGATTTTTCTGAAGTTTAGTGGTTGTTTGAGGAATATGTGAGACACATGGAAGGCAAGAGCAGAGAGGATGCACTGATAACTCATTTATCTTCTGTACACAGACTCACTGTGGCTGCTGGGAATGGGAGCTGTGTGCATTTAACTCATAGAGAATGCTGTGGTTGTCTTATTTTTTTAACATATAGGTCAGGCTAGTGTCTGTACTAATCTTTGTGTGGCAGTTTATATTATGTAATTGATAATACCACCGTAATTAAGCCCTGTGAAAAACATCATGTGGTCAAATTCATTATATATCAAAGGAATATTGCATGTGACTTCCCTTAGATATCTAGTGCTTTTCTAGTGTATGCAAGTAGAATCACAAGCTACATAACATAAATGGTAAATATCACATAATAAAGAATTTAAACAGTGGGAGTTGAGTGAAAACTACTTCTGTGTTGAGTGAAAACTACTCCTATGTTTGGAGAATGGTTTCATACGAAGTGTGAAAAGGGATCTGTGGGGAAAAAAAAAAAAGAAAAAAGTAGAACCTGGCAGATGTAACTGCACCTAGCAGATCAGAGGGTTAAAGTTTTGATAGCTAAAATTTTGTATGATTTAATAATGACTAATTATAAGTCACATCTAATGCTTTCTATATGACATTTTTAAAGAGAAGGTCAAGTATAGTCAGTAGAAAATATGGAGAATGATGATTTTAAAGAGAAAGCATTTGCAATTTTAAAACACTTCCCAAATTTTAACTCCTTGCAAAACCTGTTTTTTTTATCAAATTCAGACCAAAACCAACCTGGAAGTAAGTCTTCTTTGGTTAAATTTGATAGTTTAACTTAAAACATTAGGTTTTCTGACTCTGATGTCACACCCGGTGTGTCGTTTTCCAGGGCAATCATTTTCTCTGGGTTTCAATCAGAAGGCTGGTAATAATTTCAGTTTTTAAAGAATTATTATTTTTTTCATAACCTAAGTTGCATGTGGTAGCATGGATATCGATCTTGTGATTGGGTTTTGCATCTTTTCTTTAAAATAAGGTCAAGTTTGTTGTAAGTGTAGGGTGGTGGACAAAATTGGCTTTGTCTCAATGGCTAAAGATAGCTGTGAGTTGCAGTGTAGTAATTCTCTATAGGATGCCAATAGTTCACCCACATTTTGATTGTACTTTGTGCCAAAGACATGTTTGGCGCACAACCTAGGAGCTGTTATTGTTGTTACAAGTGGCCAGGCCTTGAACACAAAGAATGCTTTGTAAAAGTGTTTAGGAAGGAGAATGCTTTGGGCTCTCCAGAATTCAAATGTAACAGATATTTATACAGTAGATATTGAAATTCAGTAGATTTTTTTTTAGTGTGCTGTGATTCAAGTAGTTTCCTTGTGAGTAGTTCAGAGTGCAGCATCTTATATGCTTGACCTTGAGTGCTGCAGACACTTTGACCTAGATTTGCACACACACACACACACACACAAAAAAAAAAGGGGGGGAGAGAGAAAGAAAAGCAGCGTCGTGGTAGATGCTGCCTGATGTCTTGTGCTGTAGGTCGGTGCTGAAGGTGGCACTGTCACCGAACACTGTTCCCGGCACCCTTTTTCCTGTACCGCAGTGTATAAGCATTTAAGGAGCTCTGCACTGCAGCTAAAGAGGGAAATGGAATGACTGAAAAATAAAGTTTCCCACACTTCAGTTCCTGTTGCATTACGTCTCATGCTTCCTCTGTAAAACATCCTTTCTGCAAAATCAATGACCAGTTATGGGTCTAAAACCTCAGTCCAACGGCGAGGAAGCCACTTCCATACTCCTGTCAGCACAGAGCTGCTGCCTTTGTACAGTGGCAGGTGTCAGAGTCTGTTAGGCTCAACTATTGCAAACGAGGCAGTGAAATCTAAGTGTAACTCAAATCTCTGGATTCCAAACAAGCGCGTTCTGGAGTGAGCGGGTGTGCGGTGCGCCGGGGGCTGCGCTGCGTGCTTACGTGTTGGCACCGAGGTGCTTCGCTGTCTGAATCATCGGCCCTTCTTCCCCTTGTTCTTAAAAAGTTTCCCCGACGTCTGCTGATCACAGGCCCGACCGAGCCGAGAGGGACGTAGAGCCAGGACCAGCACCGTCCCTCTCGGCTCAGTCAGCCGCAGGCACCTGGAGCGGGTTTGTGAGAACCTGCCATGCTGCTTGCGCCTGGAGGATGGTTCAGCCAAACTGCCAGCCCCACCACTTGATACACTGAGTCTTTAAAACCCTTTAGAGTGACCGTGAGATTAAAAATGAACATCCAACTTCCCCTTTCAGAGACCTCTTGAATTTATGCGTTTTGTGGGTTTGCTGCTTAATACTTTCCTGTTAGTTTTCACTTTTAATTGTGTGCGCATGGGAACTGCCATGTGCTTTTTGGTGCTTCATTTTTCCTTGCTGAGAGAGTTTGAAAAGAGAAATCCCGGGTCTTGTCTCTGCAAGCACTGCTTAATTATGAAATTACGGTGAAGTTTCAGGTAGTATTTATAGTAGTTTCTTCAGCTTTTAGTAGCGTTGCTGCTCCGCTTTAGTTCTGTCTATATGTTTGCCACTTACCAGCACTGAGAGATCCCTGAGGCCTGTCCAAGGGATTGAAGCATTTGGGAGGTTTTGTGGGTGTTTGCGGCTCCCGCTCGGAGTGTCCCGATTGACTCGTTGTGCCCATTAACAGCCTCCCTGAGGACTTTCCTGCAGGCCCAAAGGACTCTCCTCTGTGTCCACGTTCCTCCCAGGTATCATGTTTTCCCACTGCTTGTTCTTTGTTTTTACGTTGTTGTTTTTCCTTATGTAACTGTTAAAGATTATACTAATATACGAAGCTCAGTGAATTTTATAGTCATTTCTAAGGATATTTCAAGACATCAGTGAAATTATTTCTGTAGCTGAGGGAATCT
The DNA here is from genome assembly GCF_000705375.1 of Tinamus guttatus. The sequence continues at coordinate 94,062 of NW_010584774.1, read as the reverse complement.
TCGAGTCATTCCAGCTCAAAGATTCTTGCATATTTTTATAAATCAACTCTGTTGAAGTTGGATTTAAAATGCTTTGCATTACTACTAGTTGAAGAAGCTGCTGGTCAGAATTGGAGTTTTCAGACCACCGAATTTACCAGAATAGCTGTCCTTGATTATATGAACGGGTAGGGCCCAGTGGATACTAAAAGTTACAAGGAAGCTGTGCAGTAAGGTACAAATGAAACGTGACCATCTGATTCTCTCAACTTCCTGGTTTTGAAGGACGGAGCAATGGAGTCCAGTAATGTCTAGGAACTTCTTTTCTTAGTTATTATCAGAGCTAAGCACTATGTGAGGGCAGAAAGAGAGGAGCAATGATGGTTATCTAGCTTTAAGGCAATTAAGACGTATTACAGCGTGGAAAGACTGTTCTCCTGCGCAGCTAGGATGTGAACTGCAGAAGGGCAGACAGAAGTATTCGATTTAATTCCCTCTTTTGCCCCCCTTGCCCCTCTTTTTTTTGTTTTGTTTTTTGTTTGTTTGTTTTTAACCCTTCAAAAATGCAAAGTGCAGTTTAGGTACTAAAGAAAGATGGTTACATACTGGACACCATATCTGCAGAGTTCAGCAATTCCAGGGAAGTGCAGTTCTTAAGAGTGGTTGAAAAATTGGGGGAACCAGGAAGTGAAATTTCTGTTCCTATGAGTAGAAGATTTATGTTAGCAAATAGGGCTCTTAATCTTTCTATTAGAGAAACAAATTATGTGAGATTATTGTTCAGATAATTAGCGTTTATCACATGTCATGGATGTTCTCCCCACTATATATCATGATATGAATGTCTCTAAGTTGATACTGTAAATGTCAGGCCTTAAACTGCGCACGAGAGGTACAAATGGCTGTTGCTGAGCAACAAGAAGGAAATACATTTCAGATCTAGTGGTGTGTTGTGCCAAGGCCGGGATAAGGAAAGCTACTGCATTTGAGAAAGCCAGTAATTTTTGTTTTGATTCTTTTGCAAAATTTATTGTACCATTTCCCTCGTCCTAATGAGAATTTAGACGAGTTGTTACAGAGTGTGCAGCCTGCTTGTTATGGAAACGCCGCCTTTGGCTGCTTACCGATTCTTCCTAGTTACTTGGCACTTCTACAGAAGGGTGGTAAAGTCTTGCCTGTCTTTTGAAATTGCAGCCCTCAGGAACACTTTGTAAAAAGAAATACGGGACTTCCTTGAGACCTCCAGATCTTAGGACTGGCTGCAGGTTTGTTGGCTTCAGCAGTGAAGAAATGAACCTCCTCCTTGTGTTAGTTGTTACCACGATCACTGTGTATGGTATATAGGGTGGTCAGGTTCAGCCTTACTGCCTGGGCATCTGCTTGTTCTATGGATATAAAATATGAAGCTTTTCTGTCTTAATCTTAGTGTCATCATCCATGGGGGTGGCAGTGTGAAGCAAGCTTCATATGAAGCGGAGAGCAGACCCTTCCAATAGCATCAGCTTCTGTTTTAAGAACAATTCCAAGAAATGATACAGCTCAGGAAATCTCTTTCTAATATGTTAGCATTTTTCATAGATGATGCAAGTTCAACAGTTTTGCTCTGTTTGAGTTTTGAGAAGTTTGTAGTTTCCCTGGTAATTGCAGCTCACTGACATCAAGAGTTTTCTTTTTCCAAACTTAAGAATGCAGGTTGGTTTCTCCAGGAGACCGTACTCGGTTAGCAGCAGTGATGTTCTCTCTTTCCAGTTTCCCTGATGGATTTTAGTTGAATTTGGGTTCTGAATTTCATTAGTTAATGCTGTTCTAGCTATCAGCTTTAGCTGATGCTGTCAAAACTGGCAGTATATCTTTGATTCAGGTAGTAACAAACTTTCCTTTATTGCACTCAAAATAAGGTCATTCTTGAAAGAGGGGAAAGGGCCTATCATAAATACTTTACATGAATAATGCCTGAAAGACTTGATTTTGGAGGCTGTCTCTAAATTAGTCATCTCTGCTAAGCTAAAAGTAGTGCGAGTTTACATGTGTGGGTAGAGCTTGCTGAGAAACTGGGGACAGCTTTTAGGCATCGAATTCCTTTTTTATTTCTGATTTGTTTGTTTGTTTGTTTGTTTTGTTTTAATAGCACTCCCCTGAACTCTTTCAGTGCATATGAGAAGAGCGAGTCAACTGGTTCTATCTCTTTCTGCAGTAATTCTGGTTATGCAATAGAAGTAGAAAGCTCTTGCAGTGCTGATGTGAGCACTGCACCACTTGGATTTCTCGTTCCTGTCTGTCAGCACTGTCAATTAGGGCTTCAAGAGGTTAACATCTTGCAGAGAAGCTTTGTGAGTCATGTGGTCTCATTTAATAGATAATTACTATAGTCTGCTGATTTTTTTTTTCCATGTGATCTAAGATGAAATCCTGAGGTATGAGAAGAATACTGCAATTTCTTATTATATTTTCTTGTGTGGAATTCTGGTAGTACCGCTAGCCTTCTGACACACTAGGGAAAATGAAAACTTTTTCCTGTCCTTATTCTTCTGCCTTGAACAATTTTGCAGTCATCATAGAGGTATCATTAGTTACATCAATTTAGCAACCCAAGTTACCATTCCTTGAGGAAAGTACAGCGATTCCATACTTCCGTGTGAGTTTGGAGGTGACGTTTTGCTTACGTTGATTTTTTGAGGCTCTCTGAGAGAGTCTAGGCAAGAAATCAGGCTTCAAAATGAAGCTGTTCTTAAGCATTTCATTATTTCTGTTCTCCTCCTGGTACAAGCCTGTCTCATCTGTGCGCCCTGTACATTCATTCTGAACACCACTGCTCACCTTATGGAAGATTTCTTGGAGCAACTGATCTGTCTTTACCTAGTTGGGAGTAAATTACCGAAATGTAAAGCGAAGGGGGCACTTTTGCTTGTGTTGGCAAGCTTGTGATGGCATGGACGGTATCAGAGTTTAAGTGAATCATATTCCGATTCACTGCCTTTCCTTGAGTAAATCTCACTATTATCTCACCTGTCAAGAATTCTTTATTTTTGCTACTTCTTTTTACTCTCCCCCCGCCCCTCCATGGTAGTTAAAAGTTTGCATTAATCTACTACTGAGAAGAGTAAATTCCCTGGCCGTGGTCAGGTGCAATTTCAGTAGTTCTTGCTGTAATTCTTGTTAAATTTCAGTGGTGTTTTAGGCTAAAATCTTCTCTTTGTACAAGACTGATACGTAATTCAGTGTCTCTAAAAGCTTAACGTATTTTAGTCTTATTTTAATGTTGTCGTAATCTTCATTTTGTATGTTAGTAAATAAGGAGGAGTTGAATAATAAACATACTAATAAAAGGTATTTCCCAAGAAAAAAACTAAGTGTTCCCCTTCTTCAGGACGTTGTCCTTTTTCTGACAGTGAAAATGCAGTTTTCTGTAAGGTCACTAGCTTCACCTGTCCACTCTAGAACCTGTAGAGCTGTAGGATTTTAATATCAACTGCTTATGTAAAAGATGGCATGAAAATCTGATTTAATTCTGCTAAATTAGCAAGGTGCAAATGCTCTGCAATGACTCAGTCCTGGTGATTAGCAGCATCCTTCTCTTTCCTCCCACCTGTCCTTTTTACCAGCTAGTTTTCTGGCAGGGTTTGGAGCCCGGGTAGCGGCGGTGCTGGAGGTGCAGAGCTGCAGCCCGGCGCTCCGCGGACGCCTTCAGTATCTGCAAGGTTGTTGTGCGAAACACTCAGCTCTAGTTACCCAGTTTCTATGGCGAGCTGCTCTCCTCCCTTCTGCAGTGGAAAGGCAGTGGAAAATGAACAGTTTCAGCTGAATAAATTAAAGGTGCCTATTTCATGCTGGCTTGGATCATGCACTTAGGAGCAGCTGTGCAACGTTTCCACGTACAGTGAACAGAGCTTGTGTCTTACAGTGCTGCTGCCCTTTTTTATTTGGCAAAACTTTGTGTTGTGGAGACTGGCTTGCTAACTTGCTTGCAAAAGCAATATTTAAAAGCATTTATCATCTTTTGTATTTACCTTTACAGTGCTTTCTGTTAATTCTTAGGCTGAGAGAGAAGTAGTATCTTGTCAGAAATATTAATGATGTGAAGCTACAGATTTAACTGAGAAGTTAATAAAACAAAACAAAAAGTCCTGGGAGAGATGTGATGCAATCTGTTTTCAGAGGTGTCTGATAGTTTAACACAAAGATGCTAATCTAAGCATCTGGCACAGTTCCTGCCAGAATTTTGATTTTTAGTTTAAAGAAGTTCTGCAAATTCTCCTTGAACAAAGCAAGATTCTGTCATGTCTATCCAGCCTAATTTTGGAAAGTGAAGTAGAGACAAGAGACTCCTAACTCCCTAAACATCCGAATCGGGCATTGTAAATGTGCTGCATATACAGTGGTTCAAGACTATTCCAAGCTTCTTGGTAGCTAATGAGCTGTTAGTCCTTTTGAACTTTTTTTTTTTTTAGATAGATTATTGTCATCTCGTGCATTTTATTCCCCATGCTTGTGTTTCAGTCTGGTCTCCAGTGTTGACAGTGATTTATCAGTTGAAAATCTCCCTTCAAAGATTTTACTGGAGAAACATCAGTACCTAAATTATTTAAGTAACTAAACCGTGTCTTTGGCACCTAATTTTCCAGCTGCTCTGCTGAATTTTTACTGATATCCCTTACATTTATATACATTGCTGCATGAATTGCAACGACCCATGTTGAAGTATTGTTTTCTGAATTGTTCTTTTTTCAAATAATTCATCATTATTTTTACCTTTCAGGGAGTAGTAACGAGGGCATGTACCCCAAAAGTACTATTGCATTTCTGTATTAATAACAATAACATATGCATGAATCTACTAAAGCTTAACGAAAAGCGTATTTACTACAGAAATGAAAGTTTATCATATAAAATACATGGTGAGGGTTGGCATAATCATCTGGTAAGAAAGACTAGGCACAGAAACGTGAGGTATTTGTGGTGGAAGCACTTCAGTTGAGGGAAACAAAATGTTTTATGAAGTTTACAGTAATTCCAGGTACATTTTAGGTCATTTTGCTTCTGATCATTTTAGCTTTTCATTTATTTTGTACTTCCTTTTAGTTCCTGAAAGTTTCTTGCAATCCTTGTTTTGGCTATGCTTAATTTAGCCTTGTCGATGGGACGCCCCTATGGTAGACTTAGATGATACCTGAAATGTGTAATAGGCTGCAGCGGTGCTCGCGCTGAATGCTGCCACTCCAGGGGTAGGACCAACCGTCCCCCTGGAAGACAAGGGAGCAAACTGGAGCGGGGAGAAACGAAAACCTCTGCCAGGAGCTGTGCTCTTGAACTCGGCTGCTGCCACTGGCACTCAGCCTGGATTTACAATATTTCAAATTTCAAATGAGATATTAAAGCAGGATAATTAAAAATGTTGTAGGCTTTATTTATTTATTTATTTATTGCAAGAGTTAGAAATGTTAATTTGGTGCCCTGGGTACTCTCCAGCTTGTGTAATTGCAGCCCTGCTCTGACTCTCGCTGGCAAATGCAAACCATGCGGAGTGTTTCCTCCGGTGCTGCGTGCTCCTAAACACTTGCCAGCTTCCTTCCCAATGAAGTTGTATTTGGTAGACCTGTGCTGTTGTTTCCTACCGTGCAAGAAGGCAATGCAAAGGTTTGTCTTCAAAAAAATAAAATAATAATAAAACCCAATCCCCTTCAAAAAAAACTGATAGAAGCAAGTTAGTCATTGAAGTGGTTAGAAAAACAGGTTACTAAGAAGAAAAGAGGAAAAAAGCTTCAGCATTTGTTGAGACAGAACATGTTATACGAAAATAAGTTGTGTAAGATAGGTGATTAAACTGAATGACCAAATACCTAGTTTTCTCTGCCTTCAAATGCCGTGCTTTGACAAATCCTTTCTGGTTATTTTGAAACAGTTTGTGGATACCAATTTCAGTGATTCATTGCCATACGGCTTAGAGAAACTTCTATTTACTTACCATTAAGTGAAGCAAATACACACTGTGCAGGTTTAGAATCACCATTTTTAGGAGTGAATGATTTTTTTTTATGGCCTGGTAGTTATTTTCTTTGGTGTTCTTTTAAGAAACATAATCCACATAAAATCTATCACTATTCATGTTTGTCATCGTAGTTCTTTTATCAGTCTTTTATCAGTCAGACACATTGGTTAGGGAATTGTTGGCTTAACTGAGCCCAAAAAAAAAAGTTAGTGGCAAAAATAAGAATAAAACACGAGATTTTGCTAACTCCATATTTTGTGCACAGTTCAACAAGTGTTTAATGAACTCTGGTTAGCCAGAATGTGTTTTCAGCTTTATTTTAACTTAAGTTGCTTCTACAGTCACTTCTGGATGCCTTACAAAGCATGTAGCATTTTTCTTGATTTTGCTGAAGGCCAGAAATCTACACAAGTCTTAGCTGAGCACTTATCTGGATGTTGGCTGAAAGAATAACCTTAATTCTATGCAAAAATGCCAACCCTGTGGTGTTGTACATTGTATCTTTTATGTACTGTTCTTTATATACCCCACAACCCAGGCACACACAGTTTTTAGGTGGTTTGCAGAGTGTGGGGATGGCAGGAACCACCGTTACTTGGTTGCTGGAGTGTGAGTCAAGGCGCAAGGACCTCGCGGGCAGCGCAGGAGGCCTCCTCTCCAACTTGGGCTCCAGGCCCCTAGCTAGAGACAAGGAAAATACCAGCCTCTCCTGCCCAAAGGCTGGTTCTCTGCCCTTTTTAACTGGGGCTCGTGTTCGAGGAGGTTTTGCAACATGACGGCATCTGTGAAGCCAGGGGCTGCTTTGCTCCCAGAGACCCTGGGCGTGGGGCAAGCTCCGGGCTCTGCAGAGCATCAGCTCAGAAGCTCTGCTGTGTTGGAAGTGCCTTCACCTTCGCCTAGCGCTGCTGTAAAGATGTTCTCACATACGTGCAGCGGCGCAAGTAACCAGCACAGTTTGCGTTCACTTTGAATTGATTCTTTTAACATGAGATAACCGTGATAGGTGGCTTCGCTCACTTTAAAACATGGCTATTCTTTTTGGTTTTCAAACATGTAGTGTATGTGTTCTGTGTTACCAAAATTGCTTTTCTAAGTGCAATGGTGGATCTGCCGTAATGCAGCTGAATTGTACGAATATCCGAAAGAGTCTGGTTCCCTTAGCTCATACTTCATGTCTTAAAACATGTGACTGCTTCTGTTTTAAAATGATAAATAACCTTTTCATTCTGTTAACAAGCATTTCAATATTCAGAACCATTTCAAGTATTCTAAACACCTTATTTATTAATCATGGACAGTTCCCGTATGCTTTATTTTATTTTATTTTATTTTATTTTATTTTTTCCCCTTTGGTATCCCAGGGCTTTATCTCAACACTGTTACTGAGGCTAGCTCAGGCCATTCGCAGCAGCAGGAGGGTGTCCCCATGAGCCTGCAGCCTTCCTCGTGACATTTCCATGATTCAATATCGGAGAAAACAGGCAGGCAGTCTCTTGAGTTTGGCGCCCATGTAAAATTTCCTAAAGACAGTCATCACGCTCGGGCCTTTGGTTTGGATGAAAATGATCCTTAACTGGATTTATGAATTTTTCTATTATTTGGAGGTCTTTTAAACAAGGTTTTGTTTTGTTTTGTTCCTTCTGAAGATAATCCTTTCTAAACTTTCCCTGTATTTTGCATATACCAAGAAAAGAGCTCTCAGTACTTAAGATCAGGTAGCTTTGTCTGAATTAACACAGATATGCCTAAGCAATCTCTTAACATTGCAGCAGCATTTTATTTTACATTATTGCAAATACACCTAAAACCTGTTCAGTTGAAATAAGTCTCAGAAGAGTCACTTTATTTCTTTTAGATGAATTTTCTATCTTTCTGAAAACATCTTTCTTTACAGATTTTCAGCATTCAGTGTATCTCATGGAACTTTATTTTGCATGCGAATTGCCTTTTTTCTTTCTGAATAGGAAATAATGTAGACTTTTATCAATCAATAGAGCAACTTAGTCCCCTCAGACATTCTAATAAATTCTCTCTCTTCTTTAAAGGCTGAGCTGTTACACAAATGCATCTTTAAAAGAAAGGTTTTGGTGTCATATATATTGAAGATTTAACTATGTTTCTAACTAAGAAGTAATTTAAACTTTTGCTCTTGTCTTCATTCTGCAGTATGCCAGGGTTTGGATCCCTGATCCAGAGGAGGTCTGGAAGTCAGCAGAACTTCTCAAGGATTATAAACCTGGAGATAAAGTTCTCCAGCTTCGACTTGAAGAGGGCAAGGTAGGTCTCCACGGTATTTGCAAACTGGTTGTTCTTGCTCTCAGCTGGAGCCCGGTGTATCTAACACAGAAAGCTGCGTTGTCAAAATATATTTATGTAAGTGCAATTATTCTTGCTGACAGATTTTGAGCAGTATTTTTGTGTAACAAATTTTTCTGTTTGTTTGAAAAAATCAATTTTATCTGATTTTTCAAACTACTATTCTTTGTTGCTTTTATCCAGCTGCTCCTCGTGTTTATTTGGATCATCTTTTTCTGTTTATGCTGTTAAAGCTGTAACCCTGGTTTGATATTCCAGTGTGCTGCTAGGGCAGTAGTGTTGCAGAAAAAGAACTATGACTTCTGAGTGAAGCATAACAGTCAGAAGATTAATAAAGATAAATTGGGACAAGGATTAACGGTACTGCATACTATATAAAGAAATAATGATATCTCTACAAAAAGTCTCACATACTTATAGTGAAAGCCTATTAATTTTTACATATGCCATTGAAATTTTTAAATTTCAATATGTAATGATGGTGATCGCTTAGATCTTCACAGAAAAAAAAAGATATACTGCAATGGGTCATTTTATTGTTAATTCTTACCACTGAGCAGCTTGGATCCTGTTTTTATGCAGTGGTATATAGTTTAGGTGTATATATATAGTAATGAAGTAGAAATTAACAGATTAGATATAGAAATGCTTTCTAAATAAAATACTTTCCTTGAATAATTTCAGTCTTTGAGTCTGTCATGTCACTTACAGTATAAGTTGAGTACAGCCTTTACAGTGTGACAAGTTTATTTCCCGCCACCACACATGTGGTGGTCTTACACACTTGGATGTTGCATGTGGTAGATGTAATAGCAGTGTTTGGCACTTAAATCATATTGTGTTGGACCAAGAAAAGCTAAACTGAAGTAGCGTTAGGTCTATGGACAGATGCAAGCAAATCATCTACAGTAGAGATAAATTTACGGCTGCATAAATTTTCATCTGTGCATTATTTTTGTTTTATGTGTTTGTGTTTGTGCTCTGCCAGTATTCTCAAATCTTCTGCATATGAAGCTGACTGATGAAACTTTGTTCTGCTCGAGAAGAAAATAATGTGAAAAAATAGATCATGATATCTTTCAGTTTATTTAAGAATAAATTTTGGTAGCAAAATATTTGTTTAATAGTTTTAAAAAATATGATAGTATGGTTGCATGTTGTAAAATAGAAAATCCTTTTGGGGAAAATTTTAACAATATTTTTGGAGGAAGCAATGCTAAGTCAAATCAGTTGTTAATTTAGATTGTGTATTGTGTCTTTATAATTTGAGAATATTTTGCTGAGGAAGAAAGGTTGGGCGGGCTGAATGAGAAAACATTAAAAACCACATTTTTTTTCAACATACGTATCCATTTGTTTTTCAGGACTTAGAATATTGCCTAGATCCAAAGACCAAGGAACTCCCTCCCTTGCGAAACCCTGACATACTTGTTGGTGAAAATGACCTCACAGCACTGAGTTATCTCCATGAACCTGCTGTTTTACACAACCTCAAAGTTCGGTTTATAGACTCTAAACTAATTTATACCTATTGTGGTAAGTGCCCTCTTTTTATACCATAGAGTATCTTTATGGAGAGTAACATAGATGGTGGGGATGGAAGTTGATGACTAATATGTGTGCTTTTAACTTACAGTATTTTAATGACAGGCCCTGTTGGGACATTCTTGTGAAGGGCCCTGTGCTATATGTCCTCTGGCTTCCCAAGCAACAGTCTCTACTGACCTTAGCGCCACTGTGCCGGGCCCGTAAGACAGCCTGCCTGGTTTGTGCTTGGTTGGCTTGCAAATGTGGATGTTTAGCATCGTTTGAGAGGCTTTCGAAAGGAATGTGTTGCCTGCTAGTTTTGTTTTGCTGTGTTTTGGAAAGCATGTTGTTTTCCTGGTTTTCCTAGTGCTTCTGTTGTTGGCGGTTTAGCTGATTTTATACAGCCAAATGGCTGGAAGGCCTTTAACTGTTTCTGGAGTTCAGTGATTTGCCAGAAAGCTGGGAATGTAGAGCTGGACGAACCTCTTTGCTTCCAAACAGGACTCAATGGAGAATTCTCAGAAATGCATGCTGGATTTAGTAGAAACGTGTGGATTAAGTAGCCTGGGGGTTCCAGGTGGTCAAAGGGGAAGTTTGATACTAATCAGTGCATGGAGGAATACATTATGGTGAGGATATATTAACTTGGGATGTAGGTAAATATACCGTATCTTACAGAATAAATTAAATAATTGCAATATGTTATCTTTTAGAAATGTGATGCCTTGGCTGTGGACATTCACTTTTCAAGTCACTTGCTTAGTCTTCATCTGAAGTTATTGTTGCTTCCCCTCCACCGAAGGTTTTTACCTTAGAAACCTTTTAATTCCTTCTCCTGTGGAGCCGTCAGGCCACCTTGGGTTAAGAACAGATAACACTGTCATTTTGTTTAGCTTGCTTTATTGGTGGTATTAGGAATTGGAACATGGTTCTTGTTCAGTGCTCCGAGTCCTGTAAACTCCCCAAGGCCATGTGGCTGTCTGTGCTTCTGGAGTGTGTTGAAGATTTACCTTAGAAACCTTTTAATTCCTTCTCCTGTGGAGCCGTCAGGCCACCTTGGGTTAAGAACAGATAACACTGTCATTTTGTTTAGCTTGCTTTATTGGTGGTATTAGGAATTGGAACATGGTTCTTGTTCAGTGCTCCGAGTCCTGTAAACTCCCCAAGGCCATGTGGCTGTCTGTGCTTCTGGAGCATGTTGAAGTGAGTGAGCGTTTCTCCTGTGTATTTCCAAATGTTGACAAATCCCCCAAGGACCCTCAGGATCCAAGAGTGCTTCTCAGGCTTTTTCTTAATGCCAGGCAATTTTCCTCACATCCCATTGAGCACCCCAGCAGCCTTGGGATAGCTTCTCCTTGGCTGCGTGGTGCCGTGCCCTGCTCTCCTTTGGAGCTCTGAGGAGCTGGTGCCCGGGTGTGGAGGTGTCTGAGATCCATAGCTTCCACCTGCTGCCTCCAGGACACAGTACAAGCTGGGAGCAGAGCCAGCGTAGGAGCAAACAAGCAGGAGAGGCCCCTGCGCTACTCTGAAGAGGCCTGGCTTTGTCCCCAGGCCTTTCCCTGTGGAATTAGTCGCGCTCTAGCTGTGTTGCAGTTTCTGTGGGTGTGTTTGGTTTTACAGAAGAGGCCGCCATGCCATGGACATGTCCAGGCACTGCCCTCTGCCAAGTATTGCCAGCATATATTTGTCCTTGTTTGTATCCCCTCAGGCAATCCAGACTGATTTTGCTGTCCCACCTAGTTTTCTTATAGCACCCAAACCTGATCCTTTGCATCTACTGCTCCATCTTTGTGCTTCAGTTAAAGGTATTAGCATGATTTTGTCCTGGTTTGGTCTGGTCTGGTTGGCTGGTTTGGTGGTTCCCTGGCTGGCTGCACTGCCGCCCGCAGTAGATGGGGAATTGAGCAGGCAGGAAAAAACGTCCGTTCAGCCGTCCCAGTCTAACCCGCTGCTGACTGTCTCCACACTGCCACGTGGCTTCCTTGTCAGTGCATGGACCCTGCAATGTTCCTTGAAGAAAACTTACCTTTTCATATACTGTAATTTCAAAGCGTAGATGTTCAAAACTGACACCCAAATCGTTCCACAAGTCTGCTAGTACTGGGGTCCTTTATTCCCCCTTCCCAATTCCCTCCATTTTTTGGCTCATCATTAAAGCATTTGAACTTGGCATAATTTTTACAGATGCTTTTAACTGGCATCCCTGAGTCATTTCAGTGAAATCATGGCTGATGGAAAAACACTGAGCCTAGTTAGATATGTGTGCACATATGATGTGCAGTCTATTTGTGCAAATAGATCAAGGTCTCTTAGATCTTTTCTTGAAATATATTCTGTTGCTGTTTAATGTTTTTGCTGTAGCTTGTGCTTTATTTATAAATGCATAGTGGGATTTACAAAATGGAAGATACTCACAGCAGCAGAGCCCAGTTATAGTTGCTTTCACTTCCCTTCTCTCCACTTTTGCATGGAAAATGTCCTAAACAGAAATCATAACTCTGGGGTCTGCATAGAAGACAGGGCTGGGAACCACGTTCAGGAAGCAAATGTGTGTGTGACCGTGTGTGTGAGCTATGGAAAGGTTTGTGGTGCGTGTTCATCAGCAACCAGTTGGTGCAAGAAGGTGGTTATAGTGCTCTCATACAGTCATTGTGCAGCCACTTGCAGCTGTGTGTCACTTTCAGGTACTGAAATATGTGTGTGAGAAGAAAATCCATTTAAAAAATGGCCACAGTTAAAATTAGAGTTGTTTCCCCCCCGCCCCTCTTATATTGCTTTATGCATGCTTGCTCCAGAAGAGAGAGATGGAAACAAAATTCCCTGGTGTGTTTCCAATAATAATGTACAAGTAAACTTTTCTTGCAGTTTTTGTATGCGTATTTGAGGCCAGGTTAAATATCTGTTGAAGCTAATGTCAGGTCCTTGTTTTTTTATAGCTAGTATTTTTAGAAGGCACAAAAGGTAGTTTAGTCGTCAGGTCCTTGTTTTTTTATAGCTAGTGTTTAGCTAGTGTTAGTGTTTAGTGTTTAGAAGGCACAAAAGGTAGTTTAGTTGCTATTAAATCCATTTTAAGACAACTGTTAATAACATTTTCTGTTTGATTTGGTTTCTAGGTATTGTCTTAGTGGCCATAAATCCTTATGAACAACTGCCTATCTATGGCGAAGATATCATCAATGCCTACAGTGGCCAAAATATGGGGGATATGGATCCGCATATCTTCGCAGTGGCTGAAGAAGCATATAAACAGATGGCCAGGTTAGTAGAACACAAGTCTTGGGTTTGTACCTTTTCTAAAAAATTTAAGATTAAAAGTTTCTGACCAGCTGACATTTTGTTTACAACTTGTGAAATCTTTTACAATCTGTCTGTTATTCAGTGTTTCAGTAATTTTGACGAGAGGATAGGATGCCTGCAAACAGTAAAATATAGTGAACACCATAAAGACTATGTCTGCAGACAGGTGACAGTAGGGACCTCACTGATTTCTTCAAAATTTAAGTCCAAAATTAGTCGAGTGCTTTATAGGATTATGTGTTTTTAATTTGATTAGCAAAATATGGAGGTACTTTCCAATCATCACAGCTTTTTAAAGGAAAAAATGCCAGATTAACTGTGTTAAATTTGTATTAAGTATTGGCAAAAGAAAGCAATTACATAGCTTGTAAATGCCCCTACTATTGTAGTCTCCTAGTGATGCCAGTAAGGAAACAGTGATGGGATTTGCCTTTGCCTTTGATCCCCTCTAATTATGAGGGACGAAGGACAGGTTGCCTAGGGATTGCCTGAAAACAGGACAGGTATCTATGATTACAGTCCTCTAAGGACATTGTGAGGACTGCATAGGAAATAATTATTTTTTTTCTTAGCATTGTATGAAAGTGAACTCATCGCCCAAGCAGGGTGCTTCTAAGAACCCATTCTTCCCCTTCAGTCCAAGAACATGCCAGCTGAACCATTTTCCATTTTATTCCTGGGACTAGCCTTTTGGGTTGCCATATGATCTTTGGTTGACAGAATGGTTTCTAATAGCCTCACTGTTCAGTTCGAAGTTGCTGATGGACTTTTCTTTGTTGGCAGTACCCCTTGATCCAGTAAGTCAAGGAAAAGGCTCCCTGATCTCTGAAGTAATTGTGAAGGTCCTCAAACTGTACTGCAGGAGAGGGAGGCAAAAGGAAGATGGATTGAATAGAATAAAGTATTCGCTATATGCTCATTTAAGAATTCATATGAGAGTAAAAGGAATGAATAAAATACTCCATACCCGCATAGGGCATTTCAAAAGAACGTTGCAATATTTCCTAAGTTAGGGCAGTTGCAAAACAGCTGCTGTTTAAAAAATATTCTACACCTGCATTCTTGTATGGCAGATGTTGAATATTTCCCTTAGCTGCCTTCTGCCAAGGTAAAAGACCTACAGTTTGGTATGAGATTATAAAGGTAAAACAATATATCATGAGAGTAATATCTGCATTGTGGCTCCTCAATTTAGGTCACAGTTATTTTACAGGTACTATTAATCAAGTCCTCCTAACTACTCTGAAATAGGAATTTATTGGTCCAATTTTACACCTGAGGCACAGCAACCTGTTGTTCTATGAGGAATGTAATTCAGATCCCCAGAAACTCCTAGCCAAGAGGAGGTTGGAGAGGGACCTTGGTGCACAGGCTGCCTTGGCTGCTGTTTGGAAGAGGCTGATCTCTTCCCTGCACTGAAATTCCCCCACGCTGGATTGCCTGGGTTTTGTTAATTTGCTAATAGCTGATGTGTCGGGGGCACTTGCTGTGGCTACAGCTGTGTTCACTCCTCTTTCCTCCTGGGACAGCAGAGGAGCGCTCGGAGGGCTGTGATTCTGACTGAAGTTTCTGCTGTGGTTTTCCCTTTTTGCATTAATTGCTACCTCTGCAACTCCAGGTGCTCCTTCCAGCAATTCTGCTTTCCTGAATAGTTGCAAATAAGATGTGATAAAAGTTTATTTTTAGATGATGAGAAATTAATAAATCATAGAAATGATCTCAAATAATCCCTTAACCTTAATAAAATATTCTCTTGTGTGTTGACAATATTATAAAGGATTTGTTATTATTTTATGAATAGATGACTGCATTTCCTAAGTGCAGAATGAAATCTGAGCACACAATTCCTCAACACTGAAGTAACAATTGCATTATTCATGTATATTCCTAATGCTTGTTTCCTTTTCTCCCTCTCTCTATTTTGCGAGTGCTTGTTTTTAGATTTTTTTCTGTCATTCAGGCTTCCTGAGTCTGCTTATGGGGTCATGTCTTCCATTGCTGTTCCGTTTTTTCTTCCGTTTAACATCAGTGATACTTTCTACATTTGAGATTCACCTTTTACTCTTGAGCAATAAAGTTAAAAGAAAAAGAATGCACAGGCATATAGTTAAATAGTTGGGTATTTAAAAGTGAAAATCAGATTATGTCTGAGACGATTTCATTAAAGCTTTGGTAATTGTATTAAATATTCATATAGTAGCTATACTTATAGCAATAATCTACTTATGTGAACATACTCGGTAAGATTTATTTTTCTATTGTCTCAAATCTTTCCTAACGCCATGTTTAAGTGATAACTGAACTAAATAGTCATGAGCTTGCCTATCTGTAAAGCTTTGTTAGGCACCTGTAAGTACTTCTTATGTCTTCTTGATATTTTGTACTGTAATGATTTAGAATTTGTTCTTACCAGCTTCAACACTGCCCCTGCTGTAAGTGAGAGGCTTCCTCCTGGTATTTAGTCATTTTCCTTTTCTCTTTCCATTTCTCCTCTAGTTTCTCTGTACAGACTGAAAGCTGAATCTTCCCCACCTTTCCTTTGCTATACTCCAAAAAAGCACCAGTAATCAATGAACTAATTTTACAGTTGCACTTAGATTGTATTAGATTTTGGATTGTATACCCAAAATCCTTATAGAGAGAGAGTTACTTTGATTGGGATGGGTTGCATGATTCTCCAGAGTGGGTGCCAAAAGGTTTCAGGGCATCTCCCTTCCTCCCATGCAGGCAGGGAGGTGATTCATGAGAGGTGTGACACCACGGAGGAAGTGGGAGCTCCCTGGTGGGATCCTCCCCTTGGAAGAAGACAAGTGGTACAGAGCTCCCCTTCTGCCGCCGAGGTTTCATGCCTCGTATTTTGGGGGCTGCTGTGGCTCTGTTAAAAACAGCTTTAGCACAGCTATGCTTCTGGAAAGGGCTGGGACCTCTCTTCAGACTTATCTTCTCACAGATACACAATCTGCTAGATTTAGGGGAGAGGAAAGCGATCACTGTTCTTGCTTGTGAGCAGATCCCACTCTCTGAAGGAGGGCGGTGAGAAATGTGTGAACAAAACATATCTCAGAGTCCACCAGAACCCAGTCTCTGGTCAGTTTAAAATACAATGTGGTGACACTGAGGATTCTTTGAGACTGTTTAAGACTCCGTGTAAGTAGTTCTTACTGCCAAACATGTGAGTTTATATGAGACAGGGTGGACTTGCCTTTATTGTGAATCTCTTGTTTCAGTTTCTATTCATTCATTTTGGATTGTATGTAGTCAGGGTGTGAGTACGTGGAGGTATTTTTCATAAATAATTTGATTAATTTGAACAAGCTTATAAGCAGACTTAGAACTTCTTTAATACTGTTGGGAAGCTGGTAATTCTAACTCATACATGGGACCACTTTTGCTATATGGTGAGAATATATTGCAGTATTTAAGATAACCTGTTTTTTTAATCAATATTTCAGTGGTCTGTTTTTTTTCATTTTTACCGTGGTTGATGATAGATGCAGCCAGCCAGTGCTTTTCAGCTTAGTAAACTAACTTGGCCATTGCCTTCTATTAATGAGTAATATTGTCTGGCAAAATGCAAGTTGAAAATAATGTCTGGAAACAGATTACATTCTGATGAAGTCCTTATAAAACTCAGCAAATTCCAGAATGGAAAGCCATGCTCAAGTCAGTCTCCAGAATTTAGCTTTTTCTGTTTGGACAAAGTATGATTTATTCCACGTTAATGTGTATCTTTTTAGTTAAATTATTTTTAATAAGCAGGTGGTGCCTGTCTGTTGAGATTCGTGACATGTTTCTCTTGGCTCTCAGCTGTATAAAGATTTTGTATATCACCTTTTTAAAAAAAAGGAAAGTTGGTGAGCTGTGAGTAGGTGTTTTGAAAGCACCTTGACTGACAGTCTCCAGTCATCACAAGCCTCCCGAGATGATGTCCTCATATAAAAATGCACATTTGATCAGCAACTTCTTTGCCTCCAAGCGCTTCATAAATGCATAAGCTGTTCTCCCCTGCCAAAAGTTGAGAGAGGGATGATTAACTACTTGTCATGCATCTCTATTTATGTGTGAAATGGGAGCCTGCTGTGGTGGACCTTGTTCAAACATACAGCAGCCGCCTTTGACATATGGCTTTTCAGATCTTGCAGACAGGTAGCTCTTTTGGGGATTCTGTTTTTAAAATTGGAGTGGAAAGGGAAATCATCCTTTCTGGAGAAAGCAGATTTTGTGAATAAGGAAGAAACCCTCCAGCTTTTGTGTGCCTTTTCTATAGTTTTATAAGTACAAGAGACCAGATATGAGAATCAAGTTGACGTAACATCAAGATCCTGCTTGTTTGAGCAGTGGTTATTTTTTGGCAGCAGAAGGGTTAAGCCTGGTCTTAATGGAAAGCTAGAGTTCATGCAAGGTGTCCTGGTGGTAGCTAAGCAATAAGCTTTAGTAAACTGTTGCAGGAGTGACCTCTGGCTAATCCCTAGATAAATCAGTTTGGTAGTGCTGGCTCATCTCTGTGCTTCCCTCGAGTGTAATCTGTCATGATTTTGCGGCATGTGCTGACCTCAGTTTTCTCCATTTGTATGTGTCGAGAGAAGTGACAGTGAATTCATTATCTTTTCAGCTTTTGGCATTTTTACAGTCAAGATCTGTGTTTCTTGGATACAATTAAAATGGCAATTGGTGTGATTTGTTCATTTTAAAAAAATACATCTGCTGGTTTTGAGAGTATTCCAGTGTTTACAGTGAACAGTTATGGACAGAGCCGTAGGATGTTTAAGAATGTGAGGTCTTTTGGAGTAGTTGAGTTTGTAACTGAACCCACCTCAGGTGAATTCGGTTATAAAACTTATATTTCATCTTTGTGTGGCACTTTGAGCAGATCTCAGGGTTATTCACAGAGAACAGTATCATTATTCCATCTTCCATCTTGGAAGTCCCTCTTCAGTCTCTAATTATTTGATCATATCACCTTGATGTAGTAAGGGTAAGAGTAGGCTATGTGATTGATAGAGTTGCAGTTTAGTTTCATGGTGATATTCTCCTCAGGATTTTCCCTGTATGAAAATGAACCCGATACGCATGGAGTCATGCAAAATCTAAGGGAACTCTGTGCCAGGTAACATCCATTGCATAATAATGTCTGCATTTACAGAAGGCTTCTGGCTTTCCAAAGACCTTACAAGCATTCACGAAAGTCTCTCTTGTAATGCCAGTCTAAATATTCTCGTTTTTATAAGACAAAAAACTGAGGCAGAGATGATGCTGTGGCTATTTCTGTGCTACCTTAGAGTTATTCTTGGCTTTTAGCTTCCAGCCCCAGGTCTCTGATGTGTTCTCCAGTAGCAAAAGAAGATGTCGTTGAGAGATGTTGTTATGACAGAAAGTTTAAACAATATTTAAACAAGAAGTGTACTTAGAAATGCAGTAAAAGGACATAGTTTCATGCCTATTAAATGAATGATTTTAGAAAAAAAATTACCGATTAGTCAGGACCAATTGCTATGACTCAGGTTGCAGTTGAACATGAATTGTTAACACATAGCTTCTGTAAAGACCAGGGTGTTTCAAGTCACAGCATGTTAGATCCAGATAGTCAAAGTAAGTTGAGGAGTACACAGTATGCAGATGGATATACTGGGAAATGAAGCTGCTTTGTTCTTTGGAAGAAATGAAACTGGTTTCTAGGGCATAGGCTCTAAGAAAAGTGTGTGCATGTATATGTGTATATATATATAAATTTTGTATCGCATTGCCAGAGAATGCTTCAAAACCCTTCAATCTCTAATAAAAATCCTCAGTGCTTACCTAGCATTTTGAGTAATCTGGATGTTTTATTAGATGTAGCTTGTTGATCCAGGCAACGGCCCTTGGAGGCAGACGGGGTGCTTGCTGTGCCAGGCCCACGTGTGGGATGAGCTGGTACGAGCGAGTCCTCGGTTTCCTCGCTGTGGCCGAGGGATGGAGGGGCTCCGGGTGATGGAGGAGTTGGGCCCAAGTGTGGGGAGGGCGGCTGTCAGCACAGACAGGAGGACTGGAAGAAGGAAACTATTTCAAAATGAGAGAAAAGGGAGTATAGGTGGAAGTAGAATGTTGGCCCAGCAATAATCAGTGGTGACGGGATGTGGGAGACGTCTCTGGAGCAGGGTGGTCTCCAAGGGGAAGGGCATAGCAGGCTACGGAAGGAGAGTGGAAAGATGTTTGCTGCATGTCAACACAGGCAGCAGTTGGAAAGTGAGCAGACAAGACCAGAGTGCCTTTTTATACCAAGGAGGCCGGAGAGCCAAATCCAGAAGCCAGAATGGAAATTATTTAGAGCTGCGAAGAATTGTGTGATTAAAATAGTTTCTTCAGAAGGTTAGGTTAATGAAGGGCAAAATTCTGCCTCCCGCATTCGGTGTGATCCATCAAGGGAAGGCTCACCCAACCTGGAATCAGCACCTCTCCCAGCCTGGTGCTTTCTCCTTTGGTCTGAGGGCAAGAGCAAAATCACTTAGTGAATTCTTTTTTTTATTTACTGAACAGTAAACTTTAAAAGCAAACCCTGGGCTTGTAGAGTTGCCAGCTTTCATAATGGCTTCTAACAGGTGCTGCACATCCTGGGCTGCATTTCAAAGGTCTGTGCGCTGCGCAGATGCTGCTGAACATGTCCGGCCTTGTTTGCAGTCCCAGAACACTGTTCTTGGGCAAAGGCAAAGCTGAATGTGCTGCACTGAGTTGCAGTAAGCCTTCCTAAGCTGATGGATTTTATTGCAAACTTTTGTCTCGTGTTCTGTGCAAAAAGCAATGCTGGTCTTTCAGAAAATCAAGTAACTATAGCGGTAGAGACAACACCCCAAACCAGAACAGGGCTGAGCGTGGGATCCAGCAGGCTGTGGGACCCAGGGCGGGCAGGAGCTCCGTGCGGCTGCGCAGGTCAGAGGGGTGCAAGTGTCTCTTAACACAGACCCGGGTGCAGGTGCTGTACCTGTGAATAAAAGCTTGGAGAACAGCTTTTGGGAGAAGAGCAGCCTGGAAAGGGCTTCAGACTGCGAGGAAAAGAACTCTGCCTGCCTGGAGTGTTATTCATAATCCACCTGAATAAGTAGAGCTGCATTAAAATCTAGCTATAGTAGAAAATATGGATATACTCTGGTTTCAAGTTCGCAGTCACTGATGTTTTTAGGAAATGCTAAGTCAGACCTACTTCGTGAGACTTCAGAAATGATGTGCAAAACCTTATTACGTCTTGTGTCTCTTGGTTTTACACTTCTCTCTTTGATATCTCTCCCATGCTTTACTCTTCTTCCCTACATTTGTTTACTGTAAATCTTCTGTTGAAAAATCCCCAGTCCTTTGATGAAGGTAGTTCCTTTAGCCATCCCTGCCTGGCCCGTTGGGAATGGTATATTCTTTCCTAGACAACTTAAGTTAAACAAGCAGTTTTCTGTGAAGGTCACAAAATGTTGAATATGAGAGATCTTAATTTCATATTGATATCTGATGAAAGCTGATGGATTTCTCAAGAATGGAGCTAAAAATCTTTTCTATGGGAAACTATTTCAAAGAGAACTTTTGATTTAACATAGACCAGAAAGCAGTCAGTGAAATACTTCCCATCAGGACTTCTGAGTTGCTCATGTCAATAAAATCAGTCCTATAGATGTGTTAAGTATCCATAGATTGTTTCTCCTGTTAAACTAGTTGTCAGTCTAAAATACTGTGATTTTTATCGGTTAAAATTTGAAGATTAGTTAAATACTAAGTAAATAATAAAAATATTAAATCCAAGAGGGATTACATTGAGTTGCTGGGGGCATGCCTATGAGTTAGCTTGGTGATCTAAGATTACGTGGAAAAATATCAAATGGTAAAGAAAGCCATAACTCTGTTAGTCTTCCATAGTACTAGGAAGCTTCAAAGTGCTTTCATTTCTACTTCATTTAAGGTGTGTGGAAACAGTATAATATTAGATCTATTTCTATATTCTCCTAACATTAATAACTGCCTATAGCTCTGCAAAATATTTGGGAAAACTGACGAAACATATGTAATGATACTTAGGTCTTAGACACTGCTTTTATTTTGTAGTGCATTGCAAAAACATGCTCATATGAACCAAAAAAAATTGATATTACTTTCTGTGCTCCTGTGTTTGCTATGGGAGCCTCACAGGAGAAAAGTGCTCTCCAGTAGGTTGATTTGTTAAGTTATCCTGTTGATACAGATATAAAGATGTGTGAATGTTCTGACTCTGGATACCCCAGGCCATTTTGGTCACATCTGGTCACAGATACACTACTGGGCTGTTGAAAGGTTCATTTCAGAACACGGGATGCTTTCATGGTTCAGAATTCTCTTTGCCTTGCTGGTGCCATTTACTCGGGTCGGCTACAAACACCACACTGAAATTCCATCCACCAATGTGGAGCATGGGGGGAACCACTCAAGCTCCGTTTGTGTCGGTCCCTGTTTGATCCTAGGGGGCTCAGTGTGGCTGCAGCTAATGGAAATACAGCAAGATGTCAAATATGCTGCCATTTCAGAACGGCTCCTACCTGAGTTTTCATTAATGTCATAGCTTTTTAAAAGTTACTCTCTTGGATTGTTTTCTGTGCTGCTGCAGCTCCGCTGTAGAATGACATAACATTGAGAAAGCAAATTTAAGTTCTTCCTCTGTCTCTGATGGACATGACGTGCATTATTGTTAATGGTAGCTACCTATGTATGTTAAAAACAGAATCTATCCCAAGTGTTGCCCGAGTCACACGTTCCTCCCTTGAGATTTTGTGTCAAGTTAGTTTTTAATGTTTTTTGATCATTCAAAATCCACTGTTTTGAAAATGCAAAGCAATTAAAAGCCCTAAGTTTACTTCATTACCACAGAACTGCAGTAAAGGAGCCACAGTGAGATAATGTAGGCCAGGCTGTCATTAAGTAAAAAGGTTAAGTAAAAGCTGTTTATTGTGATCTTGGCCTTGTACTGAAGCAGTATGAGGTCTGGGTTGAAGGATCCGGCCTTTAGCAGCGATTTATGCTGTTTTTGTTTAAGGGAGAATTGAAACTGTCGTATGCTGTGGGGATGGTGCCCTTAGCCATAACCTAAAGGTGTTATTCTAAATGAAAACAAGAAACAGTTGCAAATTCCTTAATAAAATGGCAGTAGATTTAATTAAACCTTTCAGCACTAGAGTAACAGGGGAGGATATGCCCTGGAGGTATTATTTTTCAAACCATCCTGACAAGAAGCTTCCTGAAAAAGAAGAGCACCTCTGCACTGTCCCTGAGGTTAACAAACATAGATTATTCAGGATCAAAGGCAGAGTAAAGTCTACTGCTCTTCTCATCAAGATCACTGTGTTATTTAGTCTGTGTTTTGTGCCAAGGAGGTTTCCCTCTGAGGCCATGTGTCAATCTCATCCATGCTGTGTGACACTGAGGCGGCTAAGCTTTCAAGTAGTTCATCACAGGCAAAGGTTAAAAAGTCCGTAACAAAATGTTTTAAATTCATGTTTTTGTAAGATACTGCCAGGTGGTGATGCTGGTAGCTTTGGTAAGTATGGGTTGGTATGAACATGGATATTGATGTCAATACTGCTATATTCTTTCTCTTTGTTTTCCCGGGCCATTATGTATATGTGTGTGTGTGTACGTGCACTTACGTGCATCTATTTGATATTGCTTTCTTTAGAGCCTTGAGTCTAACAGAACAGATGAAGCAATATATCCAGAGTTTAAGCCACAAGAAGGGATAAAGCACAACAACAGTGTTCTTAATTTTTTTTTTTTTTTTTTAGTATGGCCTGATTACATGTAATTCATTTAGCATAAATAATGGTTATATTTTAGACTGATCATTGTTTATACCAAACCTTTTAAAATGCATTCTCACCACCTTGTGGATATCATTTAGTGTACTTTAGTTTTATTTTAGTTGTTATTTTCTTTCCAAATTAATGGGACACTGTTTCCTTGAGGTTTAGTGATGGAAGAAGCCCTGTGCAGCACTGTCACCGTTGCCTGGAAAGACTACCTCACCCTGCTTCTTTGTAGAATAATATCTCGCTGTCTGTTGTAGTATCTCAATGCCTGTTGGTCATCTGCCAGGTCTTTTCAAGCGTTGTGACTGTAATGGCTCATCCTTTGCTGCTTTTGTGTTCTGGATGTTAGCTCTACTCTCTCCTTCTCCAAATGTCAAGCGGGATCTTGGACATCATGCTGTGTTCCGCTCTCTCTCTGCCAAGAAGACAGAAAGAATAACGTGCTAGAGAATGGTGCTGCAGTGTGTTAAAGCAAAACAATGGACTAATGTACTTGTAAAGACAAGAGTCATTCTGAGTGTGAATTGAGCTCTGGGGGACAGTGCAGGAGGGCTCTGAGCGCGGACACTGAGAGAGGCCTTTGTGTCTCCTGGCTGTCGTAGCTTTTGCCAGCACAAATATTCATTGCAGAAGAGATGGCAGCAACTTTTTCAGCCCACACACAGTCTCGTTGTGCCAGCCAAGTCTTCTCTAGGCTATTTTATAGAAGGTATATAAACAGAAATCTGATAATGGATCCCTTGTTACCAACTATGAACGAGTGGACAGGAGAAGAGTAAATCTTCCTATCTTGTGACACTGGGGAGGGAAAATGACCAAGCTCCAGGCATAACTTGCAACAGTATTCTTAAGAGAAATCATTTGGTTCTCATTTTTTCATTACTGTCCTTGAGAATATGGTGCTCCCTTCTCTGTAGCACTCTGCAGAGACTCAGTTTCTTACTGTTTCTAAATTCTTGAGAAGGTGGCTGCCCACATGGCAGACAAAAATAGTGTGTGGTTTGCATGTTCATGCACATGTGCTGGATGATCTTGCATCTGACTTGGTTTGAGCTAATACCATTTGGTTTCTGCTAATTTTCTCATCTTCTTTTAAAAGTGTAATGTCATTGTGAAAGGAGGGAAGAGTCATGCACGTTATTTAGTATTGCATTTATCAGTGCATGACTGATTTGAAATGTTAAAGGCCTCATGGAAACTTTGAAGCAGATTTTATTACCAAGTCTGTCATGTTATCAGGTACCTCCATTTGAGCTCTGTTAGATGCGTAAAGGGAGAGATGGGCAGTGATTGACAATTTGGTATAGGAAAGCTTGGGTGGGCAGCAAGACAGGTGTGTGTGTCTGAATTGTTTTTCTCAAATGAAACCCTTATTTTGTATAAAGATAATAATGGATCACTCTGCCTCTTCAGAAACAGGAGGGTGGGAGGATTACTGAAACTTGTTTGGTTCACTGAGTATTTAGTGTGTTTTAACCAGCTTTCTGCTAAAAACAGTAACATGAAGAATCTATTTCAAAATTGTTTCAGAAGACACTATAAAAGTCACTCACTTTTGGAAGGTTCCCTGGAATAGCAATAATAAACACTGTACATTAAATTCTATTCTTGTCTGTATATGCTCCTTCACGCTTTGTAGCTGGAGGAGTGGGCGGAAGCCGTGTGATATTCCATCAGCTTTTGGAGACCGTCCTTTAGGGATGTGATAATAAGAGCAAGACGCTTATTTGATGTGCCGATCCTGGCAGCAGTTAGCAGCCTGCTGGCAGATTTAGAGTCTTTAGTATCGAGGCTGTGTTACTTTGCTGTGTGAAAGCCCTCTGCACTTTGGGAACTAGGCTAAAAATAAGATAAATCACCAGAGGACATATTTCATAGGGCTTGAGCTTCATGAGTCTTCATATATTTCATGATATTTGATACATGCAACAAAGCTGGTGATCCAGAAATGAAAAGCTGGTCATGTCATTGCCAGTGTTTTGTGTTAGGCAGATCTTGCAATCAGACTGTAAGTTTAATATTTTACAATGCTGAGTTGTTTGTTTGTTTGTTTCCTATATAAAAGAGCAACAGAGGAATAAAAGCTGCCTGTCCTGTGAAGAAATAGTCCTCTGCTTGTGACTCATTGCAGGGACTGCCTGTATGGGAGGAAAACAGTTCATTGCCAGTTATTGCGTTTGAGCCTAAATGTCAAGCTTTGGGCTGGACTTCTTTCATGTCATTCCACTTGTATTTCCAACCTGAGCATCACTATAACTCATGCCACCTCCTGCAATGCAGAGCTACACGTTTTCCCTCGTGCATGTGAATCTGCCGCGGATCAACGTCTGCGAGGAGTGAATGAGGAAGAGGGAAGGGTTACGCTCCAGCTGCAGATTCTTCATCTTTACTGCAGGCTGTCGCACAGAGCTCTGCCCTCACTCAGGAGGATGTGATAGAGGCTTGATTGCCTTTATAAAGGAGATATTTTAAGAGGTTGGAAATTCATTTTCCTGGGAACAAGGACAGCATTTCTGGCAGTGCAAGTGGACTATATGTTACCTGGTATCAAGCTGAATAGTGTTGCTTTCCTACAGCTTTCTTCCTACTGAGACTGACAGCTTGATGCATGTGAATGTGTGAGCTGTGCTGTAGTCATTCACACCTACCCATACGTGTGAACTGGAAGTTGAGAACACAAATTGAGGTTGCTTTGATCTTCTTAACACTTTCCTACTAAATTTAAGGCAACATCCAGCCGTTTTAATTAATTTTCTATGCCGAAAAGTGGAAAACTAGCTTTAATCAATGGCTTCATTTGGTTAAATGCATGATACCTTGCCTCTCCCAGAGATATGTGATATAACCAGTGGCTGCCTTTAGCTTTGATCCTACATCTTTGTGCAATATGGAACAGATGCTGAAGTTAGGTGCTTTTCTTGAGGCTTGGGGAAATTTTAGAAGATAGCCTCCATTTTGAGAGTAACAATGTGATCTGTCATTTAGCTTCATAATTTCATCATCATCCTCTTTGAAAGTTTCACTAATAGAATGCCAAATCTCCTGGAAGTCCTTTAGGCTCTAGAAATCCCCAAAAGCTTTTAATGCATATCTCTTCATCCAGTCTCGGCTGCATAGCATTTACTGGTGGCTCAGTAGGCATTTGGAGGCTGTGCAGACTGTATATATGTGCCTGAACATGTACATCCCTTGGCTTTCATTCAGAATTATTGAACAATAAATGCAGCCTGGTTTGGGACATGACACACTTTTTATGTTTTAGTCTCAGCTCTGTAAATCTTCTTATTTTTTTCATTTTTTCAATGTTTAAGATAGACTAAAACTTGCCCAACTCATAGAAGTATTTTGAAATATCATTCATTTAACTTTTTTGTTGCTTTGAAACTATAAAATACTTAAAATACGTATGTTTTTTACTTCAAAAGAGGATACATAAATGCTGCTTTCCATTGTTCTTACTTTGTAGTCTGTTTACTAGTTGTATGTCTGGGGATTATGGATAGGACTCTGGGAGGAGAGGAAAATATTGTGATCTCAAAAGGAGATTTTCCTTTTTAAGTGAATATAAGTTCATTTACAACAAAAGGATCCTCTCTGAATAGTACTGCTTGAATTTTTCAGATTTAAGAGCAATTCTGGCAAAAGCAGATGATTAGATCAGAAGGATGAAAGTTTGCTGTTGCTGACCCTGCTGTTGATTTCCCTATCTGTAAGATGACATTAATGGTCTTTACTAATGAGCACTGATAACTTAGTGGAGCACTATACCAAAGATGCTGGCTAGAAGTAGCTACAGAAGTATGTAGTGTTATAGTGCTAACAGGTAATTTAATTTAATGTAGGCAGGTTCTTTAGAGCAAACTTAATGACTAGTTGAACTGCGATGGCAGATCAATTCTGCCATGGTCACAGGGAGTCCAATTAGCTGTTCAGGAAGCTTGATCACTAACAGCCTGGTTTCAACCATGTGCATTTGTTACCTGTATTGCTAACATTTATGATAGCAGGGTTACTGCCAAGTTGGGGACACACGGAATAAGTCTTCCTCAGAGAGCAGCTGGTCATTAACAGGTCTCTGTGTTTCAGAGATGAGCGGAATCAGTCAATCATTGTAAGTGGAGAATCTGGAGCAGGAAAGACGGTCTCTGCCAAGTATGCCATGAGATACTTCGCCACAGTCAGTGGGTCTGCCAGTGAAGCCAATGTTGAGGAGAAAGTCTTGGCTTCCAACCCCATAATGGAGGTAAGAGAGCTAGTGCATTAACTTGTTAATCAAACTTAATTTGCAATTACTATTCTGGAACCAGCACAAGCATTCAATAAAGAGAATAATCCTTAAATTTTAAGCTCTAGACTTAATATGATTTTAAAACTTTATTGTTTTCATCGACTATCCAAGAAGTCCTTTGCGCATTGCATTGTGTAGAATTTGATGAAAGTTTGAGAGAAGAGATGAGGTAATATTTTTAGGGCTGTTAATGTATTTCACATAGTAAAGTAATTCTTATATGAATGCTACTTTAAATCTATTCAGCCTTGTAACTCTGGTAGTTCCAAGACTGTTGACAGAGTAAATGTGCAGAAAAATGTTTTTGTGTGTAACGTTCAAAACAGAATTAAAACAGGATTCTATATTGCCTGAAACCACCTTACGCAATGCAGGGTGAGTAGATTATATTTTGCGGGGAAGAGAGATGTTGAGTAAAGCAAATGTTCAGTTTTAGGAAATGTGATTGGGGAAGATAGATTGGGGAAGCAGAGTTGTACAGGCTGCACACAACTTGCTGCAGAGGGGGAAAAAAAAAAAAAAAAAAAAAGGACAGCAGACGTAACTTTGCAATAATTATTTAGAATGTAATGTTACAATTCCAGAGAGACCTTTGTGTAACTTACTGTAATCAAGGCCCAGAGCCGTTGACCTGACTGAGATAACCATGTACAGCTCCCTGTTGCTTCAGGATCCCTTTTTCTCCAGGAAGCTGTGGAGACATTTTAATTCAGATCTCATGGCCAAGCCCAAAGCACTTCTCAAGCTCATCTGAATTGCTTTGTTAGCTATGGTTCGTGTTCTTGCCTACATATGCACATTCAAGTTGCAGCTGAAATTGAGGAACTATATTGAAAAATGATTTGCCACAGAGAAGCAGTCTGGGGGGAACTCCTTTTGAGAAATAGCTCAGTTCTGTAAAGGTGCACATAGTGCTTATTCTAAACAAAATGCTCAGGACAATTAATGTCTTGGTAGATGTTTTGCATCTGTATGCAATGGTATGCAATAGTGTCCAATTTTCCTTCTGCAAATACAGGAACAGTCAAAGTCTTAAAGCATGTATTTATATACTACCTCATGTATTTAATTTTTTATCACGCTGTATAGCTATACAAATTGTAAAGCTTATTATATTTACTCTGGTAAGCAATCCTTACAATGCCTTAAACTTTTTTTTTTTTTTTAAATACATGCAAGCTTACTACTTTAGAATAGGCCCTTTCAAAGTAATAATTGATTTCTTACTTTCTTTCTTATAATATTACATTGCTACCTGCAAGAAAATGTATCACAGTACCAATAGCTTTCACACATCTGAATGCAAATTGAATATGTTCCCTATGAAAGAATTCCATATTCTTAGAACTGCAAAGATGCAATTTGTGCTTACAAGCTTTATAGCAACTGCTCACCTGATAACCACTTTGACATCTGCTTGGCCAGGTATATGTGCTATTACTGTAATGGAGTGCTCAGAAAATCTAATTCCAGCTTACTACACAGTACCTTGCTAGTGCTCACTGAGTTCCCCGGACTTTTGCATATCCAAAACACTGATATTTCAGCATTGCTATTTGACCTCACTTGTTTTTCTCAAACTTCATTTCAGAACAGAGTCCCTATAGGATGGGTACTCAAACAAGAAAAACAAAACATAGCTGCAGCTCAGCATTTTTTGGTTCTGGTACACTTTAGAGCTAGATATTTAATAATTTACATGCACTGGCATATTAGAAAGGGCAGGGTGCTGTCTGAATTACTTCGAATGACATTCTTTTTGAATCTTTAGGATTTTTTGGAAGCTGAACTGCAATGCAATGACTAATGTATAAGCCTCTTTAGGAAGAGAAAATGCTTTCCTTTGAAGTTCAGTGTGTTGTAATTTGCTTTTCTCAAGGTTTACTTGTTTCTAGTCTGCTGTCCATGGTGGTGGGACCTCTAAAAGCAGTGAGGTGCTTTAAGTTGCAAGGAGTCCAGGTCATCCTCAAGCAGGAGCCATCATTTAGCCTTGGCCTCTCAGGACTATATACTTGATTGTTTTGAAAACAGGAAAAAATGAATATTATTTAGTGCTTATGAGCCATGTAGATGAATAGGCAAGTATTACCATTTCTAGAAGTTATTTAACCACTACATGATTCTTTTTTCTCAGTCTATTGGAAATGCCAAAACCACAAGGAATGACAACAGTAGTCGCTTTGGGAAATACATTGAAATTGGTTTTGATAAGAGATACCGAATTATTGGTGCTAACATGAGAACTTACCTCTTGGAAAAATCAAGAGTGGTATTTCAGGTAATACTGGCACAATCTTCCTACTGTATATTTTTGTGCAACTATGCTGAAAGACTTACTGCCTGGTGGTACTAAGTATCTCTCCTGAGATTGTGATAATGTATTATTTGTGGTATTGTTCGTGTGGGGAGTGGAGGGAAGAAGGAAAAACAAGTCAGAATTATTCATGGTTGTAAAAATCTCTATAAAAAGGCTGTGCATTTAAACATGAAATAACTTTGGCGCAATACTGATAAGAGTTTGTGCATACCATAGTGTTATAGAATAGGGCTTCACACCGAGCAGAAAGGAGCTCTCTGTTGTGGTTTGTAAAGCTGCTGTCTTAGCTTCCTTTAAATCTCCTGTTAAAACCCACTGCTATCACAATAATTACAAATCACTCTTAACTGCCATTTTTTGCATAAATAAGAATATGTGATTTCCTTGAACTTGCTTAATCAACAACATTTTGTCTCCTATGCTTCATCCCTATATTTGACTACCCTATGGTTTAGAGATTAGTAAAAATGGACTTAACCGTAGATTGGAGCGCCAACAGGTATAATAATGAGGGACACTGTATAGGGCTGTTACAGAGATATTTTTTGTGTATTATTCAACTGAAAGAGCCTTGCTTGTTTTTAAATTATGACACTTAAGAGTATTTAAATTCAGACTTACAGTGTTAATTATGAAGCTTATCCTTTTTGTATTATGCCTGTCCTGCATTTTAAAATCCCAGTTTTGTCTTGGCAAAAAAGATATTCCCTTTTCTGGCTTACTATAAATGCTGAGGCAAATGATTAGTTATTTTTGGAAACTGAAAAGCTTTTAAATATGATCATTTCATCCAACTATAGAATCCAGATCTATATTTAATAGTAGTCACAATTCTGAAAAGCAAAATTGTGCTTTTTTTTTTAATTAGTCTGCATGCCTCTTGCCATTGAAAATGGATTAAATTGATCAAGAAGGAAATGGATGTTTCTGGTACATCTTACATTGTAAAATGCAATCAATTCATTTCTTTTTAAAGGCAGAAGAGGAGAGAAATTACCACATCTTCTACCAGCTCTGTGCCTCTGCAGCATTACCTGAATTTAAAACTCTACGATTAGGTATAAAATTCACATTCACTGTATTGTGTAATCGGTATGTACAAAGTATTATCTCCAAGCTTTCCGAGCCATAGAACTAAAAGAAGAATTGCTGGCTTTTAAATTATAACTTTTTAACCTTCATACACTAAAATATATTGAAAATAACTAAAACAAAACATTTCAAACATTCTGGTTTGTAAATAAACCAAAGGTAATAGATTTGATATGTCAACATGCACTACCATTACACTGTAATTGTAATCCTTAAGATTAACTGTGTACTGGATTATGGTGTCCTATTCCTGTGAAGAGGGTAGAATTCTTTTCTCTTGGTCCTCTAAAACTCTTTTTTCTGAGGCTTCAACTGTCAGAAAAATTGGACATTTCTGGTGTGAGCAACTGAAAAGTTGATAGAGTATTTTGCATCTGCACACCTTTATTTGTGCTGCTACCAATAATTATTTTACCGTCTCTGGTAGCCTGGTAATCACAAGTTGGATGAGTGATTTTATTTTATTTTATTTTATTTTTTTAATGCTGGTGTTTTGGTAAGTACTTCTCATTTAAGAGGAACTGACACTCCAAAGCAAAGGCATTTTGATGACTTTGGGACAGGCAGTGCTCCTATCAGTTTTATTTCAATTTAATAGAAAATTCAATGCTTTTCTGTATGCCTTTAAAAGCTCAGTGGAAAAACTGCATAATATATGAATGCTGATTTCTGAAATACTTGTTCTGATTTTTACATATTTCCCTGCTCTTTTATACCATCTAGGCACATTTAGGATTGTCGTCTGCTGACACAGGAAAGAAAGGAACTGATGTAACTGTAACTAAGGAAGTCATGTAGCAGACTCCTCTTTTAGCTTTCTTGAAACCCTGGTAGATTAGCAGAAAAAGAGGTGGTTAATGCAGCTGAAAGAATGACAACCAAACCCATAGGAAATGTTCCCTTTACCCAATATCCAGAAGAATTAAAGCTCTTGCAGTGATGCCCAGTGTTATTCCCAGAGTCATGTGGTGCTCTCAGTTCTCCAATCAGGTCTTCTCAGATGGAATTGATAATCATCCAGCTAAACTGTTGAGATCATAAATTAGAGACAAAAAGAAATCAGGTGCAAAATAGGTTAAAAAAGGGCAAATTTTAATGCAGTAATGTATAATAGATAATAATGTCTGCCATATACTCACAAAGTATTGTTACTCTCATCTCTGCATTTACTCCTTGGCTTGCAGAATAATTATTTCCATGTGATTATTCCATAGGTGTGGAAGTGTGAAACATGGTTGGGTAGAGAATGTTCTTAAGGGTCTATCACAGTAAACAGCTTTAGGAGTAATTCTCTGCATTGTTAAATCTAGAAAAAAAAATCTTCAGAATAGGTAGGATCCTATGAGTCAGAGTTAAAAATACACTGAGATATTTCAAGCTATGGATTCTGCCACTTAATCATTATACAGGTTTACACAGATGCGCTTGCAATGAGGTGAATTTCTACATTTGTGCGTGTAAGAGATTTTTTTTTTTTGTATTACAGGTAATGCAAATTACTTTCACTATACGAAGCAAGGTGGAAGCCCAGTGATTGATGGTATTGATGATGCTAAGGAAATGGTAAACACCAGGCAGGCCTGCACTTTGCTAGGTAACCTGTTAAACATCATCATCACATCCCAAATTTGATGTCCTAACAAGTGTTTTCAGTGTTGTTTGTGTTGCTTTTCTTCATACTCTGCTTTGCTTAAGAAACAGGAGAATTTGAATAACTTTGGGACCAAGTTGTTATTGCATTTGAAAGGTTTTTAAATTGCACTTGAATTGGATATCTGGAGCAGAAGTAGGGTGCATTATATGAGCATAAATAAATGCAGGGTTCCCTCTTGTGTAATTTATACAACGGTAAGAGTCACTGAGAAAGCACTTCCAAACAGCAAATTAAATAGTTTAGTTTTTTAATGGATCTTTTTGCATCTGGCTCTAAAAAGTTAATAGAAGTGGAGCCAAGAAGGACTTTCAAATTCTTTGCAAAAATGCACACTGGTGACAATTTTTTCACAAACTGCAAAATATATCTGCAGTGGTCTGGGCAGAGAGTCTAACGAATGATTATGCCCTGTTACTCCCTTCCATGATCATCGGGGCTCTCTGTGTTGCCTTCATGCTGATGCCGATCGTCCTGATCGTGGGCACATGTCGCATCAGCCGTATAGAGTGTCAAGGCCCTTCCAGACCAGCCTGTGAAGAGTTTTACAACTGTAGAAGCATTGACAGTGTGATTGCTTCTATCGGACATGCCAGGTTTGTTGTGGGATTGATAATATAGCTAAAATGTCTGTTGTGGTATGTAATTTCAGTCCATGCATAGTGCATCTAGCTGTGTTGACAGGATCAGCTGTTTCCCTGTGGAAGGACAGGTTCATCGTCATTGCTCCTTGTGCTTTTTGATCCCCGTTCTGTGCTCAGCTGAAGAGTGGTAATTCAGCACTGCTCCTCAGGGGCAGTGGGAATTCTGAATTTATTTCAGGTGACTGGTGAAGAGAGAAAGGTGCAGTTCTCAACCTGAAAGATCTTATGTTTGAGACACAAATAGTGTTTAACTAGTTTACATGAGTATTTAATTGATAGCAAAGGTAACTGTTGAATTTGGAATTAATTTTCCAGCCTATTCAGTGAAATTGTTTTCAAATCACTTTTTCTGTGCCCCTGTTCACTTTCAAATGAGGGTTGTTCTTTCCTAGAGACGGTAATCTTTTAATGTTTAAATTCAATAGAGCACCGGCAAGCCAGGGCATCAGGTGTCAGAATAATATGAAAGTGGGGCTGGAAAGGGTTCAAGAGCTCAAGTGCATTCCACTGAGCCGATATAACATTAATTATACCTAACTCCTCACTGACAGTTGTCTTTAAAAGCATCCAGATGATCTGAATGTGTTTAGAAAGTGCTTTGTTGATATCCAACCTAATTTTTCTTTGCTAAAAGAGACTGTTTCTTTCTTATGGTTGTTAACAACTTAAGTTGATGTGGAGAATAAGTAATCACCATGCCATTACTAGTAATTGGATATATCAGCTTCCTTTTTTTTTTTTTTTTTTTTAGTTTCCACTGGCCTAGACTAAACTAACCCAGTACAATTCCTCTTGACATTCCTTGTTTCTCTGTTCATTTCTCTCTGTTCGTTTCTCTTTTTCCTGTTTAGTTTCTTCCTTTCAAGTAACATTACACTATTCACTGATTATTTAATTTTGTGATGGCAGACCTTTCTACCGTATAGCTTCTTTGTTAGTACTGTTTTTTTCTGTGTTGGACAACTCCTCTAATTGGTTAGACCTCCCATTTTTGTTGTTTCCTTTACCTTTGTCAAGGTAATTTTTGATACCAACAAAAGTGTTTGTATACATTACCATTAAAATCCTTTTGAAGGAAAGGAGGAAAACACTCGCATGTGCACTGAGATGGAGGTGCACATGGTGCAGCTAACTGCATATTGGTTGGAGATTGCGGGAACTGATTGTCTGAATGCTCCAGTTCAGTTTCAGTTCAAAGCAAGTGTTGGTACAAATTATTCCACTTAAGTTGACCAAGTTATCTGAGTTTGCACTGAAATGGCTGAGGATTCCCACAGGGTCTGTTAATCACATATAAGAAGTGGACTCTTTAAACTGTTCCAACTAGATTTACAATGAAACATTCGCTCGTGATCGAAGTGTGTTAGTAAGTGTTTTAAAAATAAAATTATGTAGTAACAGGGGCAGTAGGCCTGAGGGTAAACAGGGGTAGTAGGCCCAAGGGTAAACTCAGGTTAAAAAGGCAGGTTAGGAGTGATAAAGTGATCAGAATCGCTTAGATTATTGAAAGTCTTGGAGGTTACAGAGAAATGCCCTTAATTTGCTTTACATTTCCCCAAAATTTTTCTATATTTTCCTGAAAGATTATGAAAAGAGATAGAATTATTGTGAGTTATGCATTCAGAAGGAAAGCTTGGTCCTTTTTTTAGATCTTCTCCTGCAGTATTTGAGAGTTGTTGCTGTCCCTGCTTCGTAGCAAGGTCATTTCTGTCACTACCATCCAGATGTCTGTCCTCAGGGTCTGTCTAAACATGGTTTCCCTGTGAGCAGGGCCCGACCCCGGTGCCTTCACCTCTCTACTCCCTCTTGTTCTTCTCCCACTGCTTTTCAGTGCATCTTTCTCCATTAACTCTCTCATTCCATCAGTTTATGGAATTCCATCAGTTTATCTCAGAAAGGAAACAAAGCATGTAGGCCCACTCCCAAGTGCTGCTGTTTTGATTTTTCTTGTTTTAATTATGTTTGAGTTGTTTTAGATATTTGTAACATTTGTCTTAAGCAGTATTTTCGTATGTAGAAGGCACACAAAGTCAAACCGTAAGTGGCCTTGCCAGGTATTCCCCTGAATATCTACTGAGTGGGAGTAGGGTGAGGGTGAAGAGGGATTTGGAGATCTTCAAAACCCTCTTGAATGCCACCCTGTGCCACATGTTCCAGGTGTCCCTGCTTGAGCGGGGGATTGGACTAGATGATCTCTAGAGGTCTCTTCCAACCTCAACCATTCTGTGATTCTGTGATTTTTCTCTCTCTTCCTAATAATATTTTTCATCAGCTGCAGCTCTTGGTTCTTTATTTCTCTCAGTGAAGACTCAAAACATTTTATTAATCCTCTTTCAGGGATCAGTGATTCCTACCAGATGGGAATTTTTCGAATCCTTGCTGGTATCCTTCACCTTGGAAACGTGGAATTTGCATCTCGGGATGCTGACAGCTGCACTATTCCTGTGAGTATAACTGAGCTCAAGGGCCTGGTTTCTACTGTGCCAGTTCTCTTTTCTGTTCAGTTGTAGGAGCAGGGACTTCTGGCAAAAGAAAGAGTAACAATGGGAAAACACAAGCAATGTGACTCTAATCTGGTAGCACTTTCACTGTTTTCTTTGCGGATGGATTCAGCATCTTCCAGTTTAGATCCCTTTCATAGACTCTCCATATTATAATTGTGGCTCTCTTAATTTCTGTCCAGAATTCTAATTGGTCTGTCCTAGAAAACTCTCCGAGGCAGATTAGCTTTGAAGTGCTGGACAGGTGTATAGATATTTATATTCCTGCATAGTTTCTCTGCCTGTGGTAAGTGGTTTGCAGTTATTTTATGTTAAATAATTTCAAATCAGACATTTCTCAAAGCTCTCTGAGGTATCTAGAGGAGAGTATAGGATATACCAAAAAGCAGTGGTTCATGTAACTTTTAAGTGTGTCATGGTTTTTTCAGACCTTTCTTATCTCTCTGGAGGTCAACAATGGGAAATGGGAAGTCCCTGAAAAACAGTGTCAGTGAGGACCAAAGCTTTTTACTGGAGCTCATATTGTGGAGATAAGAGTTAAAAAAAGGCATATGGCTTATTTTCCTTTTGTTATTCTTTCTTGGACTTCCAAATGACCAGTTTCTCATTTTACCTTTCCCTGAAAGTTACTGAATGGACCATTGAGCCTTCATCTTTCTCTCTCTCCATACATTAATAGCGTTTGAAGGTTGCTTTCTCAAGTATCTGCAGTAGCAGCTTATGGAGCTGAGACAAGTCCTCAGGCTGCAGCTGATGTGGCTGCCTGGTCTGTCGATATATTAATTTATGAGGCCAGAATGCTAAAGCCTTTCCATACCTCTTCGTTCTTAACTTGGTCTGTGATGGCCCATTATGTGTAGATCCCAGCCATGGATGTATGTGAGTAGATGAGAGGGTTGCTCGGGTGTTTAATTCCATGCTGTCCTCAGCACACAACTGCTGTCTTGCCCTTGTCATCTCTCCATTTTCTTTACTCAAAACTGAAACAAGTGGTTATCAGAATTCAAAATACAAAGCCTGTCCTTGCAAAGTTAGATGATTCATTTCTGGGAAGCTCGTGGGTGCCTTGTGTGGGGCTTTTTGGTGAACACAAATATAGTAAATGCCTTTTGGGGAAACTGTGATTCAGGTATTTACTCAAGCGATGTAAATGTGATAAGTGGGTAGGGAAATTGTTACATTTTGAGGGAAGAAGAGCTAATAAAGTATGCAGCTGCTGCTTAACATTAGATCACTTCTGGCAGGCAGTTCTTCTGATTGCGTGATTTCGTATGTGCTTTTGGTAGCGCTGTTTCAAGACCTAACAAATTTGTTTTTATTAGCCCAAACATGAACCCCTCAGCATCTTCTGTGACCTCATGGGTGTGGAGTACGAAGAGATGGCCCACTGGCTTTGCCATCGGAAGCTCGCCACTGCCACTGAAACCTACATCAAACCCATTTCTAAACTTCATGCCATCAATGCCAGAGATGCACTTGCCAAACATATCTATGCTAATCTTTTTAACTGGATTGTAGATCATGTGAACAAAGCCCTGCATTCTGCTGTAAAACAGCATTCATTCATTGGAGTGTTGGACATTTATGGGTGAGTCTTTATTCCATGATATAATTATCTCACTGCAGAGTGTCATTATCATGTAGTGTTGTGTGGATTAAACCAAAAACATTAGCAGCTACTTATTCCAGTTTAAAGAAGTAGGTGTTTATTTTGACATGAATACAAGATCTCTGTCTTGGGTTTCAGGTTTGACATTTATAATTGGATTTTTTTTTTTTTTGCTCTATGTATTGCACTGGGGAATATTACAATAGAATTGTAATCTGAGGGTTCCCCCAGGGGTGCAGTTTCAGAGAAGGCAAAGGTAATTAACATGCATCAAGGAGCACCCATCCCTCTGTGTTCCTCATCAACTCCAGCAGACAGAAGAGGGAGCAACTCTGAATTGCCCTTGTACTGCATTTCCCTGTCTGTTTCATTTCCTGGTATCCCTAGGATAACTTAATGAATTTGGAGAGAAGAAATTATAAATTATAGGGTCTTTTTTTTTTTTTTTCCTCCACAGCACTAGTAATTTTGAATATCTGCATTTTTTAGATTTGAGACATTCGAGATCAACAGCTTTGAGCAGTTCTGTATCAACTATGCCAATGAAAAACTGCAGCAACAGTTCAATATGGTAAGTAGGAAATTACTGGCATTTCCTTTTCTCTGTCCTCTCACCAAAGTCCATTCTGCTAATTGAGTCCCCAGTGGCTAAGATGAATTCCTGCAGTCTA
The DNA here is from genome assembly GCF_000705375.1 of Tinamus guttatus. The sequence continues at coordinate 56,396 of NW_010584774.1, read as the reverse complement.
TTAACCAGCTGTCCTGTCTATGGGCTTTGGGAGAATGGGGAAGATTGACTATCTCCTAGAAATAGATTTTATGACTAACTGCTACTCTGGGACTATTTGAAATTCTGATCACTGTAGCAATTATAAGACAGAAGCAGTGCTTTGCAATTAAGACCCTGAGATTGCCTGTCAATGAGAGTACTATGTGGATGAATTTGGAGTTAGTTGTATCTTTATAACCTCCAGTGAGAACCTCTTCACTGACAGCAGTGAGCAGAAATACACTGCTGGAAATCTGCCACATTCGTTTTCCTCTGCTGGTGCAACTGGCTTTATTTTGTGAGGGTTTACAGCCACCTCTTAAAGTTGATTACTGTCATGCAGTAAGAGACATCTCCCTCCTTCAGAGAGACACAATTCCTTTTCTCTCTCTCCTCAGGCTTAGTGATGTTGTTAATATATATCTTACCTGTGGAATGAAGAACCAAGTTATTTATGCCAGTTCTGTTGCTTGGCTCCACTGCAGAACTGAAATAGCTTTGAACTATATTTACAAATGCATCTCAATAGTGGTGCGTATTTGCAGAATTGGATCACCCCAAAAAACTGTTAATCCCAGCAGCAGATATACCTGATGGGAAGTAAGCTGTTTGTCGGAACTGGAGCTGAGCTTTCCAGCTCCAAAAAGTGCCTTCTATATTTATAGCCCTGCAGACGGTTTCAATTCCATAAGCCAGATTTCATAACTGCTAATTTTAAGGATTTTCTGAGATTTCTCAGCTCTGCAACAAAAGCTCAGTCACTGTGACCGTTGTCAGGGTTCACTTCAGTGCTGATCTCTGTGCCCGTGTTCTCCCGTCTCAAGTCGTTGCTCTCAGCACTCAGTTCACAAGGCAGAGGGCAAAGGGCCTTGTGTTTTGTACGTACTTTGATTTCCTAGTCAGCTGCCAAAGCTCTGCTCTCTCGACGTGTTCCCCTGTGACTGATCCCCGCTGCCAGCGCGGAGGCTGAGGGCTGTTTAGGAGAGGGCTGTCACTAGCCCTCCTGGACCAGCTGGGGCTCCCGGAGAACCACGGTCTGGGGTGCTGACCCCTCACTCCTGCCTCTCTCCCTTATCCAGCACTTTGTCTCTCTGTGGAGGCTTTTGGTGCTGGGGGAAGATTAAAAAGATGCAAGCCAAATATCTAAAGACATTTTTTAATGCATAATTGCTATTTTCCTTACTGTAAGGATATAGTTTTATGGGTTTTTTTTTTTTTTTAGGATTTAGATAGCTTGGATATGATTTGCCTATAAAATTTTATCATTTACTTTTCTGTCAGGAATTAGCTTAGCATGTAAGGCAGCTGTTAAGTGACTAGCATGTGGGATGAGTCCCAAGAGCACTTTCAGGGAATGCTATTTTGGAAAGGATTGTGTTAAGCTAATGAAACAAAGGGGATAAACTGCTTTGTCAGGATAACTTTCTGCAATCTCACTGATGTGTGCTGGAGAGCTACAGGTACAGAGTGTTTATAGACTTCCACATTGAATTAAAAGGCTAATTAAGTACCACTGTTCTAAGAAGAAGTGTTTGTGTTGATCCCCTAAATGATGTCGGAAACGATGTTGGTCTTTATTAAGATATAACAGCTAGTATATATTAAAATTTAAATGGAAATAAAGCATAGTTTAAAATAACTGGGCTCAGCAGTCTTTTATTAAAAAAAAATTGTGCTATTAAGACCATAATTTGCTTGTTTATTATTTTTTCTTGCTATTCATTTTTTTCCAAAGTTTCATTTTATCTCCTCTACATATTTCATTAAAGATGGGCAGGTTTTTTGTGATTTTTTTTTACCAAAAAAAAAAAATCCATTTTATTGTTCTTTGTACCAGACACAATTTTCCCAAAGTGTTGTTTAAAAAACTTCTTGTGCTGATGGTCAAAGTCATTCTTTCAGATTTTTGCTTGCCAGAGTATATTTTTATGCAATATATCATCTCAGAAAAAAACCAGTTATCATTTGAGAGGAAATGGAACTCTGTTCTTTTACAAGAAAACACTGAAGTATATATAGTGAAATCACAAGTGTGCTACATACAATTTTATAAATTGCTATTCCTGTATTTGAGGCTTTTTCTGGGTTGCATATTTTTAAATAATAGCAGCTTATAGTAATTGTGGGGATATATGTTATATATATATAAGATAAGAAAAAATAACCATTCTTTTCAGAGAATACTGAAGAATGCTCTAATTTAGTCTGTTGTTTCTATGTCAGTAAAACAAAGTTAATTCATCTTTCATGCACTTAATTGCCAAAGGGTTTATTCATTGAACTTGTGTGTCACATGATAGCCTGGATTAATGTGCTGAGAAGAATTCAAGAGAGAGTTCTATGTGGTTTTTTTTCTTTTTTTCCTGAGTATTATTTCACAAAAAAAAAACTCTTCTCTTTTTTTGTCCTGTAGCATGTCTTTAAGTTGGAACAGGAAGAATATATGAAAGAACAAATACCATGGACCTTGATTGATTTCTATGACAATCAGCCTTGCATTAACCTCATAGAGGCCAAAATGGGAATTCTGGATCTCCTAGATGAGGAGTGTAAGGTGTGTGTTGCAGCCTGAAAGAAGTCATGAGACATCCCGTTTCTGGAACCTAACAGAGAAGAGTCATCAGCACATAACCATTATTTTGACCTTCTGCTGTTGAAATAATTTTGAAATTTAGAGTTGGAATTACAGGAGTAGTCTTACTCATGTGTTTTTTTGTGGGTTTTGTTTTTGTGGGTTTTTTTCCCTCTCCATCTTAGTATCTGTGGCTCTTAGGTCTCTGATCAACATCTATTTTGACTATGGCAACTTTGACCTTGAGCGTAACAAATGGAATCTTCATCTCTCAAATTCTTCCTAAGGTCACCTCTTGCTTGAAGTCTCACCTTCTGTTTTTTTATCTTAGATTACTTTATGTAAGCCATATAGTTGGCACTGTTTCTTCATTGTATGGTGTGTGGTGTCTAATTCACCATCTCACCTTGTTTTTCTGCGTGTGTGACAGCATCACCAAATTTCTAATGATGGTTCTGGCCTGCTAAAGTGCTGTGGGTCAGAACTGCACCACTTCAGATAATAGACCTCCTGGGTCCTTGCTTTTACATGTGTTGACACAGAAAGCATTATTAGCATCATATGTGCTATATATTTTATGTCTATGTTCTACCTTCTTTCTTCTTCTCCCTCCTCTTGGTGTTTCAATAACTTATAAGCAGCATGGAGAGTCATGAAGAAGGAGACAGCTCTGAGTATTGTGGGGTCTGTAGGAGACACTACACTTAAGCAGGCCTTAAGTGTGTGAATAACTGGTTACTCGGTACTGGAAATCACTAGAGTTGAAGTGGAGATGGAGTTTTAAAGCAAAACACAAGTATAGTCTTCCTCTTTTCTTCCACTATGGAATATTTTTCAGGAAATTTTAAATTGTGTTTTGTGTTCTTTTATGTAGATGCCAAAAGGCTCAGATGACACTTGGGCCCAAAAACTATACAATACTCACTTGAATAAATGTGCCCTTTTTGAAAAACCACGTTTGTCAAATAAGGCTTTTATCATCCAGCACTTTGCTGACAAGGTAAGGATTTTTAAAAATTATTTTGGTACTTCTTTTCCAAAGTTCAGATTACTAAGACTGGCAGGGGCAGGGGGCAAATGGGAAGGTTGAAATAAGTGGCTCTTTCAGGCAGGTAGCAGACTGGACTACCTCTTGACTCAGAATGAAACTTATGCCTGGAAACACTTTGAACACTGGTACCACCTGTCTGCAGACGAGATAGAAGATACAGAGCTCAGACTGCAGACCGACATACGCTTCCAGGGGTAGCTGTGCCAGAGGTTACCACCTCTGTTTGTGGCTGTGCCTGTCGCTTACCAGAACAGAAGAATGAAGTTGACCTGGCAGCAGAACCCAAACAAGAGCTCCTGACTCCTATCACATGCTCTATGCACTCGCCATCCTTCCTTCAAAACGTAACAGCTTCGTGTATTTGCAAGTTACAACATAATTGTACAAACTTCAGTTGCACTACATCTGATAGAAAACCATACACCTCACTGCATTTTTTTGCTAAAGAGCAAGAACAAAATTCCTCTTTATTGTCACCGTTTTAATGTGCAAACAAGAAAGAGGCTCACACACCCTTCTTATCACGGGAGCAATATGTACTTTTTCCACACTTTACCTCAGCTGCTAAGTGAACAGTCATTTCTAGTGAGCTGAAAGACAAGTAGTTCAGTGCAGTGCATGTTTTGTTAGACTGGGACCATGTGCACAGACTGAACAACTCTTCAGACTAAAGTTAAAATTAACTCAAGGTAATATTTTATTGAACAAAGCAGCTGTCTGAGAATTTTGTCAGATTTGCCACAAGAAGTTTGTTCAGTGCTTAGAAATATCCTGCAATTTTTATCTATAGCTCCAATTTATAGAATCGGCAGCTGTTATTTGTCTCGGCTTTATTTCCTCCAAGTCCTTGAATTTGCAGCTAGAAGGGAGATCCTGCTTCTAATGTTTCCTTAAGGAAAGTAAACAGTTACAGAAATGTTCTTGTTAGACTCAGGAATTCTCTTTTCTTTGCTGAATGGGAGAATAAGAAGGACATAATTAGAATTTAATATCTTGTTAAATAGGCTAAACTTCAGTGTTTGAAAATAGGGCTTTCCTAGGACTGCTCTGAGGAATGTGGTCCAAGAAAAGCTAAAAGTAGCTGTGAGCAGGTATCAGCAGAGCTCTAAACTCTTGTGCAGTATCTCTGCTGAGCGATACGCCCTTTCACCTATGCTTACAAGAGTGCACACAGACACTGAGAAGGAAAAACGAAGCTGTTGCAGGCAGGGTAGTAAACTCTGTGCCCGTCTTGTCCATCTTGTCCTTGTGTCAGTAACAGAAATCCTGCTGCCCTCTGGTGGCCCTGCGTCAACCGCCGTCAGTGCCAGCCGTCCGCGGTACCCAAAGCAGCAGGGCAGGAGTGCAGTTGTGGATGGACCCTGGGCAGGTCCTCTACCTTTTATTATTATTTTTCCCCTTAGGATATGTTTGTTACTTTTTTTTTTTTTTTTTTTTTTTTTTTGCAGTTTCCACAACAGTGTCACTGTGTGAGCACTGTTAAATGGCAGGATTGAGAGGGAGCTGCTGCCGGCTCCCATCTATCTGCTCGAAAGAACAAAATTGATCAGAGGGTCTGTTCTTGAAGTTGGTAGTCTGCACTTCTGATTCAAGATCCTCCTTCAAACAGTTAGTGTATGAGACATTTGGCAAGCATTGGAATATTTATGCTAATTAACATTCTCAGGTATAGTTTTTTGGCAATAGATTTTCTATTTTGTGCAGCCTCCAGTTAAAACAGTGATCTGTCAGGTTCTCATTCAAAGACCTGGCTGTTCTTTGGTCCAGGAGAATCCATGGCCCTGTGAAAGAAGATTGTGCATTGTTACAACATTCAGTCTTTTTATTTTTTAATCCTGGAAAAAAATAGCACATATAAAACATTTTCATAATAAATTGCAGACATATTTACTTGTTGTATCTCAGCTGGTGACATGAGTAACTTTCTTCTGAGTTGCTTTTGGGTTTCATGTGGTTTTGCTGCCCTGGGAACTTCAGAGTGGAGACGCCCGACAAAGCGCCACGGTAACCAGTGAATTGTGCATCCCTCTAGAACGCACTTCAGCTGCAGTAGCATTGCAGTAGGATTGCTCATTTCTATATGTTTTCATGCTTTCCTGAAATGCAGTTTCTTTGAGCAAAATCTGTATTTAATTTAGACACATTGGAAGACTATTTTCAACATCCACAGGAATTACCTGTTTTAAAAGTGAGCCCTACCACTGGTGAATTCTTACAAAACATTCATATTAACTACTTCTAATGCTTACTTTTGTAAAATGATTATTTCCAGGTGGAATATCAATGCGAAGGCTTTTTGGAAAAGAATAAGGACACAGTTTATGAAGAACAAATTAAGGTCCTAAAATCAAGCAAGGTTAGTATAAGGATTTTTATTTCCTTTTCCTATTAAGAAGTCCTCAGTTCAGGGTCATTTTTAGTATGAAATTTCTCAGAACTCTAGGAAAATTTTGCCTCAGTGTCAGATCACCTGAAAATAAGCATAGTTCATGTTTTATTTGATTATGCTACAAATTTAGAAGGTCCTGTAGCATGGTTTTCCTCCTTGTAAGATGAGGCTATGTTTAGCCACAGATTTCAGTGGATCAAAATTCAAAAAAATTTTCCTTTTTTTTTTTTTTTTTTTAGCTTTCCATAAAACTTGGCTATATTTTTTGTAAAGGTGTAATGAGCTCCTTATGCACAGTAGGAGTGAAGGAAGACTTACTAGCTAAGACCTTGATTTGTTGATGATGATGTTTTAATCTGAAAGTAGAAGCTTCCTGATTTTGGCCTGACAGTTGAATAGAAAATAAAAATTCTGTTCCAGGTGGAAAAAAATAAGAGAGGAAGGAAATCTATAGGGGTGGTAAATATCATTTTGATATTTATGAGTAGATGCATCTGAATTGAAAAATATTAGATGAAGGAATATTAAAAAACTGGTGCTCAGTGGCAATTGCCTACTTTATGGCAGAAATGCTAATTGCGCTCTTCTGAAATGTGAAGGCAATTAACTCAACATTGCTTTATCATGGCTGTTGGGAATAACTAGCTCTACTGTCCCAGGAAGCTTGGTGTCAAGGACAGACTATATGCAATTATCAGGGCAGTGCATTTACTCTTCTATCAGGAAATTCAACATTTTTTTTCCCCTGCACATATTCTCAGCAGATATAAGGAGTTAAATGGTCAAAACATGTAGTATAAAGAAAACTTCAGCAAAGTTTGCACTGGGAAGCGCTGAGCTGTTTTGAGCCGCAGCCAGCCGTGTGCGTGGGACGCGGCGGTATCACCCGCGCTGTGCTGCAGAGCGCGGGGAGCGGGGCACACAGCGCTCTGCCAAAGCAGGAGGGACACCCAGCTCCCGTAAGAGCGTAGCAAAGCTTGGGCAGGTCAGTGGGTTGAGCCTGTTCAGTCTGAGCATTAAGAAACATGTTTTTCCTCTATGGAAATTTTACCAAAACCAATGTTTTCCACAGGAAAAAAATCATTTGTGAATGAAATACATTTTTCAAAAGGAGAATGTTTCATTTGTATTTTTCAGGAGACTGTCTTTGTTAGTAATTATAGTAGGAGAATATTTCTGTTTTTTAATTTGTTTTGTTGCTTTCTTCTGGGTCTGCTGTACAAATTCAACAGAAGGTAATTCTAAATGGAATGCATCATTTGTCATCCTGTTCATGCACAGTGTTGCTTCTAGGGACATGAGCACATAGCTAGAACGTTGCGTTGCTCTGCGCGGTGCATGACGCGCGTGCTCCTCTTGGCAGGCTCTGTAGTGTTCAGCTGTATATGCTGATTTCCTCTATCAATCCACCCACAGGGTCTGTTGGAACTATTTCCGTTTCCATGCATGTTGTCATGAAAGTAATATGATAGTTATTGGCTTTTTTGCCTGCTACTGGCATGCTGTAGAAATCTTCGTGATATTGTTCTGTATGATAAATGATAAATGATCTGTTAGATAAATGATCTGTTAGGTTATGTTGTCAGCCTGTCGGTTAAGTCACCTGAAAAATTCACAGGGAGAAAATGCTTATTTTGTACCATGTGAATTATCTGCCCTTTGATCAGTGTTTCCTCCCTCCTTGAACATTGCTAGTGTTCTGTGAAACCAAGAAAACTGACGAGATGGTAAAAAAAGAAACAAAACAGAAACACCCCGGACAGTGTGGATCTTCTCAACAGTGCTGTGCAGCTGTAGACCTCTGCTGATGAGGGGATACACTGCCGTATGCAGGGCATCTTTTGTACCCAATAACCGAGGCAGTGTCTTTGAAAATGGTGACTTTGAAAGGCACTTGCCCGTTTTTACAGGCAGACATTCCCTAGAGTGGAAGAGGGAATGAGACTTATGTACTTGCTTCCTGAGATGATCTGATCCATCAGCAATCCAGGCACTGAGGGACACCCTCCCTGCACCCTCTCGTGTTAGAGCATCAGCAGTTTCTTTGGAGGCAAAGCATATTTGGATTTAAGTGAGTTTACCTGTGCGATGGAGAGACTTGGCAGAGTAGCAAGGAAGGCTGAGCACACGTTCGCTCCGGCTGGCTGCGGGGCGCCACTGAGGTGCTGGTGGCCTCGTCATCCTCAGCTCTGCGTTGAATCAGTGGAAGCAGATGGGCTAAATCGCCCTCTGGAGATGTCATTCTTCCGTCAGTTAAAGAGATAATCTGAGGTGACCATGTTCTTAATCTAGCAGACTCAGATCAGATAAGGCTGAGCTGTGATACTCCTCTTATAGTTAAAGGATTTAAGATATCTTTGTGGTGTTCACAGTCATGATATTCTGCTGGAGTGCTGTGCTAGAGCTACTGAGGAGTGTTTGGTGCCTTTTGCCTAGTCCATCTGGTACAACCACTGAGCACAAACATTTTCTTGCACAGCATGTTTCACATTACGCATGTTCACCAAGTTTTATAAGGCAAAACCTTTATTATTATTACTGTTATTTTTTAGGCTGTACTTAGCCCAAGCGCTTTCTATTACTGAAAATTGAATGCTCTTGGGAGTCTCTTGGGAGAAAATGCACAGATGCTAGATAGAAGATTGTTCATTGACAGGTAGAGACAGGTAGAGAAGCTTGAGCTTTCTTATACCTATAACGTTTCTGAAGGGATAAATTTGTCAGTTGAAAGGCCTGATGGTATTATTTGTAGTTACAAGTTACTTCAAAGTGGCTATTATACTTGGGTGCATTTTGTAGCTGTTTATAGTTAAAAACCAGAAGCCCTGGGTGATAATTGGGAAGATTTTTCTTTTTTTTTCTTTCTCAACTTTTAAGTTGATTATTTCATTTTAGAGTGATAAAGCAGGAATATTCTTTGCCTGTTGGATTATTCAGTGTCCCGACTTAGAAAATTTCTCAACTGCAAGGAGTCCTGTGCATCACTGAAATAGGAGAGGATCATTTTGTGTCCTCCTAACATCAAAGTAACTATATATAATTGCAATTGGCGCTTACAAAACTGCTCTCAGTATCTAATAATTTCAGATGGAAGCTATTGCTGACTCTATAAAGAAACACAAATCAGAATTCTACATTCAGAAGGAGAATCACTGATCAAAACCATGAAAATCCTAGTATTACATTACTAGTAAACTTGCTACACTTAAAGCTTAAATGCTTTTTGCACTTGTTCCCATTTTTCCCACATGGGATAGGAGAAAACACTGCTTATAGAACCTGAGCTTGGATTCTAATATCTTAAATAGAAAAGGGTGGAATCACTTGCTGGGCTCTTAGCTATCATCTTTTTTCCTGCTGTTACACCAGTTTAAGCTGCTACCGGAGTTATTCCAGGAGGAGGAGAAGGTCCTCAGTCCCACGTCTGCAGCCCCTTCGGGCCGGGTGCCGTTGTCTCGGACTGTTGTAAAACCAGCGAAGACCAGGCCGGGTCAAACCAGCAAGGAACATAAGAAAACTGTGGGACATCAGGTGAGTTTGGAAGTGTAACTCCTTGCCCCTGGAGGTGTGACACTGGGGTCAGTGGGGCTAAAGGAATTCTTTTTTCTTTTTTTTTTTTAAATGCTTTCCTAACTTAAAATTTGATTTAAAAATTACTTAAAGAGCTATTTAATTTGCTGTGAGGTTTTAACATGATCAGGTGGATTAGACAAAGATTAGGGTAAAGTAAATGAGATGGTCATAAGCTGAAAATAGCTTCATCTATCTATCATGTATTTTTTATAATTTATCACATGCCTGTAGGGTAGTTTTACTTTCATAGAGGTTAACATTTAGAAGTCTCACTATAACACAGTTTGCTTAAAGATGGTATCTAAAACTGTAATACCTATTGCCACAAAAAAAAAAAGTTGGTGCTGTGTTTACTACCACAATCACTATGACAAATAAGCAAGTATCAAGAGATCCCCTTTCTGAAATTATTTCAAACATGAACACCTCATTCAGGTTGTTCCCTGATAATATTTCTTTTTTCTTCTTCATAAAGTTTCGAAACTCGCTCCATCTGCTGATGGAGACCCTCAATGCTACAACTCCCCACTACGTGCGATGTATTAAGCCAAATGACTTCAAGTTTCCATTCACGTAAGTTGGGTCGTGTGTGGTTCATGTAGGCCTGACTCTGAGTGGGGGAATGGCCCGAGTGCTTGGAGGATCACAGCTCTGCTGGCCATTGCTCACTCAGGAATGACATGGCATGTCTTATTTCTGTTGTTATCTATTTACTGTGTGTCTACATGTGCTTAGATGGGAGATTTTTTTTTTTTTTTGGATTGAACAGAAGGAAAAGTGCTTCTGGAGGAGTATTTTTTTCGTTATGATGTAGGAGTAAAAGTATCTGCAGCTTCATTGCTTCCTGTTTTGAGCTTGACTGATAGTTTGCACTCCTAGAGTTCACTTGACATTTGCATTCTTTGACTGGAATCTGTTTCTGCATATTCTTATTCCTTATCTTTTTATATATTAAATTGCCTAGAGCTTTCCTCAAAAATCTGTTGATGAGCTCTCTTTATTCTTAAATAGATTTGATGAAAAACGGGCGGTACAGCAGCTTCGGGCTTGCGGCGTCCTGGAAACCATCCGAATCAGCGCAGCTGGCTTCCCTTCAAGGTATATTTTGCTTTTTTCTAGATGACATTCAGCAGCACCTATTGATGTTGAGAGAGGTTTTCACTGTTTGGGCTGACCCTGACTCTGTTTTTTGGTGCAGGTGGACATACCAAGAGTTCTTCAGTCGTTACCGTGTTCTGATGAAGCAGAAAGATGTCCTTAGTGACAGAAAGCAGACATGTAAAAATGTCCTGGAGAAACTCATTTTGGTACTAAACTCAGTGCTTAAATAATCTTTAGAATCTGAAGGGTTAAAGAGAGCTTCCCCCTACCAGCTTGTAAATAATTATACAGTTTTAGTATTTTATAAAACTACCAGTCATCCAATGTTAGCACAAGAAGTCATAGGTTTTCTAAATGCTGTACTAGTTGTTCATTGATCTTTTGAAGCTGTAGGGCTTGGCTCCTCCTAAGGAAAAGCAATTCTTACTATAATAAAATAAAGTAGCTCTTTGGTGTATAGCTCCAGTATTGCTGTATAGGGAATGTAGAGGAAAGTAAGATGGAGATTTTAAATGTGTGTTGAGGGTGGAAGTTGCCTTGATTAGCAGCAGAGTGTATTAACTCTGAAGGCTTTTTGGAAGCTTTCTAATGTGGAACTGCTTCTTTCTGGGTATATGTGTTTGGGTCTTTCACTCTCCTGAACTCCTATATTAAAGTCAAACTCTTTCAATCTTGTAGCCCTCTCACCATTTCCTACCTGCCTTGTCTTAGTGCAGTAAATGATAAATACATGTTTGAAGTCTCAGCTGTGTCCCTTATACAGTGTAGTATGGTTGAAGATGGACCATGCAGAGGAGAAGAGGTGGAGATAAATTGCAAATGTTCATTATTTTTAAATTACTTTCATCCCCTGGGCCACTTGCTCACTTTCCTTACTCTCAAAGTCTCTTACAAACTTCGTGGTGCTCTTGTATATCCTCATGTTTTATTCCCTAAGGCCCTACATGTAGCCTTATTTATTTAAGAGAGTCATACAGAGAAAATGGTAGAATTAAATACTTTCCTCCACTAACTAATTTAAGTCTAGATTTAGTTGAAATATTACACATCATTTTACCTCTTTACTAACTGTACTTTTGTTTAGACTTCTTTTTTTTTAGTTTTTTTTTTTTTTTTTTTTTTAATAAATCCACTAACCTTTAATCCTATAACTGATCGTCTTTTTACCTCTGAAAATAGGACAAGGATAAGTACCAGTTTGGCAAGACAAAAATATTTTTCCGGGCTGGCCAGGTAGCCTATCTAGAAAAAATAAGGGCAGATAAGTTGAGAGCTGCCTGTATCCGCATCCAAAAGACCATCCGAGGCTGGCTGATGCGGAAGAAGTACCTGCGTATGAGGAAGGCTGCCATCACCATTCAGAGATATGTCAGAGGGTACCAAGCACGATGGTAAGCAATCCTCTTGGGAAAACCCACGCTAGCCTCGATTCAGATCCCTCTAAGTAGGACATTTAAATGTGATGCTACTTCTTTCTCCTCTGATATTGGCTAAGAGGGAATAATTTCACAGTGGAAAGAAGGAAGAAGAGTATAATAAGTGTTATCTCTTCTGCCTGTTTCTGACCTTCATATGGAAATGCTAGCTTTATGGCTGCGTGATGCTTAGGACAGTGTGCTGTTAGTTTGAATAGAATAAAACGACTAGTAGGAGATGTGTCTGCCTGGACAGACCTGGACTTTGGGCTAAAACGACTAGTAGGAGATGTGTCTGCAGGTGAGGAAAACCTGGACTTTGGGCTGAATTTTATTGCCCAGCTTTTTCTTGCTCTCCCAGTTCAGTTTTGCCTGTACTGCTGGAGAAGCTGTTGCTCATACAGGGTGCAGCAGTGGGGGGAGCTGTATCTGCTAGAATCCTTCCTTTGGATTGACAGGTGAGGGATGACCCTGGATGAGCCTGGGAAAAGAGTAGAGGATGGGTAGTGTCATTGGAAGGCAAGGTGGTTACAAAGATGGTAAGAGTGTGCCTTGGAAGGGAGTGTCAGGATACTGTGTAATTCTCTTGCTGAGAGAATAAACATTTTCTACATCTAGGAGTTAGGAGAGGAAACCTGGAAGGTGGAAAGCTGTAGTGGAAACAGCTTTAAGACTGGAGACAAGGTGATGAGAAATGAAGCTGAATTTATCTGTCAGTTCTATAGCACAGTTCTTAGAGGAAGTGAAAACATTTCCTTGACAAACTTGCAACGTTTCTGTTCATTTGTTATTCTGTCATGTTGCCATATGGTAGAATAGCAAGTAAATATGCTGTACTGCTGATGACTTGGAGAATCTGAAGTAGAATATGCAGCTCTTAAGACAGTCAAGTAACAGGATGTAAAATAGTATTGAAGAATTGGAAAATAAATGCAGGTATAATCTGTATCTTTTCCTCGCATAGCTATGCCAAGTTCCTGCGGAGAACACGGGCTGCCATCACCATTCAGAAGTTCCAGCGCATGTACGTGGTCCGCAAAAGATACCAACGCATGCGGGCGGCCACGATTGCTCTGCAGTCTCTCTTAAGAGGTTACATGGCCAGGAACAAATACCAAATGGTAAGAAATCCTAATGTGTTTCTGCTTCACCTCCCACATACCTTCTGGGGAAAGCTGCTCTGTGGTGTTCCCAGGGGAATCTGAAATGTCTGTGAGCGTGTTGTTATGCAAGATATCAAAGCATATATTGAAGCACAACACCTAGAAATTAGAAAGATCTGGTACTGCAGTCAGTGAACTAGTCATTTTAGAGATGCTCACTTGTCATCTAACCTGAATGCACTTTACAGTCAGAGGAGCATCTAGCATCTAGACTTAGAGCACTCCTCTTGAGAAAGTTTTTTTGTTCATTATTTAGAAAGTTGAGGCCCTTAAAATAAATACTGAAAGTTTGCTTGTGTGAATACACCTTCATAAATCCAAATTAGTATTGCTGACATTAATGTAGATATGATGCACTGCTCTTCCCTTATTTCAGTGATTTTGTGAAGCGGTGTAAAAGTGTGATTGATGGAATATACTGAACAAGATTAATGTTAGTAAGCAGATACCCATAGAAATAGGAGATTAAAACTTAAGTGTGTTTGGGGGGTGTTATATATTAATGCTGAATTTATTTTGGAGAGAAATTGATATAGGCCTGTCCTGATGATATTGATAACATTTTCTTGACTATCCTTGATATATATTTTAAAAAAATCCTTAGAGAAATTAGAATTTATTCTTCAGTGGTTACTGGACTGGAAACCAAATGATAGTTTAGAGGGTTAGACCGTAATATGTCAGCATTTTTCGAGGCTCTTTTTGTCTGTGAGACTCTACAGAACTAGGTTCAAGAGCCTATGTTTCACAGAAAAGTTATTCAAAGGGTTTTATTTTTTCTCAAACAGATATGAAAGGAATATAACTCAAAAGTTAATTAGTGATTATGTTCCACATGTTTATTTTATTTGTTTCCACGTGTTTATTTGTTTTAAAGCTACAATCATATGTGTACGTGTCTGCATAGCATCTTAGCATACATTAATAGATGGTTTGAAAACAAACAATCCCCAGTCAGAATTTCTAGGTAGTAAGTTTTGTCCCTTGTGCTTGCCTCGGTTGTCCTTTTTCGTAGGCGTGTATTTTTGTAGGTATGCCTTTTTATTAGAATTTTCAGTGTTTTAGTATTTTATGTTGTTAGAAGATATAGGACATATTTTTAACAGTAATCTGATAGATGTGATTCAGCTAATGTACAGAAAGGAATAAACTTCATGTTAAATTGATAGAGGGATCACATTAATATGTAGAAGAAAGGTCGCCATTAGGAAACTGGAAGATGATTCTGTACTCCTGAAATGAGTTGTGTGGCTGATATACACGGCATCTGTCCGGTAGCACATTGATTTATAAACCTGTTACATTTCCTTTTAATAGAGATGCAGATTTTAGAGACACCTCCGTAAGAGGTGGGCGGACTTGCCTGTCAAGGAGTATCCCCCTAGAACAGTGAATTATTCCTTTCAGTAAAACATGAAATTCTGGTAATACAGATGGAATGTGTATTAAGTGCCCTATGTGTAGTGTGTACATAGTGCCCTCGAAAGGTGGAATTTTATTAAAAGTAAGATACAGGAATGTCTGCAGAAAGAAGCACAAGTTTGGCCATGCTAAGATTAACATGGTGGTTCTGAAATTCCTGAGGATTGCAGCTGAATGAAACTGAAAGGTTGTCCTGCAACAGCACCCTGGGTTGAACTGTGACTCTACCTATGGTGCACGTGGGTTCATTAGGGTTGTGAAAGGAGACTGTTGTTTTTATAATAGTAGAAGGCATGTGTTGCAGTCACGTGGCTAATATGAGGAATTTGAAATGGCTGAATCATCTGTTTCGTACGTCCTGGGGAACTGCTGCCTGAGCCACTGAGGTGTGTTTGTCAGTCTGGCAGGAGCTGAGTTCCTCCACAGCTTTTACATAAGCTTTTAGGTGTGTTTGTCAGTCTGGCAGGAGCTTTTACATAAGCTTTCCTGGGAAATAGCTCATAAACTGAGCACATTTTCTGATATTCTTTTGTGGGAGTGTACTCTTTCACCATTGGATTACATGTGTATAAGAACTCCCTGGCAGATGAGGACCATCCCTACAGAATGGAGGTATTTTATGTGACTTGTTGCTTTCAAACTTGAGGTGAAAATAATGTTGAAAACAAATTGCATTTGAGTTATTAAGGCATCGGCAGGTAACCTGAAGAACTACTCTGGTAAACATGTAAGAAGAGAAACAGGAGCCAGGAGAGCCAACCGCATGTTGTGTACTCGAAGGACTTTGGCTTTTGACCTTCTATACTTTAAATAGTTCCATTTTTTTACCTAGGTGTGTTATTTTTCTAGTGCTGTTCTGTTAGTTTCTCAATTTTTCTTTAAGAATAAATGGCTAAGGGAGAAAGTTTATTTATCTTATAATCTTGCTTCCTTGCCATTGAGTCATTTGATTCATTGATCTGAAAGTATAACATCCGTAACACGTTTCAGTGTGTTTGTTATGAAATATAAAAGATAATTTTCTTAGCTTGTTTTATGAACTTTGTGGAAAATCATTGCAAGAATGTGAACTCTGTGTGGTCTTCAAAATACCAAAACTTGTAAGTAACGTATAATCTTAAGCAGTTTTAATCTTTGGACAAAACTGTTTAGTTTGCAGACGCTTTGTTAGCTGAACTCCAAAGATCTCCGAGACGTGGAAGTGTTGTGGGTTTGGGCATGCTCTACGAGCATAGCTGTGGTCCACTGGAATTCAGGTCCTTCAGACCTCAGGCATCTCTGATCGCATCTCTGTTACAAAACCAAGCAGTAGAATCTTCCTAGTGGGAATCTCTGGCTGTCACATTGACAGAAGTTGCTGGCATTGACTGTTGATCTTCAAAAATTATTTTAAAAAATTTCATCTTGAAGTTATGGGTGAAATTTACCCCATGAAATAGGTTGGAATTAATACAGAATGGAATTTCTGATTAGAAAAAGTAGTGAGAAAGGTATTTTTCTATGCAGGCTAGTCAATGAAATTCCTCAAAAAAGGGAAAAACGGAAAGTGTAGTCACTCAGGTAGACTACAGCTGTTATTCTTAGCAGCTACTGTAATGGGCTCCAGACTGTAGCATGTAATGTTTGCACTATGTGTCAGTGTGGTTTTAAACTGTGTGTTGATGAAGCCTGTGCTGCATATATCAATATTTTTAAAATGTTTCAAGATAAAGATATCGTTTTAAAAAAATAAAAAACACCAAAAACCACCAGCAACAACAACAACAAAAAAAAAAAACAGCACCAAGCCCTCACTTGGTTTGTATTTTGTGGTCTTGTCAATAGGTACCATATAGTGTTGTAATCAGCCCAGATGTGACATCAACACAGTGGAATGTCCAGTTTTTCCATATGTTTCCAGTTCCTTTTTTTGCATGTTTTTCATCTAGATCCTTCCTGGTCTTCTTCCCTAGGCCCATCCTTTTTTTCCTTTCACTTTTTTTTTTTTTTTTTTAACTCTCTCTTCATTTCCTGTTCCTGTACCAGCAGTTTTGTTTTCAGACTGTGGTACCTCTAGTAACATCATCTTTACAACTCTCTTTATGGAGACTGCTTAGCTGAGTGGGTGTAGTTAGCAACTCTAATGCCCCTTGTGCTGTGTTTTTATTAACTGTAGATGCTTCGGGAGCACAAGTCTATTATTATTCAGAAACATGTCAGAGGCTGGCTGGCTCGAGTGCATTACCAGAGGACCTTGAAGGCAATTGTTTACTTGCAATGCTGTTACCGGCGCATGATGGCCAAGAGGGAGCTAAAGAAACTAAAGATAGAGGCCCGGTCTGTGGAACGCTACAAGAAGCTTCACATTGGCTTGGAGAACAAGATCATGCAGCTGCAACGAAAAATCGATGATCAGGTAAAGGCGTCCTGCTCAGGGAAGTTATCTGGAAGTCTTGTCTCATCCTCCTCATTAGCACTGTGCGCATTCACTGGAAAATTCCTGGAATTTTCATTGTACGGGATCAGATGTTTTCTTTGCTGAAGAACATTGATAGATGAGATGAGGAGACCACAGTAATAATGAAACAGAGCATCCACTTGTAACTCTCAGCAACACTGAGAGAAAACATCTGCTCCTTTAGCTTCAAGCTTCCTCTGAAGCCTTTCAGTTGCTTTATGGGGAAAGTGAGAAGATCACATTGGATGTGTGGGGGCTTTTTTTTCCGATTTGAATTCAGGACATTAATGTGCAGGCTTAGAGACTGGACTGTTCTGTCATCTCTTTAAGCAGTTTTCCTGCAAAAACAAACTCTTGGAAATGGGAAAACTGCTCTTTTCCTCCCCAATCTATGTATATTCTGTAGGCAAATAGAAGGCGCCCATAATCCAGAATATTTTCAACTGCTGCTGTGTCTGTGTTGTGTTTTGCAAAGAACAAAGAGTACAAATCTCTGCTGGAGAAGTTGAGTAGCCTGGAGATCACGTACAATACAGAGACAGAGAGGCTGCGGAGCGACGTGGAGCGGCTTCGGATGAGCGAGGAGGAGGCCAAGAACGCGACCAACCGCGTGCTCAGCCTCCAGGAGGAGATCACCAAGCTCCGCAAGGAGCTGCACCAAACTCAGACCGAGAAGAAGACCATCGAGGAATGGGCAGACAAATACAAACACGAAACTGAGCAGGCAAGTGTTCAGTCCCCAAATACTACAAAGTTAGGTGTAATCTCTTTTTTCTGCAATCCCTTTTATTCTACTGTTGCTGACTTCTTATTAATTGAGTTCAGCATCTTATTGAGGGTTTGAAATTGTCCCTTTTTTCTTTTTTTTTCCCTTTTTCCCTTGTTTCTGTGGGAGGATGCAGCACAGGCTGCGATGTGCAGTGTATCAGTGTAGCATCCCTACAAGTGGGCTGAGTGTAGTGTCACTGCAGGTGGCTCTCAGGACCCTTAAGAACAATCCTGCTACTGCTTCCCTGCCCGTCTGTGTCACAGGTTTTTGACCTGTAGTGTTTTGGCCTGTACCTATGTAGCATTCATAGATGATTTCAGACAGGCTGTATGTTACCATAAAGCACAGAAATAAAGCAAATACTCTCTTGTTTCTTGGTGCTTTGCATGGTTTACAGAGACCTTACTTCCTTCATTTTTACAATATTTTAAATGGCATTTATGAGATTTTTACAATACTTTAAAGCAATGTTATAATTGTATAACTCTAAATAGGTCTAGTACTACACTTCTGCTAGAGGAATATATTAAATCTGTTTCATATATAGACATAGGTATTACATCTATTCAGGTTTTAAAACTGAAAATATTTGCAATCCACATATCTAAGCTCACTCAATCAAAGAGACAGAGCTCTCAAACAAAGAAATCCGTTTATCTGCCTAGACAACAAAACTGTATAGATTTCAGAAGTATGTGCAGTTTTCAAAGGTACCTGTTTATCTTACCTCATTTGGACAATCAGTCTGCTGAGCACACACATCTGCATGGATGTGTGTCCAGACTAGTTCAGTAGGTTTTGACCGATCCCTTATCTCTGCTTTAACCACTAGCATATCAAAAAATTGTTTCCTGCCACACTTACCTACTGATATAATGCCAGTTTTGAATAGTGGTAGATCACTGTCTTCATTATGCTCTGCTGCAATGATGCAGTTCAAGATTACATGAGCATAAGGAAAAATATTGGTTGACTAGGCACAATGAAGGTATGGTAACCATAAACAGAGGCAAATGAGGACCTGACAAACCTTGGCATGGTTAAAATGGTTCAACTTCCATGTGTAGACAAGATGCTAGATTACGATCTTACCAAAAGCAATGGAATTGCATGACAAAACTACTGCATTTGTTCTTATTTTAGGAATATTTCTATTTTAAGCAATAAATTACATCTTTAGGGATTTTCCTGCAAAATATTATGGCACAATTAAGTGGTCTAAATTTGTTTCAGCATCTGAGCAGAAACGGGATGTAGAACATGTGGGAGAATCTGCACTAGGAGCATGAAATAAATGTAATTTGAGAAAAGACGATGCTGTAACTTAGCTCACTGGCTAAGGAGTGAGGAGCTCCTGGGAAACTCCTCAGTGTTCTTCAGTGAGGAGGAACTGTTAAAAAAAGTCCATTTGAACTCTTATAGCAAGGATGCATTTGCTGTTAGGGCTAGTGATGGGAGATTAAGTGCATTCTGATCCCAGTCAAATATTTTGCTGTCTTTGTAGCTTGTATCAGAACTGAAAGAGCAGAACACATTACTGAAAACCGAAAAGGAGGAGTTGAACCGTCGCATCCATGACCAGGCAAGGGAGATAACAGGTTGGTTCTTTTCACTCTTAAGCTTGAGGTTACCTTATAAAACAAAAGTCTCTTGGCTAGGTTTTGCTAATATGTTGTAGCTGTATTCCTGTTTAGTTTAACATAAGAACTTAATCACATCACAGTTATTTGCCGTTTGAATTCCCAGAAAGCTTTTGAGGCCTTTCTCATGAAGGTTGCTGTTACAAAGCATTTTACTTAATAAATGGAGGCTCTTCTATTTAATGCAGTGATTCTTCTCGTGTGATCTATCAACTGTGGAAGCAAATGTACTGCCTGGGCAGGCAGACGCTCATGTTCCTAGTCTCTTACCTCTTTAGAGGATTCTAAACGTGAGCCAAAACGTTTGAGCCCTCCTAGCTGCTGCGGCAGGTGCTGCTCTGGCTCCCTAGTCAGCAGGCAGGAGACTGTAGCTCTAGATGTGCCCGGTGTGCAGAGGAGCTGGGCTGAGGAGGATCAGTGTGCCTGAGGCATAGAGCGTCTCTTGGTTGCTTGGTGCATAATAGAGCACTGGCCTAATGTTCCTCCTTCCTCTCCTCTGGAAGTGCTAATGCAGGGCATCAGAAGAGTCACTAGCTTGAGTGAAGCCTTCTGTGAACCCTTGTGTGGCTGCCATGATAAGGCCGTGGTCCTCTGTGTATTTGGCTCTGTGTTTACCTACAGAAGTGCAAATAGCACCTACTGGTTTCAAATCACAGCCCCCTTTCAGCCCCTGTGTCCTTGGAGTACATGGACCTCCCGCACCCACAGGAGAGATGCTCCGCAGGTGACTCAGACATGGAGTTGTCACTTGGGCTTCCCCTTCTCTATTGCAGAAACGATGGAGAAGAAGCTAGTGGAGGAAACAAAACAGCTGGAGCTGGATCTGAATGATGAAAGGTTACGGTATCAGAACCTGCTGAATGAGTTCAGCCGCTTAGAAGAGCGTTATGATGATCTTAAGGATGAAATGAACTTAATGGTGGTAAGTGGATAAAGATCTGAGAAATTAGAAGCTGCTCTTAAATGTCTTTTAGTTAATCTAGGTAGGACCTGTTTTGGCCCTCAGCTGTCTGGTGGTAATCTGTATCTGAAAACGGCATTTGTTCTTTGAAGTACAGGTTAATTAAATTAGTTCAGTGAAAATGCTCTGTACTGTCAAAACCACTTTAAATTTGTGGTTAAATACTCTTATTTTCAATTTTGTGGAAGAAGGTTAAGCTTCTACTGTGATGTGGCTAGTGGTAATTCACATAACTTCTATCTTCACAACCCAGAAGTTGTTAGCACATGTCGGAGTCATTTGAACCACATTTAGCCATTGCTGATTTCTGTGTAGCGGGAGGATGCAGGGAGAATCCTGTCCCTGGAATTTCAGAAAGTCACTGCCTCCACTTTCCGGCTCTGCTCCTTCCCTGTAAACCAAGCTTTTCTTTTCCACAAAACACTTGCTTCTGCTTTTGACAGCAAATACTTGATGGAGTAGGAGCTGACCTGTTTCCATATCTTTGAACTGTGCACTATATCTTGCAGACTTTAGCCAGCATGGGAGACCAGAATCACAAACATTTTCTTACCTTTCTTAATTGTGCTAGTTATGAAATAATACAGAATATTACAAGCTAAATTATAGATTGTGAAGAAACATGTAGTATTAATTTGTATTAATCTGTTTCATTTGCGTTCTAGAACATCCCCAAGCCTGGACACAAACGAACAGATTCGACTCACAGTAGCAATGAATCTGAATATACTTTCAGCTCTGAGATCACAGAGGCAGAAGACTTACCACTGAGGATGGAGGTAACATTAAATAAAAAACAAACAAAACTTCACCACCACCAAAACCCACTTTTCATTTATCAATGTTTGAGCTAATTCCCATCTCATTTTCTGTGTGTTTTTGAATACTAGGTGTTTATATTGAGAAATCTAGTGCTTCAGTTCATGCTGTTCCATTTCCTTTACAAAAAAAGCTCAGTTTGTAGTTGGCTGTAGGCTTTATGAAAGGATGCTTTGAGTTCTCCTCTAATGCAGTCACTGTAGACTAGATGCATGGCCAGTTGATTGACATCTGTCAGACACCATCTTTTACAAGCACAACAAGCACAATTGTCACAAAGTGACAATTCAGAAAAAAATCAGGAGACTTCTAGGAGCATTATATCTATGGGTTAAAAATGACAGAGTGGTCGTATTCATAATCTGACTGTGCTTGGCAGCTTGGACATGCATAATGTTCCCTGTGCATACTGGGGATTTTTTTTATTTTTCTTAAGCCACTGCTTCACTCTTAACTGGGATCAGTCATAGAATCATATACCCACAACTTATCCATTTGGTCTCCATCCTTGTTAGTTATGTACATATTTGCATTTTTTATTGCAATATTTTTTTTAAATTCTCCACAGAAAATTATTTTCTATCATGGATTCAAATACTGTGACACATTTATCCTGTGCAGACAAACTTCAGTTTTACTGTAGATTAACAATATAAATTAACAATACCAAACCATATGAAAAAGTAGAGGACATTTCACTTTACTGTGTAGGACTGTTAATATCTCAATTTTTGTTTTGTTTTTGTTTTTGTTTTTTCCCTAAGCTGCTGTTGTAGTTTATGACTCTTCTCTCAACTGTGAAAGCAGATGAGGTGGAAATGGCTGTGCTTGCTTGTCTGCTGTAGTCCTTAATATTAATTTTCTAGTTCCTTTTCTGGACTTCAAAATTTTATGGTTCACTTCATAGTAAATGCTTTAATCTTCTTGCTAGATAAAGTACAAAATGGCTGATGAGCAATTTCTGATGCGCTTTCAGACTACAAATGCTGGTCCTTGCCCAGAAAACACTGAGAAAGCTAGTGGATTAGTCCTAGTACAGGCTGTTTAATTAGCATAATAGAATGAAAAGGACACAAACTATATCTTCTGGTACCTTTTTATTTGACATTCCTCTGAATTCGCTTTGCTTAATCATGGGTCTAACTCTGTGATCAGCATAGAGATTTCTCTTTACCTAAAGAACCTGCTGTAGAAATAACTGATAAAGAAGAAACGTAGCCTCTTACCTGCAGTTGCTTTCCAAGTGAGTCTAACCACAGATGTTTTTCTCCTTTCCCCCTCCACACAAGTAAGAAAAAAAGGTATGCTTAACTGTAGACTTGCTGTCAGCTAGATAGTCTTTAGTGCTTTCTTTTGTTAGACTTGAGGTCTAGAAATGTTTTATAACAGTAGATCCCTTTTAAAAATAGTCTTCAGGTGAAAGATCTTAGATGCCCGTAGCCAGCTCTCAAAATCAAGTAACGTTTTTGTGCTCGTTTCTTCCCTCCCAGTTTGTTTCCCTCTTTTACTCACAGTAGTGCTTTCTTTTGGTGTGGAAATGCAACACTTCTTGACTTCCTTCTGCTCTTTCTAAAGCAGGAACCAAGTGAGAAAAAGGCACCACTGGATATGTCTCTGTTCCTCAAGCTGCAGAAACGGGTTACAGAGCTGGAGCAAGAAAAGCAATCCCTGCAGGATGAACTGGACAGAAAGGAAGAACAGGCTCTACGCGCTAAAGCTAAGGTGGAATCTTTCTAGCTGATGAAATGCTGATACCAGAGTATCCCTCCTTGCAGTGTATCAACTGTGTGAATGCTGACTGGCATTTACTAAATTCTTACCTTCCCATAGTACTTGCTTTATTTATTGGCAGCAAGTTTTATGCCTCAGTGCTTTCTACATTTGCTACCATGGGCTACATATTTTCTTTTCCAGTATCACTAAGATCCTTTCACTGGAGTTAACAGGAACTAAAAGTGCTTGCAACTTTCTGTGGCTGCCGAATGCTTGCTTTCCTTTTGCTGCTTCAGCTCAGTTAAAGAATAGAAAGAACTGGATTGTTTTTCACTGTTGTGTGTGTCCTTTCGTAGGAGGAGGAAAGGCCCCCAATAAGAGGTGCAGAGTTGGAATATGAGTCGCTCAAGGTAATTCTGTAAAATTTATCTTAGAGTGAGAATGTTGCCACCAATTACCTAGTAGCATAGTTATAAAATATAAACAACCCTCTTGTTTCAGCATATTAGCTGGAAAAAAATAGAATGAAAATTCCCCGGTAAGCCTTTTTTATAGCATTGTCCTTTTTGAGGTATAGAATGTGTGACAGAGGCTGCATGTAAGAAGATCCAGTTAAATCAGAGAGAGTTCTGTGTTCATGGCTTAGTACAGCTTGCAAGTTAATTTAAGCAAGAATGCAATGATGAGTGTCACCCTTTCCTCCAAACATGCTTTTGAAGTTGATGCATATCTTAAGCCACTGAAAGTAAAAGTGTTTCCCAATATCACTGAAGACTCCTCATAGCTTGCTGACTACTGTCTGTTTGGAACTGCATTTTTTGCTGGGTGGGGGAAGAGGGGAGAAGAACAGGGGGAAGAAAGGTAAATTTGTTCCATCAATTGGTATGATTCATATATATGTATTCTGATATGACATTTCAGACAAAAGGTAGCCCTATTGGTGAAATCCTTCCAGAGGATTTCAGAGTAGTGAAGAAACCAGGTTTAAGGGAGTGACCCTCCCTCAGAGTGATTTGTCGCAGTTACTCCTAGTTTTCAGCCTCTCTATCCATACCTTCGTGGCTGTATTTTGTTGGCATAGGAATTACACTAAGTGAAGGAGTTATCGCTATATCTTGCAGCGTCAAGAACTGGAATCTGAGAATAAAAAACTGAAGAATGAGTTGAATGAGCTGCAGAAGGCCCTCACAGAAACGCGGTCTCCAGAGGTAACTGCTCCTGGTGCCCCTGCATATCGGGTCCTGCTGGATCAGCTGACTTCAGTGAGTGAAGAGCTTGAAGTGCGCAAGGAAGAAGTCCTCATACTCAGGTCTCAGCTGGTTAGCCAGAAAGAAGCTATTCAACCCAAGGTAAAGAATAGTCAGCAGATATACTGGGTAGTAAAGTTAAATTGCATTGCTGAGGTGCTTTATTTAACCTTGCAGCATGCTTGGAAAAGCAGGGAAAAATGGTGTAAGCTCCAAAGCCTTTCTAGGTGCAATTCATGATCAATTATAAGTGCACTAACTGCAGCAGTTCAAATTGGGAAACTCAAACCAATTTGGGCTCATCTAGCAGCATTTGTATGAAGATACCATACCAGTCACACCAGGCTGTTAGATTTGTATTAGGTAAATCCAGTAACTAGTCATTCCCATTGAACTGGAGTATCTAGTGGTTCATAACCTCAGCAGGGAGTAAACAGTGGTGTCCTCTTTCCTTTGCTACTGCCAAGATATTCTTACATACTAAATAAATTTGAAGTGTGTGATGCATGGAGGTGTATATATCTTGTTGTGAATGGCTAATTATATGGAGATAAAACCTTGGTTTCCTCTACTATTAAGAACATAAATTCTTGAATAGTAAATCTTTGAGTGACTAATTCTCAACAAAGGTGGCATCCAAGTGTTGTTGTGACAGCTGTTATGAGAGAAGTCTAAGGGTGACAGGGGGATGGCTAATAGGCAGTTTACATATAGCTTCTGCTTGTTAGCCTGGATAGCTGCAGCATGAACAGAATTTTTTAATGGTTTCTTTCTCTTCTCTCCTGCCTACCAATTTGATTGCCAGGAGGATAAGGTACATATTTTTTCCCACAG
This sequence comes from Tinamus guttatus, assembly GCF_000705375.1. Next base: position 31,270 of record NW_010584774.1, on the reverse strand, counting down.
CTATAAACTAGCATCTCTTAAATGCTAAAAATCCTCGCAAGTGCTTGAACTGTCATTTCCCTGCATCTCATAACCTGCATGTTGTTGATGTTGTTCTCACACTTCGTTATTGAAGAGGCCGTTCTTATTGTCCCTTTCCTAATTCCACCCACTTTCCCCTCGCAAAAGGAAACAAGTTACTTGGAAACAATCAAATTTAACCATTTGGAGTTGTTGGTTTATGCTAACCCTAACATGAAAGGAATCATAAATCTGTCTAACTCAGTCAATGTATCTTTTGAGTGTATTTGGAAGGCAGGAGCAACACTGTGATTTGGAAATACTTAAGAGTATGAGGAAGCAAACTGGCCTTAAATGAAGGCTGACGATTTAAATGTTATAAGTAGAGTGTGTAGGATGTTCTTGAAGACAGAAGAGTATTTAGCACTTCTTTCTTTCAACCCCAAAATAATAAATATGTGCAGGTTGCTAAATCTTGGTAGACTGGCAAATGAGATTACAGCAGTTTTACTGTATAATAAAATAGAAAAATCAGAAATATTTCATAAGCGTGTTGGAAATAATTTGATGGGAAGCTTATGGTTTTCACAGAAGATAAATTATACAAGTGTTGCACTCCAAATATATATGTGCATGATGTTGTAGCCAATATTTTGTAAAATTTTGCTAAGGGAAATAGCACTTGATTATTTTGAATGTCAAGAAGAGAAGTCAGAATTCAATATATCCAGTGGCCCCTTGTGGTTTCACCAATAGCATCCACAGGAAGGACATAAGGCTTAGATCAGACTGGTTTAGGTGAGTGAAAACCTGTTAGGTTGTCAAAGTTTAACTGAAGGAAGAGGGAAGGTATGGTAATAAACATTCCAAACAGAAACAGAACAGTACTGGGATGATAACCAACTTCAAAAAATTGCCAGTCCTTGTACATGGCTTCCAGCTTCGCCCGAGTACTTAAAATAGGTGAAGGGAGGAATAGAAGAACTTGGAAGGTTCCAAAGAATCCGGTGCTGCTGCATTTAAATAGCATGGATAGAACTGAGCTCTATGTGTAAACATATTGCAAAATTACACTTCTTCACTTTCAGCGATGTTCCTGCTAATTCAAAATAAAATGCAAATCCACCATTTCCTTCTTTTTATGTGATGAACAAAGGAGGTTGTTGAATGCACGTGCTTATTAGACAGACTGGTATTTCCACATGTTGCAGGCATTCATTTTAAAAAATATGCCAGATGGCCAGAGAAGTTACATACCAGATTCCTGCTTCCCCACTACTCACACTAATTTTAATGGGGCTGCCCTAGGAGTAACATTCCTTTTGCATACAGTGACTAAAATACATATTCAAAGGACAGTTACAGTGTTAAATTTACCCTGGAAATGATGGTTCTTTTTTCAGAATACCATGACAGATGCCACAATCCTTTTGGAGGATGTGCAAAAGATGAAGGACAAAGGAGAAATAGCACAGGCGTATATTGGATTGAAGGAAACAAACAGGTATGAGTTCTCTTCATTTGATTTTAAGTCATTTGGGGTCTGCTGTGACACACTCAGCGTATCATATTCAGTAAGTTGCATCCATGTAAGCTTGGATTCTTCGAGAGCACTTGTAGAGGGGGATATAATTTGATGAGTTAAATTGCCTTATGCAATTTAATGCAGTATCCAAAAGGATTAGGAACCAATAGGGAAATGCAAAATCAAACTTCCTGGATTCCATGCACTCAGGCTTTAATTGACTGAATTGCTCAAACAATTACTTTTTGACATTCCTTCTCTGTTTCAGGGTGCTATTCCCGATGTTTCTATCGATTATTGAATAGTTGTCACAGTAACTTGTTGTAAAACACATACTGTAAAATCATGAAATGCTGTAACTAGCTATGATCTCTGACACTGAGAATTGAATTTCATCATTAAGAATAAAGAGGTATAAGCACAAGATGCACTTTGCTAAGTGTTTAGAGCATTGTTTATTTCTCTTTTATAGTAACTGTAATATACTATGTACTGCCCTTAACATGTCATCTCATCACCATCCTGTATCTCTTTTGTATTTTTTAAACATTTTTCTTGGAAGACAATCTCCCCAGGACTATCATATGCTGAATGAGGACGGAGAACTTTGGCTGGTTTATGAAGGGTTAAAACAAGCCAACAGGTTACCAGACTTCTCAGAATGTTTTTTTTCTTCATTTGCATCTTCTTTTCTAGCTAACTATGCCCCTTTCTGTGGGTTTGCTTTAGCTACAGTGTTTCTTATGCACTAATAGTTTAAGAAAACTCAATTCATCGTTACAAATCCAGAGTTTCCCCAATTTTTTTTACCTGTCAAGTTGTATCATTAAAAACTTGGTGATGATAACAGCTAATATATAATCCATAAAAATACTCACACATAGACTAGCAAATACCAAAAGCTGCACCATTGTAACTCTATTGTTCGTCTGCCTCTATGTTGGATGTAGAAATTAATGTTCCTTGTGAATTTTCAGCTTAAAGAAGTACCTTCAATTTAGTAATTGTAAAGCTATTGTTCGAATAGCTGCTGCAGACACCTAATGTTTGGATAGTTACACTTCCTATTCTCCTACTGCAGCTGAAATTCAGTAAATTCCTCTCCCACACCTTTGTACCAGAGTCAAAATGTAGCGCACACAAAATAACCAACAGATCAGTAATCTGTGGTTCATCGTGGCGCTGTTCTAACCTGTACAGTCGCCGTGCCCTGTGCACGGGCTGTGTGCTGGACATTTAACTGCTGGAATTTACCTTGTTAGTAAATTCACTCTGGCTGTGTGTGCATGTCTGGCTCTCTGCATTCATGTGTCCCAGACTTCCAAAATGGTTTGTAGTCTTGTACAGCCAACTAATTTAATAGATCAGCAGTACTGACTTTATTAAATATGGGTAGCAGTAACTACAAAAGGAAGCATTTTGCAATGAATGCTACTAACTACTGTCTTTCTGTTTCTTGTGCTAACAAATCCTCAGCCTAAGCTTGTTTGTAAGCCTGCCAGGATGGAACTTAGTGCCTGCGTTCTGCAGAGCGGGATGCAGGAGTGCTCGCTCTGCATCTTTTTACTTTTATTTTTTTGTCCTAGTACTGTAGAGACAGTAAGAATTTTGTTAAATGGCAGAGCATTGCAGTTAAATGACTATTTGCCCTTGCGAGCTTGGTCAGTCTACTTACTAATAAATGTGCCTGCCTTATGCATATTTAAACCCTGAACGTTTGTCTAATTGACCCCTACAAGTCCCTATTAATGTCATTTCCTGTGTGTGTATATTTATGAAATTATGAGTCAGAAGACTTGGACAGTGTCTTGCAAACATGAGTTAGTCCACACAGCACTACTTTGAGGGCGGTTATTAAATACTATCCCTATTTCACATGAGAAGATTTCAAGACAAAATTTGCCAACAGGGAAACAGCAAATCAGTGGCAGAGTCTGGAATAAAAAAGCCCTTCTGCATCCCAGTCCAGAGTTCGTGTCTCTTGTTAACTTTTCCTGCCCAAATGACAACTGTCTTTGAAATCTTTGTTTTAATGTAAAAATAAAGATAATTTATGTGGATTTGCAGTTAAATGTTTCAGTTTCTGACTGAACAGAGTTAACTAAAAAGATTTTAATTTGTTAATATCACAGAGCTTAAGCAAATATCTTCTTCCTCTTACACTGCTGATTTGATTTGATTAAGTAAAACTTGTCTACACCTTTAAAAACAGTGACAAGCCGTGAAGCCTTAGCAATACATTTAGTACCACATGTTCTCTGTGGTACCACACAGAGTGTTTGTTCAATCACAAAGCAAATGCAAAGCAGTGTCACAATTAGTTTTTCTCCACTTTTTGATCATGCAAGCTTTAATTAGAAGGCATATTGAAGGGTTTAAAGAGTACTCTGCCTTTTTCATTTTCCCTTGCAAGCCATGGCTAATTGTTCCTGAGCAGCAACTAAAGCTTTAGACTCCCTCTGTAAATTTGGGGTGCAACTTTCTCAGTGTCTTGCAACTGTTGCTCAACTTCTCTAGGCTGCTGGAGTCTCAGCTTCAGTCACAGAAGAAGAGCCACGAGAATGAACTGGAGTCGCTGCGAGGTGAGATCCAGAGTCTGAAGGAAGAAAACAACCGGCAGCAGCAGCTCCTGGCGCAGAACCTGCAGCTGCCCCCAGAGGCCCGGATCGAGGCCAGTCTGCAGCATGAGATCACCCGGCTCACTAATGAAAACCTGGTAAGGGAAACGGGGCTGTGGCAGCAGGCTGCGAGGCTGCGGGACTTGTCTGTGCCCACCAGTTCTTATCACCTTCCTGGTGGCAGCCTGCCATGGTAAACTGCAGGAGTGCAATGGATTGGTGTAGATAAATTTAACATAAGAGACACTAATGACTGCCAATGAAGTAATATTGTGGTGGGGAATTTGTTAGAGGTCATCGGCATGGGGAAAGCTCGTAAATGTGAGAGTAACAGTGCTGGTTTCAGTACTGTCATCCCTACACAGAAAGAATGATATCCATGAACCTCATATTGTAGAAAAACTCTGATGGAGGTCTTTTATTTTTAAATGTAGCATTTTCCTTTTTCTCTCCATTCTGCCTGAAGCTCATATATCATTCACTGTGTTGTGAGCTAGATCTATTCAGTATGTTTGGAAGAAACAAGTAGTTCTAGAAAAAGACACTTGGTTGGGAGTCACTTGGCTAATTGCTGTTTCTTGTTTGTTGTACGGATTTTTTGTATGAAGGAAAGATCAGGTGAAACTCCCTATCTTTCTCTCTGGAGGAGAATGTTTATCATGTGCAGGCTGGTTGATTCCTCAGAGAACTGGCCAAAGAGGCCCATGCTGAAATACTTATCGATAAACTGCTTAGTAGCTTGGGATCTTCTTATGGAGTTTCTTCTTTATAACAAAGTGAACAACAGAAAATTCCTAACTGAGTATCATTGTGTCCACTAAACAAACCAAGGTGTAGTCTTTGCTGCTGCTGTCTTTCTTCGTGTCTTAGTACCAAGTTTTTGAGAAAAACAATAGATAATTCAGTTGATAGATCAGAATAAACTGTTCCTAGAAGTATGTTCATAATTGAAAATATATTACAAGTTTCTTTCAGCAGTAACCATCTCACTCTGGAAAAGGTGTATGGCAAATGTTTCCATCTTGGACAGCTACTCCTGCTGCCTAATTATATATTATGATTTTTAGTCTTTTGTTTTCACCCAAGAGAACTACTCATCGCATTTCCAAGACAACACACAGTCATGTAATTACATCCCAGAGGAGTTCTCTATTTTCAAATACAGTGAATGTAATTTTACCTGTTAAGTATAGACTTGTTCCTTAGTATTTCACTTCAGCTGTCTGAGCCCATTCCACATTGGGAATATGTTTATTTTCCACTCCTATTCCTATCAAGGTGTAAGACTAGAATTTCAATATTCATTGTGTACCCATCTTTATTAGTGTAGGAAGAGAATGTCCTTTCCAAATTATCACACAGGTTATATTCTAGACTTACACAGTTACACTGTTTGCCATTTTTAGAAGATCTGACCATTCTGCAACCCAGTGACATCAGCTCCTCTTTTGGAGAAGCTGGAGTGAGCCCCACATGTAAGAACTGGAGATTCCTGGCCTTGTTTTAGCTGGCTGTGCTCATACAGTGCTTACTGATGTATCGGTATCTCAGAGGGAAGGAGAAAAACAACCCTGTACCTATTTTCACAGTTTTATGAGGAATTGTATGCAGATGATCCCAAGAAGTATCAGTCGTACCGGATTTCTCTTTACAGACGGATGATTGTATGTAGATCACACGAATCCTGTTTCTCTGTTGTCCTGTTCGCTGTTTCTGGAGCACTAATGAGCAGCAGGCTGCCTGCCTTTCCCTCTCCAAGGAACGCCGGGCAGAGCGCTTCCCGATGCCGACTTCTTCCCTCACTGCTTTTGTTGCTAGTCTGAGTGTCCTCTGTGTAATCCCGGTGTCTGTTTTTGATGCACAGTTTTTGTTACTAATATAAGTCTTGCACTGTGATCAAGTGGTTTCTTTCTGAATTCAAAGGATTAAAAATGCCTTTATGCCTTGAAGAAGAGATAACGTGATGTAAAAGATGCTCAATTTTCAGATCCACCTCTTTTCTTTAAAACTTTGATAATATTCAGCTCAGCAAAATAGTTATAGAGAGTTATGAAGGAGCATAACGCCTGCAAACACGAGTAGCCTGACCCTACTCTGAATTTATTCATAAATCTGTTTGCAGTGCACTGAATCAGAGGTTTTAATTTACACTTTGCATGAATGTAAAGTTTGAAGGACAAATAGGAAGAAATGGGGGGGAAAAAGCATTTCCACAATAATTAAAGGTAGACCAGCAAATAGAGACTGTAGCCTACCTAATCTTGGAAAGAGTATCGTTTATGCGATTCCAAATATTAATGAGATGCGAAATTTGTTTATTTTGATTAGAGGAACCGGAGAGAGAAGTTTTTTTTCTTTCTAATGTATTTATTATGTTTTCTCTTCACTAATATTTTCAAAACAGTCAACCAGACTTCCGCATTATTATTTTTAGTAGAAATTGTTATATCTGAAGATAGTGATGTTATTGACAGAATTTATTTTCTAAAAATTTTTACTACTATTTTGAATAGGAAGTATGGTTCTGTTCTTTCAGCAAATCCGCAATTGTATGTTTAAGTACATTGTATAAGGTTCTGAACTCTTTACTATGTGATTGAAACCATTTTTATATCTAATTCTCATTTTTTCTCAATACCACACTAACATGTTTCAATACTTCTAAGAAAAACCGGATGAAGTTTTTGATGCAGAGAGCTGAGGGTACCTTGTTCACATTCAATCAAGCTTACTAAAAGAGCATTTTTCTTTTAAGCTGTTTTGAAACCCTCACTCTGAAATGGCTTTCAGATTTTTTCGACCTTGAGGTTTGGCATCCTTTGTAAAGGCTTTCCATTCTCTTAATTATTTCATTAATTAACCACCATTGATAACAAAATTATTCAAAGTTAGATTTCTGGAATGCTTCCTTTGAAAGAAAAATGCCACCTTACTGCAATACTAAGACTGTTATGTGCTAGATACCGTTCAAGAACAGAGTGAAAGGAAGGTTCCTGTGAGAACTGTTTGTGTCTCGGGAAGGGCCATGACAGCAAGCTGCAGGGAGGTGGCGGTGTTGTGAGAAACCTCATGGGTTGGGATGCCTGATGTTTGAGTACATTTAAATAAAATTTATGTTCTCTTTTCAGATTCTCTTTTATACTCACTTAAAATAGACAAGTCTGAATAAGAAGTCAGTCCTAAAAGCATGAACAGGTGTTGCAGAAGTACAGCCTAGCTGTTAAATAATAAAGAAAAGAATTTCACTGAGGCATTTGGAAGAGCAGAGAGGAGTCATTAGGGAGATCTGTTTGCAGCAAAATGCCTTCTACTCCCTGTAAGAACTGACCTAGTTCTGAATATCTGCAGAATATACTGCTTTGCCTTTCTTATGTTGCACATAACTTAATAAAATTTGTAATATTTGGCTTGTGTTATAGGCCGTGTTCCAGCTTGCAAACCTCAGCCATAGGATGGCACTACTGTTCAGCTTTCCTCACCGTCCTGTAATTCTAACAGTGCTGGTTTTGTCTGGTTCTGTCTCTGTCACTAGTTTTCGTGTTTTCTCATACATTAATTTTTCTCTCACCTTAATTTGCAGGATTTAATGGAACAACTTGAAAAGCAAGACAAAACTGTTCGCAAGCTGAAGAAACAGTTGAAAGTATTTGCTAAGAAGATTGGTGAACTTGAAGGTACTTTGAGAGAATGCATAGATTTTGTTTTACTTTTTGTGATCCATCGTTGTTGTTATTGAATCCATCTGTCTCAGTTGCCTTGGGGCAGCTAGGGCCTGGGGTCTTCCGTAGCATCTCTCTCAATTGATCCCAAACAGGAGATCCACTCAGAACTCTGTGTGTCCCTTTATAAATATAGTAAAAATTAGTTGTATTTTAAAGCATCGAAAAAGCGATGAATTTTCTCATGTTCTTATGTTTCAAAGAAAGTGTTACTTGACGACTTTGTGTACAAAGACGTGATCTGTTTTTATCAAGACAAAAGTTACCCTAAATGTGAATGAGGCAAAAATAATTTTTGCAGTTTCTTTTGATTGTGAATTCGTGTTTCACTGGAGCTGAGAATGCTGCGATTGTCTTTTGCTGCCTGAGGTTTCCTTTTCCAATTGCTGGCGAAACATAAATGTGAGAACACTGATACACAACTAAGCATGTTTTATTTTTGTGTGCGTCAAAGTGAGTGGCTTTAGGGTCTCAGGACTGATTAGATAGAGAACTTAATATGCCTCTGGATAAGTAAAGTCACTTTAGTTGTTAAAAACAATTAATAGTCTTAGAAAGTTGAAGAATTAATTTGTCTTTAAATAGTCTGTGCCCTAACCCTTCCGAGACATTTTTATTGAGTACTAAGATTGAGGTTAGTGGCTGGGTAGTCTTGTTTGGTTACTTCTCTGAACAAGAACACAGTGATCTTCATATTACTTTTTACAGTATGGAGTGGAAAAATGTTCCTGAAAACATTGTTTAATCTGTGTTTATTACTCCTTAGAAAGGAGCTATGTTTGAAAATGTTTTGAAATGCAAGATTTTAGGTAACAGGAGTCAAGCTGGAAGCATGCTTATGTTTTACAGGACTGTTAGCAGTGATCTTCTGTGACTAATTGTTGTCTCCTGTCTCCTTACGCTTTTATGTGATAAAATTCAGGAAATCAGCAATATTTCTGTATTAACGATTATGATTCTGACATTTTCACTGTTCTTCAGAGGAAGAACACCAACCTGGGATACGTTCCTCAAGAATCTGTCTTCTTTTTTAGAGGGTGTTTTTTTTTAACTAGATGCTAGCTGGAACCAAAGAAAAATAGTCCTCAGTCCAAAACAACCATTTTGAACTGAGTTCTTCCTTAGAAGAAGGTTTTTGTGTTTTCTGTGGTAAAAACTGGCTTCACTGGAAAACATTTCATCTTTTCTTTTCCCTTCTGAAGTGGGTCAGATGGAGAACATATCACCAGGACAAATCATTGACGAACCTATTCGTCCAGTTAACATTCCACGGAAGGAGAAGGACTTCCAAGGGATGCTAGAATATAAGAAGGAGGATGAGCAAAAACTTGTCAAGAATCTTATTTTAGGTAAATATCTTTCTCATTTGCAGCCTTGCCTGCTTCAAAGAGATCTGAAAAATTAAAAAGATAACTATAAGAATCTAGAATTGCATTGTGAGATGTGTCCTTTAGTTTACTTCAATTTTGACAGTGTTAAGTTTATATATTAAACTAAGTTAAATGTCTGTTACGAGAACATAATCTCACTTCTTGATCAATATAGACACACCTAAGGATGTGTCCACATATTTTTTAGGAGGCAATTATGCTTTCTTCTGTTCTGACAGTTTGCTAAGAAAATGCCTTCTTCTTAGTCTGCTCTTAGATTGTTATTTGGTTTCACTGGGAGGTTGCACTTACCACGTATAACTCTTTGCAATTAACAAAACAATGTGTGTTTGTTCATCCCAAGAGCTGAAACCACGCGGTGTGGCTGTCAACTTGATTCCAGGATTACCAGCATATATTTTGTTCATGTGTGTACGCCACGCAGATTACCTCAATGATGACCAAAAAGTGAGGTCACTGTTGACATCCACTATCAATGGCATCAAAAAAGTGTTAAAGGTTAGTTTCTCCATTTGTTTAGGAAGATATTACTTGAAATTTGCTTGTGCTTTTATGTTAAAGAGTGAGGAAAAGACTTGGGTCTGGATTTCTGATCAGTAAGCTCCTCCTGAAGTTCCAAATGTTGTATAAGCAAGCAAGACATTATAGTGATAGCATTTTCTTCACATCATAGCACAGATGCTTTGAGTCAATGAAAAAAAGAACTACCAGATTTTCATTTAGTCTTCTTCCTCTGGAACTATATCTTTAAAGTATTTCAGGCTTTAATTTGCTAAAGTAAAGTTTTGAGTACAGTCATTTGCATAAAATGGGTCTTTATAAATCCTATCCAGAGCACTCAATGCAAATGTTTCATTTGCTGTTTCAGTCGAAAGATTTGCTCATTTGCTTTGTCTACAGATTACATTGATGGTAATACGTTACTGCCTTGAGTCCTTGCAATGAGTGGCCTTAGAAGGGCTTCGAACAGTGGTATCTTGAAGGCAATATTAAATAATAAATCAGTTCCCTTTATGCTTCATGGAGCTATTTTAGGTTCTAAATAAAACAGCTGTGCTCAAAACAATTATTTAACTAAACTACAGGTTTTGGAAAAAAAGTTCAGCAAACAATTCTGCTGGAGCTTTGTTTTTTTGGAAAATCATTGCACGCTTAAATAAATAGAGTGCATGCTATAATCATCTAGAAAGTTTATTTACAGAAATAGCACATCCTATTTTCTGTGTCCTCTCAGGAGGAGGGGTTTGGGTGTTTGTTTGTTTGGGGTTTTGTTTTGGTTTTGTTTTGTTTGTTTTGTTTTGTTTTCCTTGTCAGGATGCCAGAATGGTTATGACCTAAATGACATTAACCAAAACGGAATTCCTTCCCACTGCCTCTTCTGGCTATGCCTCGTTACTGGCCTTCCTGCTGGGCTGCTCTTGCAGCAGTTGTCATGCCCACCACATTGACCTGTGATTTCTGCATAGGCTGTTGGCATGGATCTGTACAACACAGAACTGCCACAGCAGTGGCAGAAATCGTATTTTGGATGTTCTTAAAGAGTTTAGAAAATGGGAGGCGTTAATGGGATTCAGTCAAAAACCTTGCTTTTCAAGTCCATTCCTGAAATACTGCAAGTTTTGCAAAGTGCCAGAAGCTGAGGAGCTACTAGAAGAAAGTGGGTTTGAAGTGCTTAATTGCTTATCTAATGTTTTATTATTTTATTCCCTTTAACAGTCTCCATTGAATTTTTTTTTAATCTACAGAAAAGAGGTGATGACTTTGAAACCGTGTCATTCTGGCTATCTAACACCTGCCGATTTTTGCACTGTTTAAAGCAATATAGTGGAGAAGAGGTAGGAAGCGCTCTCTTTTTTTAGTTTCTTCCACTTCATAATACCATTGCGAACACTGCTCTGCTACAAATTCCTGTAATATCTCAAAATCTAGTTGCAGTTGCTTAAAAATAGCCACACTGTTTGGAATTATGGTGATGACTTCAGTAGAAAGCACAGGGAAGCAAGATTTAAAGCGGTGTCCCTTGGTCACAGGCTAGGAGGCCATGGGCTAGCACTGTGCTCCAGAAAGTGCTAATGCAGATTAAGCAGAAAAATCAGGTTCGTAGCATTGAGTTCCTGCTCAGATGCACTGAGCTTCCTATGTAGAAGGTCATATTAAGCGCTTTAGTTACAGTATTGCGCATTGACTAAAGTTTGAAAGATATCACATGCCTAATTCTTTCTTCAGACTCAAGTGGGATTTTGGCAGAAAGTCACCAGATAAGATCATCCATGCTGCAGTGGGAGGAAGGTGCCAGAAAGCTGGCAGTGTTTATACCGGTGTCACTTGAAAGTTTCAAGTCAAAGAAACAGACATTGCATATGGCATAACTGAAATGCAAACTCCAGCATTAGTAGCAATCAGAACAACTTCCAAATTACAGTTTTGAAGGACTGTGAATATTATTTTGAAAGTATCATTTGTCAGCTGTGTGAAAAATATATAAATCCTCGTATTGCGAAATGATTTTGTGTTCCATTGAAGCATTTGTTTCTATGTTATTCTATGAATGCAGGGATTCATGAAGCATAATACACCTCGTCAGAATGAACACTGCCTCACTAATTTTGACTTGGCTGAATACAGACAAGTGCTGAGTGACTTGGCTATTCAGATCTACCAACAACTTGTCAGAGTGTTGGAAAATGTTCTGCAACCAATGATCGGTAAGGCAAAGGTTCATTCCTTAAACTTCACACCATAGTAACAAAAGGAAATTTGTGATGGTGATAACATGCTCTGTCATGTGTTCCTTCCTCCACGGCATAGTTCTGTTAATAGTTCTGCTGATATTCTGTTTATAGATGACAAGGACTGCACTGAACAGGCTGGATTAGAGGAAGAGAACAGTGGCTAGGTCTTTTGACAGTAACGGAATAAATGGATTTACCCTATTAACACCTAAATCATGTATTTACAGGAAGGAGCCACTGTTAGGACAGTCTGGCATTTGTTGTCCTGTCCTTGGAAAAAATGAACTTGATTGAATAAGAATTCATAATGAACATGGAGAAAACATAGTTGACTGTCACTTTAGACAGCAATCAGCAGTGATATAGCAGTGACAGAGCTCACATTCACAGAGAATTCTTCATAGAAAGTCCATGCCATTTTTCTTATTGTACAGTACTTTCACACAAACTTTTGTTAACTGTTTCCAATCGCAGCACAAAGAAGAATGGAACAGCTCTTGGTTTGCCCTCTGCTGCTCATCTCACCCTTTTGCTGAGTTGCAGTCAGACTTTTCTTTCACATATACATGTGAAAAAAACATGTAAGCATAGATTTTGCACAACATAAGGGTGCACTGAGAGGATTGCTCTGAATCATGGTGTGGCTAGAAAAGCCTGGCCTGATCTTTTTGTGTAGATACTAAGTGTGAGTAGATATTAAGGCTTGCTAGTTTGCACAGTTCACCTTGATCTAGCTAACTTTTGATTATTACAATAATGTTCACAACCTAACACAGTTTCAGGAATGCTGGAGCATGAAACTATCCAGGGTGTCTCGGGGGTGAAGCCAACCGGGCTGCGGAAGAGAACATCCAGCATTGCTGATGAAGGGACCTACACTTTGGACTCTATAATTCGGCAGCTGAACTCTTTCCATTCGGTGATGTGCCAGCATGGAATGGATCCAGAGCTAATCAAGCAGGTTATCAAGCAGATGTTCTATATCATTGGGGCTGTGACACTTAATAATCTTCTCCTGCGCAAGGACATGTGCTCGTGGAGCAAAGGAATGCAGATAAGGTAAAGCAGCTCATCTCTCTTCATCAATTTTGATGGAATGGCAAATATGCTGTAAACATTTATTATTTCAAACACAGGCAGTTGTGGATGCTTTTAAATTGATTCTGAGGGGTTCAGTTGAACTCCTTAGAGAGGCTTTGCTTTGTCTTCCAAGGAAACTTGAAAGGAGCAAAACAAAAATACTTGGTTTACAAGTATGAACCAGAACTATAGCTGAAATGTTGATAATTTCTTTCTCAGCTTTTAGGGAGGAATAGCAAACATGCCTGCTGTGCTCTTCGTAGGTTTGTGGCTCAGGGGATGCCTGCTGTGTTCGGGCATATTGTAATTTGCTGCTTCCTGCTGTAAAGCCATCTTATTGTATTCCTGCCTTTGGCATCAGTTATGCAGTGAATTCTACTAGCATATGACAGGGAATTTAGCCAAGATATTCCAGTGCCTCAGGTAATCTTGAAGAGCCTCACTGTGCAGTTATTTGGACAAAATCTTGTTTGTCTTTCTTCACATACTTGTGTACGCAGTCCTGCCAGGAGGAGGATCAGGGAAACAAGTTTAGTGGAAGCCTTTGACAGTCGTTTTTAGCTGTTTTAAAACTCGAATTTTCTTTCTTTAATGAAAGGGAAATTATATAAAAATTAAATTGCAAGAAATTGTAGTCAAATACTAAAGTCTTGATACTCTTATCTCTTTGTACAGATACAATGTGAGTCAACTTGAAGAATGGCTACGTGATAAAAATTTGATGAATAGTGGGGCTAAAGAAACACTGGAACCTCTCATTCAGGCTGCACAGTTGTTGCAAGTGAAAAAGAAAACGGATGAAGATGCAGAAGCTATTTGTTCAATGTGCAATGCTTTGACTACTGCCCAGGTAATCAAACTTTTTCTCTTTTTTTAACTGTCACTTTTCGAGACTGGGAAAATGGGCAGGAAGAAATCTGATATCTCTGTACTCTGGGCAGCTCTGCCTGGGATATGAGGAATTTATCTTTTTGGCATCTGAGTTAGTGTCCAGTTAAGGCAACAGACAATTCACACAGATCTGTTGTTTGAGGGTTTGTATACAAAAGTATTATGTTACTCTACCCATTAGCCTCAAAAAGACCGAACCAAATATACCTCAGTAAACAACACAGCTGACGTGATATCAGAGCTAGAAGTTGCACTGATATAACAACGATTTTGATTTAGAAATTCCTGTTACTGGAAAATCGGTGTTTTTTTCACTGAAGTTATTCTACGTACCTCTTTATTTAGTTTTGTTAAAAAGGGGTTTATTAAAAGAATAATGTTTCTCTAAGCTGTAGATGTTTTGCCCATATTATTATTTAAAGCCTTTGCATTACAGTTCTTTTCTCTGGTTGTGTTAGCTCTACTTTCAGAATAATACTCTCTTAAAATGCAGTGAAGTCACAGGACTCTCTTGAATTGCAAGCAGGGGAAGGTCATAAGTACAGAATCAAAACCAGAGAAACTGAGCATGTTTCTAGTGCGTGTGGGAACACAAAGAATTATCTGTCATCTGATTCTCCACAGCTTGGCATTTTTCACAGATGTAAAAATAGGAGTTTCTGCCTTCAGGGAACAGACAGGCTGAAGAAGGCATATTTATATCATAGCTTTAAATAGATAATGAATCGATAAAGCATAAAAGAATGAATATTTGTAAAAATATTCCCTTTTAAAATAGTTAATAAAAAGATATTTGCAAATATGAAAAAGATTAAATGAAACATGGATGTACCTGTTGATTCATCAATAAAATGAAATTAAGAATGTTTTGGTTTTTTTCTTCACAGATTGTAAAAGTTCTGAATTTGTATACTCCTGTTAATGAGTTTGAAGAAAGAGTCTTGGTATCATTTATACGTACAATACAGGTATGGCTTTTTCAAAAAAAAAAAATTGCTAGTTCTAGGAAACCTGCGCATGACCCAAAACAGGTCATGTCTTCAAACATATTCAGGAATCTCAAGTAAACTAGGCTTTTTAGCCATACTTGTTTCTCCTGTTTCAAAAAGATGATGTCAGAGTTAAATTTTTAAGTATTCAGTTTATTGCCTCCAGACTTGCATAAAAAAAAAGTTCCAGTTAATCCTTCTGTGTGAGATTTTTCAGCAAAATGAGGGATTTTTTGCGCTTTTATGCCCACTTTTCAGGTGTTAACATTTGTATAGCCAAAATTACTTTTGTTGGACTTGTGTGTGTAATAGAGTGCTTGAAAACTGAGGCCTGTGTACATTTCAGAAGGTCCTCACTTAGCCCTTGTAATCTAACTATATTCATGAAAATGAAACATTTTGAAAACTCAGTGGAGAAGCAGCCAATAGAACAAAAGAAATGAAACAAGGTGATCTTTTTGGTCTGTCAGAACTTTAATTACATTTCTAGCAGAATAAGGAAGATGGGGAAGGTAAAAATGAAATTAAAAAAAAAGATTTACTAAAAAATGCAGTGAGCAGATAGTGAGCAAATTCTACCTTTTACAGAGAATATAAATATCTTCAGTTCGCATTATTATGGGAAGGAAATGCAGAGTTGAAACTGCTCAAAGTAACCACAGTTTAACGGCACAACTGATAGAAATGTTTCAGGACAAGCTGCCATAGAATTTGTGCATGTTTATTTACACATATATCTATGCATATAGATTAAATGCTACCTCATTGCAAGATGATGATTATTATCTATGAGTCAAATGCTAATGTAATCATTTTCTTTCCAGATGCGTTTGAGAGACAGGAAGGACTCTCCTCAATTGCTTATGGATGCTAAGCACATCTTTCCTGTTACTTTTCCATTTAATCCATCCTCTCTGGCATTAGAAACCATTCAGATTCCAGCCAGCTTGGGCCTGGGCTTCATCTCACGTGTCTAATCCCAGGGATTTGCTGTCAGTGATAGATGGCACTTCAGTTGCTCAGCATCTTTATCCATTAAAACATAGTGAGCCATTAAAAATATTTTTTTTCTGAACAAACAGTATGTATTTGACTGCATCTGTAGTAAAAGTAACTGGGAAACTACGTAACAGCACCACAGATAGAAGGCTAATAGAAATATGAGCATTTGTGTAAAGTCATTACATTTATGAAGACTTAAACATTTTTGGAGTGTGGAAATAGGATTGGGCAAAAATTGTGTCCTCATCTGTCTAGAGACATTTTTAGATCTTTAGTAACATATTTAAATAGTGTAAATTAAACTCCATGTGTAATAGTCTTGTAGGCAGGGACCAATAAAGGACATCATTGTCCTGAACTGGAAGACTTAAAAGTAAGGCATTTTGTAGTAGAATACACAGTCATTTGGGAGCCTGTTACATTTAATTTGTAAAAACTGGGATGGAGAAACAAGAACTGGCAATATATAAAATAATTTCTTAAACCACTTCCTTATTTATGTCAGTTTGACATAAGTTATAGTGATAAGTCTTATAGCTTACTACATGGTATAACATAGGTGGTCGTTTGTTAGTACTGTGGTTTATCAAGCATATTAAATCGCTGCTGCATATTGTGTTCTTTTTAATGTATGACAGTATCATGTTAGGCACTAAAAATGAGATATGTCACTTTTTGTTGTCAGCCTTGTTTACAGTTCAACACAGTCTCTTACTTTAACTGGATCTTTGCAAATGTTATCAAGTATCACCTGTAAAGGAAAATGGTAACTAAGCACAAGTAGCACACTGGAAGTTACATGTTTAGGGTTTTATTTTTTTCTTTTTAAAGTAGTTATCTGAAAATACAGTATGCTGAAGCAAATGATCAAAAGTCAATCATGATGTTAGTATTTGTTTAAATTTTGTATTTTTTCCAAGGTTTTTCTTGGTTTGTAGACCCCAGAGATAGCAGTCTGTATTTTTA
The DNA here is from genome assembly GCF_000705375.1 of Tinamus guttatus. Next base: position 14,357 of record NW_010584774.1, on the reverse strand, counting down.
ATATTATCTGTTTTGTTTCATTGCCACTTTATAAAATGTATTCCTTCACACTGGTATTTAGAGGGGGAAAAAAAAGACACAAAATTTCCGCAGTAGCCGAAATCTCATGTTCTTTGAAAAGCTGACTAAGAAAAATATTCTTAAATAAGTTTTGACTATGATGCTATCATTTGACTATTGTTCATGCTGATAAAATGTTTTAAAATCCAGAGTGCATAATCAGAAACCCTGTTATTTTGATGATTGCACATCTTACCATAAAGATGTTTCCCTCCTGCATGCCTTAGATCTGTTATGTAGAATTCACATTTCAAAATGTGCAACAATAAAGTCAGAGGCCTTGCTTAAGGTTCCAATTCTGAACTTTGAAACATATAGTTTGTGGTGTATGGCTCAAATATACGTGTAGTCGCACACCTTACTTAGTTGCAGAGTGCAATACTTTTAATGTATTCTAAAAATTAACAATTTAATATAATTTCTTTTAGTATATAAAGAAATAATCTGGAGGTACTTACCATTTTGCCTGCAAAATTTTTGCTGTTAAGCAGACCGCAACATTTCAGTTACTTGAGAGGTAGATATGTTGTTCATATGGTTGCTGATAAAGAAATCTGTAATAAAGACAGTCTAAATTTTGTAAGTAAAATTTTGAAATGGTGATATCATTTTATTTTCAATGTATATGCCCCATATTATGTTTGATGGACCACATGGATACTTTCAAGAACCTACTCTTGCATTGCATAAATACTCGGAATGAGCCTTGCTAAATGATTTAGATTATTTACCTGTGCATAGCATATCAAAATCTGTTTTTTTCAGATGTTATTTTATTTCTGAAACTGCAGCTACTGTAAGTGGCTCCAAATAAGGTAAAATATAATAATGGTGGGGTATAGTAGTTTTTGACTTTTTAGGGTACTGCACTTGCGGGAATGTAATGGAGAAAGTCTTTACATCCAGTAGCAAGTTTAGAGGAGAAAATAGGTGAGAATATGCTGACCTACATTTTTTTTCTCCTATTGAAAAACAAAAAAAGTCATTACAGTATGTTTGTACTGTAGATCAGGAAAAGTATCCAATACTTAAGCATTAGTGTATTAAAATGTATGCCTAAATGTATTTTTGTTTATTTTTAAAGTTTGTTTACCTGTAAAAAGCCTTATTGTATCTTGTTTCCTTAAAAAAAAAATACTTAGTAATTTATAGGTATTATCCTTAAACTCAGTGGTTTGACTGGTATTACTTTTATATCACATTAAAAGTATATGCTGCTTGACATGTTTTAAAGGAAAATATTTTTAAGTTGAAATAAATGTGTAATTGGTAATTCATCTAATATTTTACATGGCAGTATTTTACATGCACTTTTCAGAAATGAAACTGTAGTGTCAGTGTATAATATAAAGTATCTTTCACTTTAGGACTAATAGCTCTTTAACCATAGAATCTAATGCAAAATTATTTTAACATTTTTTTCCTTTGAATCATGGTTATGCTCTTTTAATGTGGACATATCTTTCATATTTTAATTTATTACCTGTTGTTATAACAGATTCTATCAGATGCTGGAAAATACTTGCCAATGTCCCCTTAGAATTATACACTTATTCTAGAGATTTTGCACAAAAAAATTACCTCATTCAGTTCAGTGTATATTTATTCCAGTGATCATTTTATTCTGACGTTTAGAGCACCATATTCTATACAAATTTTAACAGATTGCTTCTCAGACTTTGATCTGGGATGAAACATGAAAGTCCATTAAATGTGATCAATCTAGCCTACCTATCACAGGAGACAAATAGCATCAACACCGGTGTTGAACAGTGGATTTATGTCCAGTAATATTTGTTCCCAACTTGGAAACACCAGCATTTGCAATTTGAAAATAATGTATGATTTAAACTAAACATATTTCAAATACCAAACAAAAACTATGAATAAAGGGTTTTTTGTTCTTTTTTTTTTTAAAAGATACTGATAATTCATCTAGTAAGTAAAAGCCTTTAATCATAGGTTTTCACTAGATGCCACTGAAGTACATAGATGAAAACCAAAACATTATCAGAATGACCTGAGCGCTGATCTGTTGTAGTGTCTGATGTTGTACTTAGTAAATGTATGCATCATAAAAACTGTAGCCTAATAGCTATCACTGGAAAATGTCAAAATAAAAATACAACTGTAAGATTTGCTTTGTTTTGAGCTTTTTTGGTTGGTTGGGGATTTTGGGTGAATACACAGCTATGGGGCTGTCACACTTCGGGTTGCCTCCTGCAACCCTCTTGCTTTTCCCAAGTTTTCACTGACTTTTTTTGGACTAAATGGATTACGAAACTGTCTTGTCTTTTGTCCCAAACCTCCTCTCAGGGCAGCTTTCCATCTGTTGGCCATTATGGATACGCTCTAGCCGCCTTTTCTCCCTCTCTCTCCTCACGCTCCCTCTGGTGCTGTTACACACAACTCAACACCTGAATGCTCTGAAATCTGCATATGATATGTAGTAAAAGTAACTTGTTCCACAATATATGGATTTATACAAATTGATAAGCTGTGTATACATTTGTCCTCAATAGTTTATTCTGGGATACTGCTTTATGTTCTGTTATATCCTGTGGCTAAATTGGACACCTTTGAGGTATTCCAGATTAGCTTGGTTGCCCTTCACTGAACCCTCCATCAAAGCTGTTCTTCCTTGTTACTTTCTGTGAAAGCTGTGCAGTGTTTTTCAATTCTTTCATTTCTGGCACAGTGCTAGGAGCTTTTGAAGATCCTTCCTTAGTTCTGTTGCTTTGGCCACTTGAGCATATTCATTAAGAATTGGTCTGGGTATGGACTGAACTGTGTTCAGATGTTGGGCCCTATCTACGGTCTGTTTGCAAATGGTGGACCTAGTGCTCACAGAGATGGGTGAAAATACAGGAACACCGTAATATCTTAACTTGAAGGAGAGTCCAAATACTGTGTGCGAGCAGATTCCCAGATGATCTCATGGTTTTACTGTTGACTGTAAAGGGAGTTGTTTAAAACCTGAGTGTTGTATAAATACGCACCCAGATACTGAGAGCATGACATGAATTTCTGGGCATATTTCAAAGTTTTTTGTTTGACACTGGTTCTGTTGTGATTGCTTATTACCAAATATTAACTAAATGCTGTTAAAATAATAGATTTGAATCATGATAGACTTTCTGTGCTAGGTAGTAAAATACCTATTGCTGTTTCCCAATAGTTGCTGTATTAGAGCTCTACAGGATCAGGCTGGAAGGGAGGAGTAGCAGCCATCTGAAGTTCAGATCTGCTCCTAGTATAAAACCTGCTCTTGCCTTAAGCTTAGCACTCCTTTCTGAGGGTTTTTATTCCATTTTGTCAGAGAAACTCCTTCATGGAGTCCTACAGCCTGGTGATTAATGCTATTCTTGTTTTTCGCTTGTGCAGGAAAGGCCCTCCTCAAAACTGATACAGCATCTAGGTAAGACACAATTTTTTATTAGCAAAATATTATTTATCCCAGATGCCAACCTTGCCCAGGAGCACTTTAAGGCATCTTACCTGCACTGCATGGGTGAGGACAGGGTGACCCCATCCCCTCGGGTTTCTGAATGCTTTGGCACAGGCGTCGAGGCTCGATCCTGCACTTTCTGTTCTGAGCAGGGAAGGTGCCCGGCTTCCCAGCACCTTGGCTGCCAGCGGTGAGCACACAGCCGCGGCAGGAGTATCTCATCTCCCTCCACCACCGGCCCCTAACGCTGCCCTTACAGCTCCTGGGTCGCCCCAGCCCCCGCTACTGCAGGCGAGGCTCCCCCGGGCCGCA
>NW_010584774.1:0-10500 GCF_000705375.1 Tinamus guttatus | reverse complement strand
GGCAACGGGCGGCGCGGGGGCGTCAACGGCCGCCACGTGAGGGGAGCAACGGCCGCCAGGGGAGGGAGGGGAGCGAGTCACGTAACGCGAAGCTCGGGGGTGCGGTACAAGCCGCTCTTTTTCTACTTCGGCATCTGTCGCTGAAAGTTAGAAGGAAACTCAGAAGGGTGCGTTCCTAAAACGTTAAGGCGGTCTCTCGCGTCCGTTCCTGCGAAAAGCCGCCGCTCGGGCAGCCGGGGGAGGGAGGCGCCGCAGCAGGAAGGCCGGGCCGCCCCGCCGCCTCCGCGCGCAGCGCCGGACGTCGCCTCGCGCTCTAACGTGGCGCTGTGGGGACAGGGGGAATCGGTCGTTGTCGCGGGCGTCAGGTGAGCTCAAGCGAGGATGGAGAGACCCTAAAAACACAGGAAAGTGTTTTTTTTTTTTTTTTTTTTTAAGTTATTAGTCTTTTTTAGCCAAAGTTGTCAGATAAGCCAGCAGTAAGGCAAGTTTTTACGTTTTAAAAGTAGTTCTCCAGACACTGCATCAGAGTTCTCTCTCCTTTCTTGTCAACATCGAATAAGAATAGCAATTTTGGAAAACAAAACAGATTGTTACTTCTAAATGCATTTATTTGGAGTTTTGAGTTTTGGGTTTTTGTTGTTGTTGTTGTTGTTGTTTTCTCATTTGTTACCTGTTTTTCCTGTAGCACCAGAGTGTTGTGACATGATTTGCTTTCTTATCTTTAAATAACAAAAATAAACAACATGAACATGTATTACTAATTTATAACCATGTACCTCTTTTAACACAAGCCCAGATGTCATGATAAGCTGTTTAACCTTTTGTTGCTGCAGTGTTTAGCCATTCATTGCAGTAAAGCCCTCTCGGAGCAGCTGAAAGGACAAATTTGTTTTATCTGGGCTGGTGTTACCCAGCGAAAGGGCAGGACTGTGGGTGTAACTTGATATGAAAATGAGCAAATTCCCTCCTGTTTGCTTGTAAGGCGGGTTGTGGAGAAGCTGAACTTTGGTAGGCGGGAGATGTTTGCTAGTGTTGGCTCCTGGAGCTGTAAGGACTTTCTTGAAGAGTAATTACTCTGGTCACATGCTGTTTCTTTTTCCTCCCTTCCTTTCTTGCCTGTGTACTTCACTTTCTTGCATGGGAACAAGCTATCTTCTCCTGAGTGTGTTGGTGATTTTCTTGACATACTTAGGATAGTAATAAATAAGGAATTCTATTTAAGGATTCTAAATAGATAAATAAATATTTTCCAGGGCCAGCAAAACAGGATTATGTGAGAAAGATAGGGAAAAATATGTTAATAAAGTCAAATAAAAGCTAAGTTAAAACTGACTTTGTTTCATTTAGCCGTATCTTTTATTTGCCTGTTTAATTGATGTTTGTGAAAGTTTTTTACACTTCGGTCGGATACATGAAAATCCTGTCACATCGTCATGGTTTGGGATTGCATGAAAAAGGTATGAAAAAGTCCTGAAGACATCAGCTGGGAGGGATCATGAAAGCTGCTGGGATTTTGGCTGGTGTTCATCACCTGGCTGGCATATGGTTGCCCAGAAAATTGTAGGAAACTCTGTCCTTAGAGGTGCTCAAAACTCGGTTGCAAATGACTCAAAAACTCACCGAGCAGCCTGACTGAACTTGCAGGGGTTCCTGCAAAAGGCCCTTTCTTCCTACGCCGTTCTGCAGTGCTGCTCAGAGGGCAGAGCTTGGAGAACTGCTGCTGAGTTACAGTGCAGGAGCATCTGCAGCTGTTTTGCAGTCTGCGGGGTTCAGTAGGGTCTTCAGAATGGAAACCGTTGTGTGCTGAAGCTGCCAGGGCTTCCTCCAAGTTAGAGAAGAAAAAGGTGATCTCTGCCAGAATAACAGTTGCAGCACAAAAAATAAAAAGCTCCTAGGTTTCTATGGGTAAGTTCTTGCTTCATGAGATCCTCGAATAATGTTAATTTTCCAAGTATACAATTGCAGCGTTTTTCACTGTATTATTTAAATACAGAACAAGTTGGTACAAACAGACCATAGATACAGGTAGGATATGGGAATTAAAAGATTTCTGGTTATCAGAACAGACAGCTACTGGAATAGGAGTGTATGATGTGATTGGTACTGGTACTGGATACAGTCACCTAAGGGTTCTCTGCTCTCTAGTGTTACTTTATCACAAAATAGGAGAGGTGGCCTGTAAGAAACTTTGTATTAGAATGCACTGTATTAGGATTTTCATGCATTTTTTTCTGTTGCCTCTTTTTTTCCTTACACCCAAATACTTCTTACATCTTCTCCTTACACCCAAATTCTTGGGTGTCATTTTCGCAATATCATCTTCGTTGCTGTCTGGGATACATGCAACAAAGACTAAAAATATTTTCCATCAGGGCTTAGGGAAAATGGTAGCATGTTAACAAATGGTCTCAAACTGCAGATCCTGAATATGATTTCAGTGTTATTAAAAAAAAAGCAGTTATTAATGTGTTAGGGAGGCTTTCAGGGATGGCGCTGCTTTGTGAAACCCCAGCAGGAAGAGTAGTTCCTCCTTCTCAGGAATGTTGTTGTCTTTAAATCCTGTGCCCTAGAATTTATAGGAACTACTGGTGTTTCAGAATTTTAACCTCAGCATAGGAAAACTAGATGGTCTGCACAGAACAAAACAAATTTGCTGATAACCCAGATAGGCCAAAACTTCAGCAACCATATTCAGCAGTAATGAGAAGTAAATTAAACATGTTACTATAAATTATAAATGGAGCTATATAATATTTTAATATTATATCCTTGTATCACTAGCAACTTGAAATACTATTCTTCTGTATTGCAGTTAAAGTTGAGTGCTTTTAAATGGGTATTTATTCAGTAAGACCTAACTTATTTAGTCCAGACATGCATGAAAAAGGGATGGAGAAGCATGGGACAGGCATGTATGTATTGTAGTGGGTTGTCCTGTATCAGTACTTTACACTCAGCATCATTTTTATTCTTGCAAAGTTGAAATCTTTATACCTCAGAATGTGATTTTGTTGTTCAAATTTTTTAACACCAAAAGGAAAGTTCTTTTAGGTAGAATGTGTTCTTCCTGAAACCGCTGCAGTACTTCCCTGGGAATGATTCCGGCTGTGTCAGCTGCTCGCTAGTAAATAAAAAAAAAAACCTTGAATAAATCCTTGAGGCATGTTGTAGATGTTATTTGGAGATTGTTCTTAGATACTGTGAGAAGAAAGGTAACTGTATGGAAGCTATATTGTGCATACATCTGTGCTTATAGCAAAATGTTTTTTTTACGTTCAGTATCTCATATTTGAGTGGAATGAAGTGCTCTTTGAAATTCTACTAAATGAGACATCTTCTCTGACACTTGCTTCTTTGAATCCTCCTAGGAATCGGAGTTTTTTCCCCCAGAGTGTTTTTTTTTTTCCTTCACTGTCATGGAGTAAGAGAGCTTGAACAGCCTGGCAACAATCTGGCCTTGGTCAGCTTCTTGCACTCTGCGTTGCTCTGCAGACTTTATACTAAGCAAGAGTAGAATAAGCATGTCTGAGTCTGCACTCTTTTTTAATTATTATTTATTATTTTATGAAAACTAAATAAAGTACAAAAAACTTAGCCCACTCAAATGGGTAGGGCTGGGGGAAAAAAAAAAAAAAAAAAAAGGAAAACTCCTGGGATCCAGATCTGCATTTAATTACTTAGGTTACACTTTAAGTTTTTATGTTAGTCTAGTAATATGATGATAGATAAGCTAACAGTTGTCTTCTTTTGTTGTAGTACAATAGGGTTTGGATCCCCGATAGTGAAGAAGTTTGGCGATCTGCAGAAATCACAAAAGACTACAAAGCTGGAGACCGTTTGCTCCATGTGCAATTAGAAGATGGAACTGTAAGGAGAAAATACATAGTTACTGGGGGTTTGCTGAGAGAGGTTTTTGCATAAACTTAGATTCTGCAACTAAGTTTCCTGAGTGACTAGCTCAAATGGCCCTTTATGGTAACTCTGTAGTGACCAGAGCTTTTTCATACTAAAATTTCTACAAGAAACATCTGTTATCCAAAAATATAGAGTGCAATTCTACTTTTTTTTGAGCTTCCTTATTTTTACAGATTTCAATGCAAAAAATTGTAAATAAAGAGAATGAGACTTTGTTTTTAATAAACAAAGAGTACTGTCTTGAATTCCACAAGTTCACTGAAGTGTATGGAATTTATGAAAAACAAAATGGAAGAGTGTGCCATCTTCTCTGTAATTTTGTATAAAGATAGAAGATTAATTGTGTTTATGCAGAAATTGCAAGTCATTTTTGTTGACAGGAATTGGACTACCCTGTTGATCCAGTTGCTTTGCCACCCCTACGAAATCCTGACATACTTGTTGGTGAAAATGATCTCACTGCACTCAGTTATCTCCATGAACCAGCTGTTCTACACAATCTTAAAGTTCGTTTTGTGGAGTCAAAACTTATCTACACCTACAGTGGTAAGCAAAGTCAAATGCAAGATTTAAAGTATTATTAAATTTTTTTAAAAAATCTTTGGAGGTCAGTTTGCGATATGATCTGAAGAATATTTTCCTCTAGTATATTTGAAACTATTTAAGCTTTTGTATGAATATGGACTTATCTTCTGATTAGGATCTTTTATTTTACCTAGTATAGGAAATATCACTATTTCATATCAGTTTCACTATTGCTGACCATTTTCATTGACCTAACCTATGTTTTATTTGTTTTCTGTACGCTTTGTTGTAGGAATAATTTTGGTTGCAATGAACCCCTATAAACAGTTGCCAATATATGGAGATGCTATTATCCATGCATATAGTGGTCAGAACATGGGGGACATGGATCCACATATATTTGCTGTGGCAGAAGAAGCTTACAAGCAAATGGCGAGGTTCAGTATGTTGTTTAACATCCATAAATGACACCTGAGGTCTAGTGGCAGTCAGTGTTAAATGTAATTTAATTTGCCTATATGTATGCCATAGGCTATTAGTAATATGTTTAAATGGGTACCTTAGCTAAAAAGGGAGTAGCTCCTTAATCTGCTAAGGAATTTCTGTAACTCATAATCATATTTGTTTTATTTTTGACCAGGCAAAAGACAAACCTGTCCTAGCTAAGTAATAACATCAGCTTAGATTGTACAAGCACAGAGGAATAAAAGAAAAGAACAGATGAAATTGGCAGTAATGAGAGTTGTCTATAAGTGTGTTTTCATAGATTTGTTTCATATAGGTAATTCTTATACATGTAAGATAATCTGATAATTCAGTCTGATAGTCTGATTATTTTGTTTTAGAAATAACAAGAACCAGTCTATTATAGTCAGTGGAGAATCTGGAGCTGGAAAGACAGTATCTGCAAGATACACTATGAGATATTTTGCCACTGTGAGCAAATCAAGCAGCAATGCACATGTGGAGGATAAAGTACTGGCATCCAATCCAATAACGGAGGTGAATTTCAGAAAGTATCTGTCAAGCCTGTACTCATTAAAGAAAGAATTCTGACCACTTCCAAGCATCTTTATTTGAACTCTTCAGGTGTTGTTTTAGCTACCTGACTTCAATATCTGAATTAGAAGCTTAGCCTTTTGTCATCCAAAGAAAGAAGCAGGCAGTATCCAGAGGCAGTTTGGAACAGTCAGGTTCTGCTTAATTTAGCAATTGCCCTTTCGAAGCATTAATTTGCAATGGTTTTATCTGGTCAAATCCTGTGCATTGGGGGGTGGCAGAAAAATATTGAATAGATTATTTGTTCATGGGAATTGAAAATGATTAAAATTTCCCTGAAGGGGTGGGGAAAAAAAAAAAGACTTTCTCTAATTATCAGCTTATGTACTGTTATATTGTTTGATCTGAGACATATTTGTCTGGGGCCTCAAAATTCAAGTTGCACAGTTGAATGCTGAGATTGACCTGTGAGCTCCTGAGATTTTACTGACTTCAATATGAGTGATATTTTGCAAAAGTTCTTCTTCTGAAAGATGCTAATAAACCCTGAAAAAATATCATTTTCCTAGGCTGTTGGCAATGCAAAAACCACAAGGAATGATAACAGCAGTCGCTTTGGCAAATACACTGAAATCAGTTTTGATCAGAGTTACCAGATCATTGGCGCTAACATGAGAACATACCTGCTTGAGAAATCCAGAGTTGTCTTTCAGGTGGGTAAAATGACATTTTTAAAAAGTCACTATGAGTGTAACCACTAATGTAGTATCATTTACCTCTGCTGCTTTAGTATGGAAAGTGTTCTGTGAAGTTTTACATCGTGTATCTAAAACATCTGCTTTCTTTTTTAATAGGAGCTAATTTTATTTACAATAGGAGATTAATTTAGTCTCTGTTTTAGGGATGATTCCCCAAGTGTAGGAGATATTTGAGTAATCTGTAACTTCCAGTCTCAGTAGTGATACAGGCTAATTGCCTCTGGAAAAGAACAACATAGGTAATGCAGAGGGAGTCTCACTAAAATACTGGCTGTATGGTTTATTAAATTGGGATTTATCCTATGTGCTTCATTACAGTACTATGGAAAATAGTTCAATATATCTGCTGTCTGAAAAATGGTTTAGAAATAGTTTGAGACTTTTCTGGGTTATTAGGGGCAGTGTCTCAGCTGGCAGTCCAAGTGCGTTCCTAATTAGATTATTTGTGAGTTCTTAGTAGTAGATGGTTGTTCAAACTGAAGCAATTATTAGAGGAAAGTCTTGTGGAAAGAATATTGATTCAGCATATTGATAATGGAAAAAAAGTATATTTGGATTTATTACCTTCAGAGCTCTTACCAATGTCTAAAATGTGCCATTTTAATATAGGGCAATGCTTACATGAAACTATTGCAGAGGAATTTAAGCTCGAATAATCATTATTTCTTTACAGCAATATTAAATATCTTTTTCCTTCATATTTATTTTTCTTTCTATAATGGTATTGTTTTCTTTCATTTGCAGTCAGAGAATGAAAGAAACTACCATATATTTTATCAGCTGTGTGCATCTGCTGTACAACCTGAATTTAAGCATCTTAAATTGGGTAAGTCTCAAGAGAATAATCTGCTCTTCGCCTTTGTAATGAAGTACTTTCAACATGGGGTTTTTACAACCTGAAGTATTGTCTCATATCATGAATCTCACTGACTTACAATGAAATTCGTTTTTAAATCTCTTAGCTCTTAATCTTGCTTGTATTGAGCTTAGTAGCAAATCTGGTACCCTGAATAGTGTGTGATCAAGTACCTTTTAAAATCTTAATCTGATACTCTCTTCAGTGACAGATGCTGTATTGACAGTTTGGGGGCTTGCTTCATTTAACTACAGAAAAACCTCAGTTACAGCTGAGAGAACCAGGCTCTCCATATATAGTTACTCAGTTTTTATTCCTGTTTGTTTGTTAGATGAACTGTTAAAAATGGCAGGAGTTATGAGTGCTAATTAGTGTCAGTTTTACTGATTAGCTCATGGATTTGTCTTTACCAGAAAAAAGACCACCGTCATCTCACTATTGAAGAGACGTCATCTGACAGCATCTTTATTTTTCTAGTGTTGCAAAAGTCTAAATATGTGGCTCTCCCCAGTCCCTAATTTTCCAGTGTTACAAGTTTTGCCTCTTATCTATAGGAAGCGCAGAAGAATTTAACTATACAAGAATGGGTGGCAACACAGTTATTGAAGGAGTTGATGACAGAGCAAATATGGTGGAGACTCAGAAGACGTTTGCGTTACTGGGTAAATTCTTGGAAATACTCAAACAATTTTATTTATTTATTTCTCTGAAATGGAAAAGATGGTTTGCTTCAGGTGTCCAAAATATTAGAAGTAATTACCAAAATAATTTCCTCCATAGCTTATCCATTTCACTCTTGGCCCTTTATAAAGGGACTTTGCAAGAACAAATGGCTGTTAACAGCTGGTGTCCTTTGTTGGTGATAGAATCACTAGGGGCTCAAGTCTGACTGGTCTTTAAGCTAATATGCTGTGGAGGAAGTGGAATTAGAAGCTGCTTTGCCCCATATGCCTGATGTAAAAGCCAAAGTGGACTTTAGTTGAGACTTGATACATTGGAATTTTTGCCTGATCTGTTATCAGATCAGACAAGCAGAAAATAGGTAGAACCAGGGCTTTGTCTGTAGAGATGCCGTATCCTGGGCTATATAGTAAAGCAAGTAATTCATCATTGTGGTATTTTAATTAGCTGCAATGTTTTTGAGTTTTTAAATGATCAAGAATTGTGGAGGTTGTTTGTTTGTTTGTTTGTTTTTTTTAGGTCTGAAGGAAGATTTTCAGATGGATGTTTTTAAAACACTGGCAGCAATACTGCACTTAGGCAATGTACAAATAATGGCTGTTGGAGATGAAAGATCATCCATCAGTGTAAGGAAATAACTTATTCAGACATATGCCACTTCCTTTATATGCTGCATCCTTTAGAAATATAGTTCTCTCATATTTTGGAGTGAAGATCAGCATTAAATGTGGTTTACTAAAATTGCTAGAGAGGTTTCTCCATCTTCATCTGTGTAGAATCACAATAATTGCTTAATTTTGTTTCTTACCCAAATTCAGAAAGTCTGAACAAAAGCAAAATGTTATTGAGAAAACCTTATATCCAGCTGATATACAGCTGTTGGAAAAGCCTCTTTGCAGAATGCATGAAACAGAGGATTGGCAAAGCTGCTGCTCAGAAAGCGTCGCAGCAGACTATGCAAGTCCAAGAGGCAAGGACATCCAAATGTCTAAAGTAACCTCTTTCTTTGTTATTCATCAGATCCAGTGCATCTCATCTAGTCTGAGTTCTTCTTTCATGTATCAGTAGTTTATGCAGGGTTATTTGCTTTAGCAAAACCTCCTCTCAGTGCTTTGCCAGAATAGGAATTGAATAGTCCCCTGTGTATCTAAAAATAAAGCCATAGTTTGAAATCGGTGATGCCGGGATTTCACTGACTAGACAAGAGTTATTTGTTAAGGTATTACATTTAATCTAACAATATTTATACATCTTCTTTGAAGCTGGACGATAAACATCTCAATATATTTTGTGAACTTTTGGATTTAAACTGTGACGAAATGGCGCAGTGGTTATGCCACCGAAAGATTATCACTACCTCAGAGACTGTAATAAAGCCAATGACAAGATCTCAGGCTGTTAATGCAAGAGATGCTTTGGCAAAGAAGATCTATTCTCATTTATTTGACTTCATTGTGGAAAGAATTAATCAGGCTTTGCATTTCACTGGCAAACAACATGCTTTTATTGGTGTTTTGGACATTTATGGGTAAGAATGTCTCTGTAGACAAGTTTACTTTAAGCTGGGCCTCTTCTATGGAGCTTGCTAAGAGACACTGCTACCTGATTGCGCTGCTAATCTATTTGAAGAGTTTGTTTTGCTAAAAGGATGTAGTCATGTAAGTTCTTTTACATGCAGTTTAGAGGGAATTTCTGCATCTATAAATATTAGTAATTTTTTTTTGTGAGAGCTAAATTTGAGTTTTAGTATGATATGTATAGGTTTAACTGAATTTTTTTTAGCTCTGGCATGGTAACAGTAATTTCTAGGGAAGTTTTGATATGTCTTAGCAGCCTCTATAGTGTTATGGTTACTTAGTTTTCTTATATCTTGCTAACTTCAGAATCTTACAAGGCTATTACCACTTACTTAATCATGGGGTGTATTTTTTATTCAGTACAGTTGTGTCATCTTCCTTTTTCTTATTCGATATTTATTTCAGCTTTGAAACATTTGATGTGAACAGCTTTGAACAATTTTGCATAAATTATGCTAATGAAAAACTGCAACAACAATTTAACCTGGTATGTTCATATATTTTAGTTGTTTATCTCATTTTGCATCAGTTTTGAGATTATTAAACTGCATAATAGCAAATTTTATTTGTATATTTGTATTTTAGTAATGGATATTACCAGATAGTGGCTATCCAGTAATGGATAAAAAAAAGTCCTTATACACACTAACATACATACACATATTCGTACATAAATTGAATTTTCTGAGTTTGTTTTCTTACGAACTAGTAATCTACTCTATTGCAAAATACAAACATTTTGTTTCTGTCTTATATATATACAAGCACATATATACATGCACAAATAAGCATATTGTCTGAATTTGTTTTCTAAATTGTTAACTTTTCATAATTTTCCTGTATCTAGCATGTCTTTAAGCTTGAACAAGAAGAATATATGAAGGAAGATATCCCATGGACTTTAATAGACTTTTATGACAATCAGCCTGTCATTGACCTTATTGAAGCTAAAATGGGTATTTTAGAACTTCTGGATGAAGAGTGCTTGGTAATTTAAAAATTCTTGCACCTATGAGCTGACATAGAACTATATATATTGTTACAAGCTAGGCTACTGGGTTAATCCATATTTTCTTCCTTTCAAATGGAAAGATGAGCCTTTTCTTTATGAAAATAAAATGTATCTGGTTGCCCTTGATTTCATTTTAAGACATAGCATTTATTGATAGTAAGCAGTTTTGCTGTTTTT
>NW_010584773.1:268326-308215 GCF_000705375.1 Tinamus guttatus | reverse complement strand
AAAAAAAAATGGAGTAGATCCTCTCACAGAAAAATATTAGGGACAAAAACACTTATTTACTTGAAAATGAAGCAAATATTTACACAAATAAATGCAAACTAAAGGTTGCATGGCTCTAAATCATCCTAGAATTGCAATATTATCTCTTTAAGCAAAGAAATAAAGTGCAGTTATACAATCAACAGAACAAGTTTTTAAAAACCTGGCATGAAAATCTATCTAGATATAGTGCGGCTGACAGAAAACATGCTGAGTTGGAGTTTGCTTTCAACATTTGTGTGGCTGCCAGAGTACTATACTCAGAGATATTTAGGCCAGAAGGGACATTAGATCATCTAGCCTGACCTTCTCTGTATCACAGGCCGTCACATGTTACCTAACTGCTCCTGTATTGAAGCCGTCAAATCTGGCTTCAGCTGCCATCGCTGGTTCTTGTTAAACCTGTCTACAAGGTTACAAAGAACGTCTTTGGGTTATAATATTTTCCTCATTTTTCTGGTCCTGATTTTCAAGTTATAAGAGTTTCATTGTTCATTTTTTTAAAGGTTTATTTCCTTACAATATTTACTAAAAGTAAATTTATAGTGCCATCAAAACAACAATGTAAACTAAGATTCTGAAGAGAACACAAAAATAGTAACCCTGCATCAAATCAAGGATCGATCTAGCCTAAAATTTTACCTGCAACAGTGGCCATAAACAAATGTCCTGGAAAGTATATGAGCAAGGCAAGTGTATTGGATAATTTTCCTAAGTATTGTCTCAGCCTCCAGCTAATTTCAGCTTGGGAGATTTCTTGAGACAGTTGTGGTCTTTCTCTTCATTCTTAATCAAGGGATCTTTCTTCCAAGGACTTGTTCAGTCTTACCCTGTCCCACTTTCAAGTAATGAGCCCCACACATCTGCTTCCTTTCACATTAGGAGCCACTTCAGTTTGTTGATTTTGAATGTGACTCCTTATTAGCATCACTAGGTGTTTCTCTGTAGAAGAGGTGAAGAGCAGGTCCAGATCTGCTCATGATTCAAGTGCACCTCTGTCATAACCCTCCTTGAAGCACCTCTTTTCCAGACTGCATAGCTGTCTCAGTCATTCTCGCTGTGAAGCCATCTATACCTTTGGCCATCTTCACAGTCCTGCTCTCTGCCTATGCCATTTCTACCCTGTTCTTTTTGAAATGTGGCCATCGGAGTTGCATGCTATATTCAAGATGTGGGCACACTAAGTTTACACAGCTGGGTAGCTATGTTTGTCCTCTGTTCCTTTCCTAATAATTACTAACATTCAATTTGATTTTCTGGCTGCTGCAAAGGAGCTCTTTCCATAGAACATAATCCCAGGCTCTTTCTCCTGAGTGGTAACAGTCGGCTCAGAGCCCATTATTTTACATATGAAGCTAAGATTATTTTCCTTGTATCACTTTACAAGCATCTCCATCGAATTTCTTCTGTCATTTTATTGCTTACTCAGTCTCACAAGATTAACTCAGTCTGATCCTACAAACATTTCCATACGTGCCTTACTCCACACAGTGTGAGCAGTTCCATTGGCATTAATGGAGTGACACCATTTGCAAAGGTAAGCACTTTCACAGAGTTGCATACGTACAGCCAGCTTAAACTGTGGCTAGAAAAGCCATCATGGTTTTAAGAAGCTGCCAGTTTATGATGCAACCTCCAAAAGCAATTTCACGGAATTTACCAGTGACAGTTTAAGCATGGGTAAATTTATTGTGCTTTGAGGCCTACAGTGCACAGTGTGTTTGTATTTCATAAGGACAGAGCCAGGCTATGCACAGAGCTGCACAAAGGGGAGACAAAAAATAATTGGCATAAATTGGAATGAGAGAGGTTCACACTGGCTATAAGGAAAAATCTTCCACATGAAGACAGTCAGGTACTGGAGCTGGTTGCCCTGAGAGGTTGTGGCAGCTCTGTCTTTGGAAGTTTTTCAGATCCAGCTGGATACAACCCTAAGCAATGAGATCTGAGCTGGTTTGGGCAGGGGCAGCAGCAGAGACCTCCTGAGCTCCCCACCGGGAGCTCCACTTCCTGATTTATTCCATGTTCCTATGACTTCAAATGCATATCAGTATGTGCTAGTGGTTAAATTAAAATCTTCTTTCAGAATGTAAAGTTTCATCCTTTTTTTTTTTTTTTTTTTTCGTAGACAAGTATTGTCAGAGGCAAACCAAACTGCCACTTTGAAACCAGGCTGGTCTCCAGGTGGCACTGGTTTGGGATTTGGTTTAGAGTGATGAAGTACCAAGTTGCTAAAGTGGACCTTGAATAGCACCGTGCTATGTAACTAAATTGCTTCTGTTTTGGTATTGCTGTGCCGCTGGTCCATTTGAATCCAGGGTAGGCAAAACAGATTGTTCCTGTTTGTACTTCTCTATGGACATAACCTGCAAATAGTTTAATATTTGAAATAAGATAAGTTCAAATGAACCATTGAGACCTTATAGGAGTTCTTTGTTTTTCCATTCTTAGGAGTGGACAGACTGGATAAAAATAATTAGTGGACTTTAAACAGATATATGTATGCTGAAAGAAAAGGCAGATATTTTTTCCTTCATGCCTAAGAACATATTTTCTCTGCTGCTAGTGAAGCATGATTGTGACCAGACGAGTCTACATTCTGTATACAGAATACATGACAAAATTTCCTTTTCACTCCAAATAGCTTTGAAAATAATATCAGATGGAAAAACAGAGAGGCAATTTGTCTGTACAGTGTCTCACTTAGTTGCTCTGTGACTCTAGCTGGGACAACCCTAACTGGCTTCACATTGATTAGAAGAGTCTGAATAATTGCCGGTACTCTATGCAGCTTTCCTCAGTGCAGGCCTTTGTATCTTTTAGGAATTTATTTCTTGCCTTCCATTATTTGTACTCCCCCACTCTGGCTGCTCTGGATCTAAGCAATGGGGAGAGAGAGGCAGCATATCTTTTATAACTAGGCAAGAATGTTCAAAGTGTTTTGCTCTACTGAGACAGGAGAAGTTCCTGTTCCAGAAGATTGGTCTTGGCATGTTGATTATTTTTAAGTAAAATATTTGAAAATTTGAACCTGATGTTCTTTGCTGGCAGGAAAAAATATTGCTGTAACAAGTGCTAAGCTATCTGTGTACTAAATCCTAGAATATTTTTTTTTGTGGTAAGCACACCTGAAATTTGATTGACGAAATTTTAGCTACCCACCCTCCCACCCCAATGCTAAGAAGTAGTCTTCACTCCGTTTCCATTTGTTTCTTATTTGCAAACCTAAACAGCTTTTTTTTTTTTAAGTGTGTCTCAAAATGTAGCCATTCTTTTCAGTTGTCTACATCCTTAAATTTGCAAAATCGTTACCTCTGAAGTTACTTGAGGCAAGTATATGCAAGTCTTTAGGCTCACAAAAACCAAGCCTAAGGAAATATTCTTAAATATCCTGATTGCAAATAACTGCATACACTTGGACAGGTGGTGTGTAGTTTTCAGTGGATATTGCATCTTAGAGAAATTTAATTTTCACTTTTATTTTTGAGAAACCTCTCACGAAAATAGACTTTTTATGCTGCAACAAAAAGAAAGTAAAGTAAATTTTGAATTTTTGTTCTGTGAAACTTACACTGGAAATGCAGTTATATGTAACCTACTCAGAGAAAGAAAACGTATCAAGTGGCAATTATAACTTTCAGGATCAGCTGGAGTTAAACAGAATGACACAATCATGCTTTGTAATGATGAATAAATTCTATAAAACAAGAATCTCTTCACCATAAAGCTGTGAAAAACTATTGGATTACATGTCCAAGGAAACCCAAGCTGCTTGGAAGTGAAGGAAGAATTTGACCATTTTCCTGGGATAGTCATGCATGCACTGGTAGCCTTGGTGGAAAAACAGGAGTTTGGTGTGTTGGATGGGCTCTACACACATACCTGCTGCACGTGTCCTGTGCAGACATCTGTTATGGCACCTGGTAGATGTGCAGAATTCTTCGTACTGTGCATGTGCAACCAGACTAATCAGCCCAAAATACACTGAATTGCATGTGCATGTGCACCTCTGCAGTGTGTGTATAGTAAGTTGAACGCATCCCGGATGGTAATACATGACCTTACGTGCCACATGCAACTATATTTCTGCCTCGGACTCTTCAGTTTGGTAAGCCCAAGAACAGAAAATCAAGAAGCTTTTTACACTATTTTTCTGCTCTAGTGAGAACATACAAATGAGAAATTATTTCTATCTATAGGGACTATGTTGCATAGGTAATTTTGGTGGAACTTTCTGTCACAACCTGTTGATGGTCACCATTCTCTTTTTTTTTTGCAGGTGGGCTCACATAAGTCTTTTAGGATTTCTTTCTGCGTAGCTGAACTGAGCAAGACTCGTACATTAGACTGCTGAGTTACAGAAATCTGCATACCTGTCATCAGTTAATTTTTTCGTCGTTTATTCTTCTAATGAGTATAAGATATGCTGAAGCTGCTTTTCAGTTTTTGTTTAGTTTAGCTTGTACTTTACACAACTGGGAGCACTGTAGCTACTTTTTCTAGTTAAATGTTGATACTGAACAATCAAACATACTTTGCAGTAGAAAAACAAATGATTTCCATATGCATAGAAAATCCCTAAACAAATCCATCAAGTATGTTGTCTCAACTATTTTTCTTCCAGCACTGAGAGAATACTGGCACAGAGTTAGTGTGCAGCATCTGGTTAGCTGAGTATACATCAATATCTCTGATGTTTTAAAATTTTTCATTGAAAAGTGAGTCTTTCTCACAAAATATGAAACTATCCATCTACAATATTTGACTGTAATACTCTGTTTGCCCAGACTTTTTGTATGTGTAATAGACAGTTTAGGTAGATAGAAACATGGAAAGTAACAAATATTGACTTCCAGGTCTGGCAAAAAAAAAAAAAAAAAAGGACATTTTTGGATTTTATCCTTTGGAAATTGTAATTCCGTATTAAACATTTGTCATGTCATACATACATTACTTAGAAAAAAAGGTAACATTAGCCAACCAGACTATTCCTTATAAGTGTTCCCATTCTAACTCTAAAAAGAAGTTCTTGGTGCTGCCAAAGTCAGTAGTGAAATTCCCTTAGACTTCACCTGTCCTTTATTTCACCCCAAAAATTTAAGATTAGATTCCAAAGAGTATCTAACTTTAGGTCCAAAGTTTAGATTCTCAAATTTTCTGTTCAGCTGGTGTCTAAACTCTCTAAGCACCTACATTTCTGTTTTTAAACCTATCCATCTGACTATAAAATTCTCTGACTGGTTGTTGCTGTAAGAGCACTAAACAGTTTGGTACCTATTTTAGATCTGCTCCTCAAAAAGCATCTCACAGAGGTGTTTCCCAGGCAGTCTGAGCCATGGTGCTCAATCTGGTAGCAACATCAGGGAGCAGCTGCAATTCAATAGAAGGAGCCTGTACACATGAGTATGAAGGTGCCTCCTTCAGCTGCAGCTCCACTGCTTGAGTACTTGCACTGCTGTGTGTGCTGGGGCTCCAGCTTTGCTTGTTGCTATATCTCTCGCTTCAGGATGTTGTAGCACTAATTCTGGAGTCATGAGAGTGTGGTTTTCTGTGGACAGCCTGAAGAGAGAGCAGAGAAATAGAGGAAGAACAAGAGTATATATGGCGCTGGAAGAACACCTGTCTTTTGGCTACTCACTTAACACTGTTGCATTTTTTTACTCAGGGAGTTTAATGCAAAATTATGTACAAAATTATGTACATTGTCCTTAGAGCAGGGAGAGAGAGCTTGATTAGGTCCTCTCTGATGAATGCTTATGTGTTATCAGAAGTACATTTGCCAAATTTAAATTTAACTATTCCTAGTAAAGTAAAAAGACTTCCTGCTTCTCAGTACCCACAGGCCTGGTGATAAATAGTTCAGGCATTTTTGCAGATGAAATACGGGCTCAGAGCACCTAAGCAATGGGAGAGAACTGACCTTTCGGCTTCCCTCACCTAGTTGTACCTGCGGAGTTACAAGGGGAAAGGAGATGCTGCTGTGCTTGGCATGCCGGGGCAGTTTGGCACACTGTACAGAAACACTGTATCCTCACTGGGTGCTCAGGGGCTTCCTCATGCCACCCCACTGTAGCTCCGGAGCTACCAAAGTACAAATGGCAGAAACCATCCGAGGATCGGCAGTTGTGCTGCAAAAACTGGGAATTATGGAGGGAGAGACACCAACGTTGGCTGTGAGGTTTGGGAGACAATCCTGCTGGAAGGGATGGTCTGAGTGTCAGCTAATGCTTACCAGGCTTTTAATCTTTATTATCTCCAACCTGTAAAGAACCTAAAGTACCCAAGTTTGGAAACTCCTGTAAGCTGGCACCACAAAAGCAAACACACAATGAATTTGTGATCTCATTATCACTAGGAATTTTCCAGACTTTTCTGTCATTATGTAAAACATTTTGTCTTTCTAATAATAATTACAAACTTCTTAACTAGGCTGATTTACTCAGGAACAATAAAGTTTAGTCTAGATTTATAAGTTATTCAAAGAAAAGCAGCTCAGGAACTTGCTGTTCAAAGGGAAATTTGTGGAGCTATTTCATACAGAGCTAAAATTAAAAAGAAAAAAAAAAGTCTGTGTTTTACATTAAACCAAACCTTTTTACTAAGAATGCTGGCCTGAAGCAATTTAAGCCATGAAAAATGAACTCCCTGAGCACTCCTGTCAGAGTCCAATGATGGAAGGATCCCCGTAAATTCTTAATCTGCCTTTCTTCATGGCAGGACAATATAGTTCTATAGAAAGGAAGGTCAAGGAACTGAACTTCCACAGTAGGTATCCAAAAAAGCAATCAAGCTAAACTAGCAGGGAGTGGATTCCAGCTGAACTCTGTGGCGAGGAGCTTTTCTCTTCCACCACAGGTACCTTATAGAAGGGAAGATTCCTGGGACTAGTGGTTTAATTTCTCTGGCTACCATGCTAATCACATACGTCCCATAATTACTGTCTTTCTTTCTTTGCCCCAGACTGTCATTCTTCTGTCTTTTAGCTCCATCCAGCAGGCAGACAATGTGGACACAAAGGCTGTGCAAGCTGGCGAGGCACCTGATGGAACTCCGAAGCTCCATGACACGTTACCCCGTGCCCCACTCTCTCTTTCAAATATTTAATTTGCATTCTTTCCCAGCAATAGCCAAATGCTCAGGGGCTGCTTTCCATTTTCACCTCATTAGATTCTATGTCTGAACATAAAAACGACTGAGAGCTGTGAACCAAATCAAGCTCCTGCAATGTGTGCTGCAAACATGCCAATCATAGTGATGACACAAGGCAAGGATTTGGCAAAAGTCATGCATGGCATTAATGTTAATTGTGTGTTTGCAGGTTAGACCAGTGTCAGCTTTACAGCAAATCCTTTATCTTATTTACGGAACAATAATGGATTTCCCAGAAGGCAGAGTAAATAATCCTACAGAGCCCCCTAAAGAGAAGGCTTCTCAGACCAGAGGAAACAACACAATGCTGGGCAAAGGAAATGGCCAAGGGACAGAGACTTCTTTCCATCCCAGGCAAATATATTACTCACAGACCTTCTCTGGCTTTGTAAGACAGAAAAAAAACCAGAAACAAATTAGACTAAACCCTAAATGCTTTAAAGCTGTTCAAGAAACTTCCAGATATATTTGGTGGGTCACTGAAGATCCTTGCTGATACAGGATATAGAAGATATTTGGACAAACATGATGGGAATGCAGACCTTGCTCTATGCCATTCCTGGACCCCTGGAGGAGAGGGCCACCCTGCAGAATCTAGTGGGCCGTCTGACTTCCAGAGCAGTTTGCGCTGCAGAACAGCGAGAGGACTGTGCACCTGTGGTCACGTCCAGGCAGAGCACAACTTGTGAATAATGATAGCAGAGAGAGGTGTGGGTCTGGGAAGAAGAGCCAATTGTATAGGTCTGTGGTGACTTGCTGAAGAGGAGAATGAAGAAAGCATGTCTGTGGCTGAGGAAAGTAATGAAATAATGACAGAGAATATGAGAAGTAAAAAAGCCTCGAAAAGTGACTTCTAGCTTGGTGGATGACAGTGAAACAGAAGATGGTGTCGGTATATGCTCAGAAAAGCACACTGATCCCATCCAAATAAAGTCATCTTTGGAGAAGAGAAAGGTAGAATTAAAAAAAAAAAAGAAGGTTTAGAACAGTCCTTGTTAAAAGAGAAATCATGCTGTAACTGCTTAAAGTTAAAAAAAAAAATGTGTTTCAAGATGGCTTACATACCACAGTGCCCTACATAGTGTCCTGGTATATACTTGAGTTTTAAATTGAAGGAAAAAATTGAAAGCTTTTTTTAATAAGCTGGAATCTGGGATACCCCCACAGTAATTTATTTTGTGGGCTAATATCTCAATAACAAGCCAAAACAATTAGAAGATATGCAAGATGGTAAAATCAGGTTAAAAAATGTGTCATAGCATTTATTCAACCTTTTTCTTTCTCCTAGCTCTGGACACTTGGGATAAATAACACTTTAAAGCATTAATTTCTGTGCAACATAGTATTTGTAGAAGTCCATTCTTTTTCATGAAAGTCAAAAAAAAAGAAAAGGGAATAAATAATAATGTGGTAAGAAGATATATGGTGTATTTAGAGTTCCTTGGAAGAAAGGAGGTTTTCTAAAATGTACAAGCAGTAACACTCTGGGAAAAACACACCCTGCACTCGCTGGCCCCACACTCCAGGACTTTGTAACCACTGTAGTTAAAGTGGTAGGAAAGGCTTTCTCTTCATCCGTGAAACATGTGCCTCCAGCCTTCCTGGGAACCGTGATTAGGCAACTGATTTGAAATTAATCTGCGGTGTGTGTTAACTGTGAAAATATACCTTCCAGCACTGGACAGTTTTTCTGTCTGGCTCATAAGAGATGTGGCCTTCAATTGCACAGTTTTGATGGCAATTTTCCTGTAGCTCTAGGATATGTTTATTTAAAGGTCTGATAAGAAGTGGCGTCTAGACATCAGGTCAGAGAGCCCATTGCTGTAGAGGTGTGAGAAGACGGGCAAGAGGGAGGGGGCATTCAGAGAAGGCAGTCCATGCTAGCCATGTACGTATAATAAACTCCCATGATATATGGCAGCTCAGGGCAATATTCATGAGAGCACATTTATTTAGAGCCTGAGGAGGGTTTTATGATGCCTGTTTGCAATTGTGATTGTGGGGGTTTTGTATATGCAGCTCTTCTGAAAATTGGGCTGCTTCAGACGCTGGGATGCACAACCAGGCTGCTGCACCAGCTGCCAGCTGGACCATGGTGCCTGTGTGTGGGCTCTGCACCCACCACACGTGCGTTAGCTTTTTCCCCATACGTGAACCGAGCCGAACCACCTCCCTCTGTCATGATCCACGACTGCTTCCCCCCAGAGCACAAGGTGGGCTTACGTCCTCCTTTCTGTATGATCTACGGCAGCTCCATGCAGTGACATTTCCCCCTTGACTGCTTCCACTGGGAATTTGGACACTGTTAAACCAGGCGCAGGCTAAGAGCATGCATAAAAGAGAGATTTAATAGTAGAGCTTGTAATTAGGCTTTTGATTTTTTGCTGCTTTCCTAATTTCATATCAGAATTTTCCACGGATATTGGTTGAACTCCCCATAACTCACAAGCTTAAAGAGCTTTCTTTTAAAGCAAGGAGCCTGATTGCCTGGTGAGCTTTCTCCAAGCTAAGCTGTACCAGCTCTACTATAAATCTAAATTCTTGCTTTTTCTTTTATGTTCTTTGGCTAGGACTCCACCATATTCCTTGATTCCTAAAGCCAGCTTGATGGAAAGAGCTGAATATGTAAATGGCTCATTGACTGAAAATGTAGGCCAGAAATTTCAAAGAAAGCATTGTCAAAATCCTTTAAACTACAAAATCATAACTCAGCTCCTTACAAGTAACAAAACTATCTTCTAACGTTTATCACCAAGCACTATCATTTTAAAAGTGACTACTGAAGCTGACCAGCTTTATTAATGACCTCATAGCTGATAAATTTTGCAGTTAAAAGTGTCTTACTGTCTGTGAGGTAATGTTAAAGAAACAGATAAGTGAGTCTGTCTGCCTGGGTTTAAGAACTACATTTTTGTGAGCTTCCCCCTCTTTTCTTTCCTTCAAATAATGGTATAGCCATTTTTTTTTATCTTCACTGTTAAATACAGTTCTCCAGGACACACAATAAACAGAACATAGAATATGCTTTAGTGTTCTGGTCGAACTGCAGACGGCTCCCTCATAAATGTAAGAAGCCACTCAACAAGTTTTAAACAAGAGAAGGAAATGCTGCTGAAAGGAATGAGCAGACTTGCAAGCCATGACATAAAAGTCATCTCAATAAGTAAACACAACTATGAAGATACAAAGAAATGGCTAGATCTACTTTAGCAGAGGTCATTAGGGGCCTCTGAAAGTTGTTCAGTGAAATAATGTCTCCAAAAGTGTCTTCCCGAGCAGCCTAGTTATGGACGAACGGACTACTGGCTTGTGAGCCAGATTTTGAACAGTTCTGAAACAGCAGGCACAAGTTTGGGAGTGGACAGTGCAAGGGGAATGGGTCCTCCAGCAGTGAAACTCCCATCTCTCTCCCATTCTTTTGAGATGCACAGAAACAGAGACTGGGCCAAGTGGCAGTAGGCCAGCTCCCCTTTCCTATCCTACCAGTCTCTGACTGGCACTAGCAGCCTCACAGGAAGGCACATAAAATATTATAGCAGGCAATTAAATAGCATATTTGTAGAAAAGATTTCTCTGTAATCAGTTAATGTGTGACTTCTGCACTACATGGTATCTCTCTGTAAATGCTTTCTCTTATCGCAAGTCTGCATATGCTTGTTACCCATGTAAATATCTCATCTGTTTTTGATTCTCATGAAGATTTTGGATTCAGTGGTGCTTTATGGCTGTATTTACCTTTATTGGTATTAAATATTTTGTCCAATAATTTTGTTGAATATCATTCTTTCTTCTATTTTTTTTCAAATGAATGAATAGTAGAAATAAAGTTGGCCAGAGCTCCATTAATAAAACGAGATTCAAGTAGAAGATGTATTTTTGCTGGAATGAAAATTGCTTTATAAAACTGTCAAATTCACTATAATTTTGTTACAAAGGAAAACTAGAAAAAACATTCCAGAAACACACACACACAAAATCTTCCATTTCATGCTGAAATGTTTCTTTTCATTATTACTTAGTTTTTTAATATTATATTTTCAGATTCTCAGATGAAATATTCTAATTCTGAATTAAAATCTATTTTCAGAATGTTCATTTACTTACTGTGATTCAGAACAACATTTTGCAATATTAAGCAGAAATCCTAAAATGGACAACTAATCCTCAGCTACAGCTCTTACTGACGTAAACAAAAAATACTTCTGTGGGCCATTCGTTGTTCCCTTTTATTCACTCTTACTTTCAGTGTTAATTTTTGAAGTGTTTCTTTGCATAGGAGTTATCCAGTGTCTGCAATAACAGTTAACACCCATCTCTGGATTTCTGGTATTACTCTGTCCTTCTGTAATAAAGCGGCTGAAACTGAACATAGTTATTCCAGATATTAATGTCATATAAGAATATTCACATCTTCATAAATTTATATCATGGTTTCTCCAATATCCTTTATTGGTTTGATTATTATTGCTAATGTGTGCTTATCGAGATTTATTGAACAATCTATATAGCATGTACACATACACACAAGCAGAAATTTACTCTGTATTTTTAATCTCCCAGGGGAAGCTAAGGTATTTTTCTTGCCTAATAGCTGTATTCATGAATACCTTAATTCTGATCTTCTCAGGATACCACTTGGCATTTACCGCCTTTAACTTTTATGTGCTGTTTGTTGTCTGGGTGGGAAAATTTTCAAGTATTCTTTCTGAGAAATAGTTTAGACCATAAGAAAGTTATGGCTATATATCACCTTTTTGCTTAGGGGAATGGGATGAGCAAGGACCTGCATTTACAGTGAAGTTCCCACTTAGCAATCTTCTACCTTTGGAGTATCATGTCATAGTTTCCACTTAGTACTTCTTATTTCTTTTAGGGGAACCCCAGGAATGCTTCTTTTTCTTCAGTGCCGTAGGCTACTGAACAGCATGGTGCATTGTGTTATCCATCTTGAGGGAGCAGAGGATGCTGCCTCCAAATGACTCCCAGCTCTGGAAACGAGCACTTATCACAGTTGATCTACCCTAGATCCCGACAGCAGAAAAATGAATTACACAGTACAGCAATGTGCAATTAATGAGACCAGCTAGAGGAAGCTGACAGAATACAGGTTGTATTGGCTATGAAACAGTCTTCTTAAAACTTCTTGTCTCAGGAGAGTGAGGTGGACCAGACACTTACATGTAATGGAAAACTCCATTTCAAGACAATCCCCTTGATCAGATGCATCAGGAATTTGAATCCATGTCTCAGGTGAGTGTCCTAACAACAAGAAGTTGCCTAGTATGGAATGGGCATGTATGTTTGTCTTGTTCTTTGGTGTCATGGAGTTGGGAAACCCCTCCACACTCTTCAAACCTAGCCCAGATGTACAGAAGGTTCCAGGTTGAGTGAACTGAGATTTTAAAAAAATTCCCAAGTGTTATAGAGATGTCTCAGACCTCCTTTAAATATCCACTCACTCACACATGCCACATGCTATATCTCTGCCCTAGGCAGTGTGTAGATACAGCTCCTGATTTACCTCCCTTCCTGGGCTCAGCAAAGAATTTTACATGCACAGAGAGTCATTTGCTCTAACAGCCTTTGAGACTTACAGAGCTTGTTAAAGAGAAGACCTGAGATGCAGGGTCCTCATATACATAGATATGACAGGGATGCCCTGTTGAACAAATAGGTCTTCTGCCTCCTGTTGTCAAATTGCCCTGTCTGCTGTAATCTCTGCTATCTCTCATTTTAGATTTAGTTCATAAGCTCATCAGAAGTGTAAACTATAGCGCTGGGTGCCAAATGTAACACTAATATTAACCACTAATGAAAATACTGGTAGTTTTCCAACAATAAAGGAACAAATTCTCTTGGTCTATATCCTCTATGAATCCTTAAAACCCATGGTCACAGTGTCCAGGGAATGACCAGAATCCTGCTTTCCTGTGTAGTTTCCCAAAAAGACTCCTGCTTTGCCAAGACCAAAGTGGGCATTTGAGAAGCAAATGCAGGGGTACAGAGATCTACAGGCTCCCACCAGTCTTTTCAAGCTGATCATGCCCAAGCTCCTTCTGTTTTGGAATCTGTGAGAGGACCATTGCTTAGCTAGTTTTAGTGTGGTGTTGGACCAGCATATCGGTGCGTGGCTGTTGCAGGCAGCGCTTGCTGCACATATGGTCTGGAGCCTGCAAAGTGGCGATGAGGAAAGCACTGAGCCCAAAATAATAAGCCCTGCCTGGCATTGCAGAACAAATTGCCCAGACAATGAGAGACCCAAATCTCGATCTTTACAAGGAAAGCAAGGTCCTAAAGTGCTGTGGTGTTTTTCTGTTTTCTGTTTCTCTTAAAGATGACTGTGTGCCACTGTAAACACAGCTACACATCTGCCTGCAAGCTCTGCATACTGGCGAGGGGAGCTCACATCTGCCCTCAATCGGCTGTGGAGACGCATCCTACGTGGCTCCCACGCCAGAGCTGGCTCCCCTCCGCCTTGCTCAGTCTACGGGCAGCAATGGCTCGCATCCCTTTGCACCCACTCCTCCAGACGAGTCTGGAGCATGGAGATGCAGGCACTATGGGGGTTACCCTTTCACCGAGGTGCGAAATGCATTTTTGGGTCCTGCAGCCATACAAATTCAGTGTAATAGGTTGTAATTGGGCATGTCCTGGCTTGTCTGAACTCTTAATGCAAGCCAGGGCTCATAATTTGACACAGATATATCCCATTCTGTCACAATGGTAGTTTGCCAAAATTTATTCGTTTAACAAGGAACACAGATTCTTCTAATGTCTGAAAGCTAATGAGGAAGGCTTTTCCAAGTGCAATGTGTTTATACAGCAACGCCAACTTCTGTTTCAATTCTTACTTTCTCTTTTTTTGTTGTTTTTCTTCTTTCTTTTTCTCTTTCTCTCTTTTTTTTCCTCTCCTTATCTCTCTCTTTTTCTCTTTTTCTGTCCTCTCTTTACTCTCTTTCTTTCTTTCTTTCTCTCCCTCCCTGTCTTTGCAGAAGAGCAGCTACTGCAGAAGGAACTGAGGGTTCAGGACAGACTTTCCCCCCAGCCCCCAATCTCGGTATAAGCAATGGAGTAGCCCACTTCCTGCACTTTCTGTGAACTTTCTGACGAATAAATGAAGCCATATTTGATAGGAACTCATAAACGCTTCTTATATTGCTCTTTGGAAAAGCTGGTAAATCAGCATGCAAAGAACCTCAATGATTTCCCAGTTTATGTTTCCAAAAATAATCTTTCATCCAATATTGCAGAAATTGGACTTTATAGTGTGGAACAGTGCTCTGTATTGGAAACAGTGCATGAGTGACCTTCGTTACTGCAAGGCAAGTAGCAGCAGAGAGATTTGAATATAGACTGTTTTTTTTTTTCTTTCTTTTAAAATCTTCAATATGTTTACAATGTTGTTATATTTTTTCTGTGTTATTTTGAAAGTCCTCATTGGATTTCATCCATTCTTCCTCAGAAAGCCTTTGCTACCTTTACCTCCCTGTTGCTGCTGTTGCTCTTTTAGGTTGGCTACATCTTGTTTTCTTTGTTCTTTCCAAACACCACTGGTTTGAGAATCACCTTCTCTTAAGCTCCTGCCATCCAAAACAGCCTTCTTGTATCTCTGCTTCACTGACTCTCCCGTTATTCCAAACCTCAACTGAAAGCACTGTTTCTTGGCTATATTAATATCTGCTCCCTCAGACATTGACCTGTAATTCAGTGCTTTAATATATTCACCATACAGCCCCACTTTTTGTAAACCACCATCCTGCAACTTAAATGCAGAAGACTTTTTGTATAACTGAAATGCTGTTTGAATGTGTGGCATTTGGTTTAAACATTTTCAGTGCGTGATTTTTTTTTTAAAGCAGGATATTTGTATTTGTTAGCAAAGTTGTGCTAAGAGGAAAAAATTGGCAAGCTCTGCTCTTTTAGCTATACTCGATGGTCTTTATTTTGGGTAGTGGGAGGGGATTATCTGGCTGTGTGCTTTTAACTCTGTCAGGAAGTCAAAAGATTTCAGAAAGAGCTGAACCATACTGTGTACAACAGAAAAGGCTATAGTATTTCTGATTATACAAGAGTGGCAGGAGATTTCTTTTTGTTTAAAGAAAAGCAAAGGCCTTTGGGCACCATGGTGAAAGTATCTAAAATATCTACCTATAGTATATTGAGGTTGGTGGAATGAGGAATGTGTTGATACTGAACATACATCTAGGTCTGTTCCATTAAAGTTTTGATGCTAAATTATATTGAAAAAACAAACAAACAAAAAACAAACAAAAACAACAACAAAACATTGTTCTGGAATTACTTATATATATATATATATATACACACACACATATATATACATATAAATATATATATATACATATAAATGATATATATATCATTTAACTAAATGTGGGAGATTTATATAATGAAGAAACAGACCACATCATTGGAGACAAAATAATGGAAACTCCTTCAGAGAGTGGGACAGCATCAGAAGATATCACTTCATACCATCGAACTAGGAGGAAGAACTTTTGTAATTAGAAGTAGACTTTGATTCTAAAGATCAGTTTCAAAAAGTAATTGGGGCATCTGGGAACCTAACTTACTTGAGAATCAACAGGGAATCTATATTTTTTTGGAAATTTATGTATTTCCAAAATTTTTATTGCACTGATGCTGAACTAAAGCTAAATTCCAGGAGAAATGAAACCATGGAAAATGTATATTAGATTATAACAGAGCTGAAACATCAGGTTTACTTGGTCTAACAAATATGGCAGAAAAATATTCAAAGACCATATGAACTTATTATGAGTGCTAAAAATTTCTCAGTCCTGTATTCATCACAAAACAAGAGCAACAAAATTCTTTAAAAGGCTTTTTGCAACGGGCCCTCAGAGCTAAAAGAGTTGTCCTAGGAGGAGAAATGAATGTGTGGTGATGATAGAGAAAAATTGCAGTGTAAGTAGTATCACTTAGAATGAACCCGAGGTGATGACCAAATTTCAGAGGTGAGTTTAAAGGAACCTATGACATCTGATCTGTATTCAACTCCTTTGGAAGAGCTTTTGTACTGACATTAGCAATAGGGCCGTTTGTGCTGCTGCTGCTGCTCTTTTACCACCTTGCCATTTCTCAAGCGGTTTGGAGCAGGTTTAGGTGGCATCATAGGGTAATGGTCTCACAGGGCAAGTCTGTCCCAGGATTTGCCTACATCTGAATAGGAATATTTCCAGAGTTACTTATATGTGATGATATACCGTGAATTAATAACAGCATGAATCAGGAAAAAGAAGAATACTTTTTCAAAAACAAAAAACAAAAGTTGGTATTTTTATCAGGAATAATCAAGATACTGCTCATTTTCAGTCGGCTAGCACAGTTTCCTCCTCGTTTCCAGATGTTGTTGATTTGTTTGTTCAAAGATTTCTTTGGAACACAATTCAAGTGCTAATTGATAGCACTTGCAAAATATTTTTGTAGCTGCTGAAGCCTGTCACTTGTCACAGGCCATGAGACCATCAGCCAGACAGGTTCATGGAGAGGATCGCCAGGTCGGATGCATGGTCTTCTCCGAGTATGGTGTGAGCATGGCTTGCTGGACAGCCTTGGCCAGACAGGTAGGAGCTGGATTCAGCTCTGTAGGGAGTAGTCTCTGCATCTTCAGGTTACAGGTCTATTTTTAGACTAAAAGAATTCGGTTTCTAGGACCTGTCTTAAGTATTTTTTCATGTGCACATTACAAAGGAACATTTTGCAGGGCGGTGATATGAATGTCTGCGTTACATTTCAAAATCCTTCCAGGAAGCATAGAATCCAAGTAGATTAACACCACGTGTGTGTTCTACGGGCCTGTGCATCTGTCACTAACTGCTCCAGACTGCGGAGAAAACGGATCAAACTGCAACTGAGATCTTTAATCTCCTGAGGAGAGAACAAACCTTCTACCAACCCAGATTCCTGTCTGAGCTTGCTGGGAGATAATAAAAATATCACTATTATGAGGTGAAGTGGAATCCCCTTTTTTTTTTTCTCCGCAATAGATAGGACTGTTGAAATCAGCACAGCTATGAATTAAAATTCACCCCAAGCGGGTGTCCTTAACAGAGGTTTTGCTCAGGTTTGCTGTTGTGTAGAATGAGTGTGGGGGGTTGTCTTTGCATTAGCAAATGGATTTTTCTATCTAGGGACAATCTGAATAAAACCTCATGTTTCTTATACCATTCTCTCCAAAGTAAATGCTCTGCAGGCGTTTACCCAGAATATCATTAACATGGGAAGGGAAGCTGAGTTTATTATGCCCAAATGTTACACTCATGTTTACAGGAATTCTGATCTTTAAATTTCTTGCTAAACATAATCTATTTTGTGTATGTTAACATAACCCTGTCTAGGACTTTAAATAATAACAGAGGACTATAAAAACTGAAAATTCTTTTTTTTCCAATTTGTTAGATGCATTTATAGATTTAGAATATTCTGTATACTCCATCTTCTACTCCAATATACAAAAATTGAAAGCTTTAGAATTTAACTAGCAACGCAGAACTAAACTATTTTGTTTATGCCCTGTGTTATATTAACACAGTTACTTTTCATTATAGGGTGATGTTGGATAAATGATGAATTTTGCTGACAATGTTATCAATTATGTACATTCAAAATAAAGCTTCACATTTTATTACTAATGGAAAAAAAACACTTGGCCAAATTTAACTTGTGTAGCTTAACTGCAGTCATCAGATTTGCATCAAGGTTGAGATGAGTTGAATCCCCCTTAGCTCTGGAGAAAGCTCAAACTTTTGGCACTTAATTAGGACAAACACACAAACATTTAAATGCTGATCTTAAGTAGGATTAGACAGTGAATACAGAGTTCATTTTGTGTACTGAACAAAAACTGACTTTGAGAGCTCCTTTTACAGGGGTTACTGGTTGTTCAAACCCTGGAGATTTGCCTGATGGGAGGCTTTCGACAGTAACTCTGCAGATCCTCCCCACCCCACTGAGGCCGTGCGTCTACCAAGCATCTGTGTATGGGGCATCTCTCATTGCAGATGTGCAGTCAAAGTGCATTTCCCCTCAGCAGTCATGCCCTGGGCAGCACATACCCTCTTAGCACGGACAAGGCACTTTGAAATGTCCTCTCCCATTAGCAGATAGAAATAAAGCAGGACGTGCATCAGACTTTTACTCTACCTCCTTGACATTAGAAAAGCACCGTTTGCCTTCTTTTCCTTAGATTTTTAATTCATACAAATTATCCTGCAGGACTGAAAGAGGCTTGTAGGGCTATTTAGTCTAATATCTGGACACCCAGGACTGCTTCCTGACTCCGACACTGGCCAACATTGAGGTCTACACTGTTTTCTTCATTGTCCCTTTCTTGCCTTGATTTCCAAAGGAAGGAAAATTTGGTGTGCAGACTGGGCATGTGCTCCTGCCTGGTTCACGACCTGGACAACCAAAGGAGAGGTCTGGGAAGTGCTGGGGAGGAGGGCGCCTACCCACAGCTTGTGCATGGCCTCTCATTGGCAGCTCTGTTGTTTAGGATTTTTCATAATCCACCATAAACAAGTAGCATGTTCCATTCCCACTCTTCCCACAGGAAGATAGTTCCAGAAATTTGCCTTTCTGAGCACTGGAAACCTACACCTAATTTCCAGCCTAAATTTCTTAATGGCTGTCTTATATCTGTTTGTTCTTATGCCAACTCATTGTCTTTAAGATTAAAAAGCTCTTTTCCTTTTCTGGTGTTTATTCTCCAGCTGTATTTACAGAGAGTGATTGTATCCTCTCTCAGGCTTGGATCTGTTTGGCTAAATAAGCCGCTCTCTTTTAATTTCCTCTTGTAAAATAAACTCTCTGTTGCTTGGATCATCCCAGAAGCCATTTCTGCACCTGTTATGGTATGAGTTCATTTTTCCTGAATGTGGGTGACCAGCACAGTGAACAGTGCCTCAGATGGGGTTTCACGTGGATCTCGCGTTGGTGGCTTTAATATTCTGAGAAACGTTTTTGCTGAATTCATTCTCAGATCAAGTTACCTTTTTGGTGAGTGCATCCTGTGATCTATAGCCACCCCATCACTGACTGATATCCTCAGCTCTCTGCTACTGAGGAAGTCACCAGAGAGTTAACTATTGAGCCTAGAAACTCACAGTAGCCCTCGAACTTTTAAACTCTGGTTATGTGATCCTGACTTTCAAAAATGTACAACTAAATGCCCAGTTGCAGGCCATGAACCAAAGCAGTCAAAGAGCAGATGTTGTGTTTATGATATCAAAATCACTTTTACGGTGTCATGTTAGATCTGGCAGTACATGCATGTGTGGAGATGTAATTTTTTTCTCTAACTACAGTGTTAGACGACAACTGAGATGATGGTATTAATTAAGCAGCAAAGTAATGCCAAATCTATGTGCGACGTAGGTAGTTCTAAAAGGATTAGGGACTTTATAAATAAAGTACATCTGGAAAGTAAAGCTTCTGGTACCCTAGAGGACTCCCTCCCTCTCTCCCACCCAGAGAGCTCCCATTCTGCAACGCCTGCCTGGCTGAGTGAAATTCAGCCAGCAGCAGTCTGGCTTCCCATCACTTCTCACTTTCTGAGCACCTTAACCTAAACTTCAGACCCGCCTAACTCTCCCAGTTTCTCAAGATGTTTGTTATTGCTTAAGGCTTGTTTTGATGAACGTTTTGTGTGAGTGCGTGTGCAAATAAAGGACATTTCGGGTCAGCCGGTAATTCCTTAACTACTTCAATATGTTTCTCTGTGGTAATAATACTGGTATAAAACTGTTTGTTATTGCTCAAAATTTCAATATCTTTCATGCGATGATGGATTTAAAAGCAAAATATTGCTATTCCGTTAAAGAAAACATGATCAATATTTTCTCAAGGTGTTATATCTATTATGGAGCTGACTCACAAATATCCAGATATAAATAAATATGGAATGCCTTTTTAAATTTATGGGTCCTTCTGGAGTTGTATCTTCTTTATAATCCAACTAGAAATCCAAATTCATACTTAGTGCCATATATACTGTAGAAGAAACTTGATAGGAATTTACTTCCTATCCAATATCACAGAATGTATGTTATACAATGTAGAAAAAAATGTGTAATGTTTCTTTTTCCCCTCATAATGGGCCCATACTTTCTTTGCTATTTTTTCCTTTCCAAAAAGTAACTCTAGATACCAAATATTTGAAAAGTGGTTGGTGCTTGATAAAGAAAGGCAACATAAACTAAACCATCAATATTCAATCATTTGTAGACATGCTAAAATATTTATATTTGGAAAGAAGTTTTAATATCTGCCATAATAGCAATGACCTAAGTGAAGCAAAGAGGAGTGTGTGTGAGTGCGTGTATGCATGTGTGTATCTGTCTCTGTTAGCATGTATGTGTGGTTGGAAAGGAAGAACCTGCATTTCCCTCCTGAGTTTTTATTTAGCTGTGGTCATCACAGACAGGATGAAGTTTCTGCTGCAAAAAGAATAATTTAGGTTGTACTACTAAGAGTAATAATACTTGCTGGTATTAAAAACTCTTAAAATCTGGTCTGGAAAGGATAAAAATACATAAAGGACCATAAGGGTGCTAGCAGCCCATGTCAGGGGGAAATTGCTTGGCAAAGAAAATATCTGAAATCCTTTAAACCTGCTTTGTGTACCAGTGTCAGAGTTATGCTGGGCTGACTTTCAGCTGACTAATGGCAACTCCATGGCGAGTAACATCAGTGTCCATTCCTTAGTTATTACCAATAATATATCACTTGGAAAATAAACAGAAAGATGAATGACAGGACAGATGTCTAATGAGGCAGAGGTTAAGGAGTGTTAAACTGTGCTGGACACCATCCGACATGCCAGTGTTAAATTATGCTGAATGCCCTGAGCTCCCTCCCCATAAAAGGTCAATGCTCTGGGTATGTTCTTGGGTGATTTATGAAATCAAAGAATGGCCCACATGCCTATCTCTCTGGGAGGTGAGCAGCTTGCAACATTGTCAACCACAGCCCTATAATAAACCAAATTTAAACATCACTCAAAACAATCCATCTTCGTCATTTGCTCCATTGCAAGACCTCCTCTGTCTTGTTCTCACCAGCCAGCCGTGACATGTATTGTTCTTCATATATGTCTCCATAGCTATTTTAGAAGCCTGTGGTATCCTCCACTAAAGTTAGAAACCCCTTCAAAATGGCTGTTTTGGATCAGGTACAACTTGCTCAGATTCTTCCCTCTGCTTCCTCTTTTTTCTCCCCTCTCCACATCCCCTTTTTAAATTGTTTTTAATGTGGCATTTAGTTGGCATTTTCCTGTACCCAAATCATCTGTCCTGTATTTGTAGAATAGGTTAAAATACATCATTTCTATGCAAAACATTTTCATTTTGCAGCCGCTGTTTAAGTGCACCAGAATAAGCTAGTTTTAATCTTAATGCATCAAAAGTAAGATTCCTTATACCTAAAATCTTCTTGAGGTGAGTCTCACAGTCTCACACTGTGCTACTGCAGCAAACCATTTCTCATGGCCTGCAACACTGCTTCCGTCAATTGGCTATCTGGTATTTGCCAACTGTAGCTGGTCTAGAGACTCCTGCATTTTTCTTCAAACTGGTGCCCATTCTTTCAGCTTCTTTTTCCGCAGCTCAGTATATACTTTCTTCTGATGTAAAGCAGTACATAACTGGATAGAGCATATCTTTGATATTTTTGAAGTTGCACAGCAATATAATTTTCCCCCCATTTGTGTTTTCCTTAGATACTTTCTAAGGTTGTCTAGGTAAGTCTAGCCATTTTGTACTAGTTACTAGAAGAGGACTTTGGCAGAAGAGAAGCAGGTCCTCATAAGGTCACTTTGGCTTTAGTTCTTCACCTCTGGAGGAGGCATGTGAGAGGTACGTGCTTCCATCTTTCCTCTGTGCCCCAACATAATCTCAGCTAAAGGGAGGATCCTGGTGAAAGAGTGAGTGGTGTAGTGGGAATCAGTTTTCACCACCCTTTCAAACATCTCACTGAGAAGCTGGAGGTCTGATGCAGCTATTTGAAAGCCCTGTAACCTTAAGCAGCTTCAAAAAAACTTCTATGGGCAGCCCCAGTTGTTGTTCAAGAGAGAGGCAGCAGAAAGACAAGCATCCTACCTGTTGCCTCTTGCCTGTTTTTCACTCTGGGCTTTATGTATAATTTAGCATTAAAAATGATATCAACTTTGAAAAAGGAGGTGTCACAGCAGTGGGTCAGAGCTCCATGTGTGTTCTGCTGTCCAGAGGAAGCCTCTCACAAACAGGCTGGTGGATCCTTACAGCTGCTGGCGGTGCTGGGGAGTGGGGATACTCCAGATGGGCCAAGTGATTTATTACCCGAATAATTCAGAGGAGTGTAATTTAACCAGTGTTATAATTGGAAAATGGGACCAAAATCTCAGAACTTGTTAGAACTGCCTAGACTAAACTTCTGATAACGCTTTGTGACAGAAAATTTGTGTTTTTCTTGTCTTTTTGCTTTCCTGATCACAAAACAGGACATCCCAGGAAGGTGGAGGATCATGAAGAATGCCTTAAAGGGGATCATATGTAAGAAGCAGAATATGTCAGAGAACCAGAAGTGTGGTGGAGGAGACACAAAGACATCAGAAAGAAATCCGGAAGACTTTTTGCCAAATCAGTATAGTCAGGAAATTCTCTTGAAAAAATGCACAAAGAAACTAGGTCAGATACCTTCTAATCTGATCTGCTACCCGATTTAATTAAATCCCTCAGAAGCTAAGCTGAGTTGAACCAAGAAACCAAGCTACAAATCAACAAAAGCTTCCCCTAGGAAGTTAGTCTTTCTCTAAAAGAAAGACTAACATACCTGTCAGTCAGCTGGAGCTTAATGAGACCACTAAAATCTCTGAAGGGCAGTTGCACTAAAAATAACAAGGGGCAGATCTTTCCTTCAAAATGGGCTTAGCAGTGTTTGGCTCTCTGCGGATAGATAGTTGGTTACTTGGGCTGATAAAGGAAAGTTAGTCTTGTGAGGCTGTACGGTTTTGAGTATAGAAACTGGTGTTACTCTACCTTTCTAACCGAAGACCTGTAAGACCTAAGCAGACATTTAGCAACCCATCAGTCTATTTTTCTTCTCTTCCTCTTTTTTCTCATTTTTGTTTTCTTTCATGCTTGTGAAGCAGGTTACTCTGCCCAGCAACCCTTTGAATTCTTCAATCCTAAGGTAAGTGAAATCACTTCAACCAACTCTGGCCCATCTCTAGATGATGAGACATGTTATGGTTTTTTTTCTCTTTTTATTTCCACTAAAAAGAAAAACAAACAAACAAAAAAAGAAAAAGCAAACAAACAAAAAGAGTAGATAATGCATCATTTAAAGCAAGAAGACATGAAGTAGGATTTATATTCTAACGGCCACCAAGAGGGAATTTTACTTGTGTTAGAGGTCAAATACTTATGTCAAGAACACTTTATTCAGTAGCAATAAAAAAATCATCCACACACCAATAAGAAAGCCCTCTGGGCCTACAGCTGTGGGTATTATATGTATTCCCCTATATGAGAACAATAAGTATTTTCCTGTGTTTTGTTCCACATGGTCTTTAAGATTCTGTAACCTTTTTTTTTGTTTTCAGTGAAAAGAAAGATCAGATGAGGCCAGTTGAGAAATAGCAATTCTAGTTACAATCTCAGTGCTTTAAGTCTCTTCCAAAAAAAGTGATTTAGAGGCCGTCAACAGATTTGAGTGTCTTCCAGCTTTGCGATACAGGTCATAAACATTGACACATCATAATGGTATGGTGAACTATTGTAATGGCGCCCAGTAGCAGGGCTGTAGCTAAAGAGCTGTCAGAAATTTAGAGCTGTGTGAAGAAATTTTGAGCATGAAGTACAATGGGTGAATTTTGGCTTTATGCCTGTGTCATCAAACAGCAAAAAAACCCCCACTTTTAAGAGTTGAGTTTCACTGGATGTATTTTTTCTCTCTTTTGTTTGTTGCCAAATGGGGAGCTATTATTTTAGTGAAAAATATTTTCCTCTCTCTCTTTCTTTCTCTCTTTTGAGAAGGGAAGCCAGTGTCATACTGTAGCACTGGGCTACTGAGTACAGAGCTGAGGACAGGAGAGTAGAGAAGTGTCAAAGAGTAAAAAGTGCTGTCTGTTTGGAAGGGCAGAACTTTATCAATGGAAAATAGCGTTCTGAGACAAAAAAAAAAAAGGGATGTCCTGTATTAAAACAGTCAGAAAGAAAAGTTGCTATAATAATTTACCTTGCAAGAAATTGCCTAATGCCCTACATAAAAAAATGTTTTTGCTTACCTCATGAGATGTAGAATGAAGGAGAATGCAAGGTTTGAGCTTGATTTAGAAAATCGTCATTACTTACACTTCACTCCTAGCACAACAGACATTTTACTGAGTGCAAGGAAAAGTCACTGAGGCCTGAATTCAGTAAGATACCAAAACACGAATTTGGGGAGGTCTATCATACCCTTAAAATCAAACAACCAACAATACATTGACTTAAGCCTCTGGGAGAAAAATGTCTTTTTATCTATAAAATGAGGGCAGTATTTATTGATTGTACTTTACAGGTGCACTGAAGATTAAATTAAAACTCTAAAGAGACTTGAGTCTGGGAAAGACAATATATACAGGACTAAATTTTATTTTTTTAAATAGAATTAAGATGTTTTTACATCTTTTTGTGATAACTTTTGGCAGTAGCTTCGTTACCTGCTTTTACAATGTATTGGTTTTATTTGTCCAAGTCCCATAAGGAATAAGACACTTGAACCATTAAATCTGACAGCTCTTTGCATAATTTGGCAAGAATTTTGTATGACTGTGTGGATCAAGGACAAATGTTTTTACACCCTGGAGTGAGAAAATACTCAGAGCATCAAATGGAAAGATATTGGATGTTTTCCTTTGCTGCTATGAATTTTGAAATGGAGTTCTTTTGCCAATTACTGCATATTAGACCTCTAAAAAAGAAATAAAATATTTAGAATGTGTTAACTTTAATGGCATTGCACTCCTCTTGCAATCTCATTCTGAATAGAAGGACCTGGAATGGTAAATGTAAAGACTTGATTTAGCTTGATGTCATTTCTGCAAAACTGATGAGCTAAACTGAAAGTAGAAGAATGTTTTTTGAGATAGCTGAAGCCAAGGAGATGGTGTTCCTGTGTCTATAATAAAATTTGTGGGGATACTCTGAGGATAATTCTTCTCTGGGCTGTAATGGCCACAAACTGAAACACCAAAAGTTCCACAGGAACTTAAGGAAAAATTTCTTAGCAGTGAGGGTGACAGAGCACTGGAACAGGTTGCCCAGAGAGGTTGTGGAGTCTCCTTCTCTGGAGATCTTCCAAACCCACTTGGACGCAGTCCTGTGCCACGTGCTCTAGGTGACCCTGTGTGTGCAGGGGGGTTGGACTAGATGACCTCTAGAGGTCCCTTCCAACCTTAAGCATTCTGTGATTCTATGATTCTATGAAACTCCGTTTGCTCCTGATTCACATGTTCATTCCAAACTCAGACCAAATGCTCCAACCTCTCTCCAAATCACCACTAATGCAACAAGTTATTTCATGAATCTGTACAAATGAACCTTATTTTGCTGTGGATGCATATCTTGTTCCTTTACAACACAGTAATCTTAGCTCACCCTCAATCCTCTGTCTTTCCCACTACAGCACCTCACATTCTCCCCCTCACCTACATTCCCTCCCAGAAGAATTATTCTTCTTAGGTCTTTTTTACAGCCCCCATCACCTCCAGCCACACCAAGTTTCCAATTCCTCTTCTCCCACATCCACACTCATGAAAATGAGTGAAAAAGAGTTATAACTGAAATGAATGATCATATTCTAGTGCTATTTGGATAGTGTGTATCCTTTTTCCTTTTCCTTTTCCTTTTGCCTTTTCTTTTTCTTTTTTTCTTTTCCTTTTCCTTTTCCTTTTCCTTTCACTATCTCTTATGTAGGTGTGTTTGAAGTAAAGATGACTATATTGGAATGATCATAGTAAAGTCTGCTGCTTGTTTTGATTTTAGGCTAAGCCAAAGGGAATACATATGAGGCCCATTACCCATAAAATCATAAAGATCTGGTGATCTAGTGACTGCTTCCACATGGTGGGATTTGAAACTGAAATCAAGACTTCATTTTTCTGTTCTTTTTGTTTTCATTAAAAGTAATCTTACATTAGAGGTTTTCTATAAAGTCTTTTGGGCTACAACTAAAAATAATCCCAAATAAAAACCTACTAGATGTATTTGTTCTAATGAGCTCTTAAGAATAATATATCAAAACCAAAATCTAACAGTTGAAGCATTTTGGATAAAGATGAAATGAACTCAGAATTGGACCAGAACAGTCAGACTAGTTAATTAAAATATATTATCAAATATTTGCATTCATTACTACAGGGTACTGTAGCAGCCTAGACTATAAATGAGCCCCCAAACAAATAGATATATTTACACAAGATAGATCTATCAACAGTTTTTGCAATTGATGGTCAGATTTCAAACTCTGTCTCTGTAAGTAGTGTACTGGAAGGAATGTCATAGGAAAGACTTTGTTAGAAAAGCTGTCTTCTTATAATATTCTTCTACCAACAGCTACTGACAAATATGTGATCTGGACTAAATGAATTTTTATTCTGACAAAAAGGAAACTTTCTTATTCTGAGGATAAATATTAATATAATATGACTGGCAACAATATAGGTACTTAAGTGAGTTTTCAAATCTTTTTCTACAATAGTGTGTGATTTCAAACATTTGAATATCTATCATGTCTTTAGCTATTATAGCGTTTTCTAGTTAAATTCAATTGATATTGTTGTGGGTAATGTTTCCTTGAGTTTTCTTATTGTCTCAAAGCTTTTCTAAGATTCTTATGGTTTTTATTATTATTCTATAATTAGGATTTTTTGTAAGTTAAACTTATTTCACATGACATGATTATTATGCCTCAATGCGGTCCAGAAATTGAGCTGTGTGAAGAATAAAACTGCTTGTGGAGAACTTGAAAATTTGTTTTGTTCTAAATTCTAGTGCTAAAATGCTAACAACAATCTTAAAAATGTTTTGTTATGGGTATTTTCATTTTGACTATTAAAATTGTGCACTGTACCATTGATTAAAAAAGGAAATTTGGAAAAGAAAAAAAAAGTATATATTCCCCAAAATAACAAGAACTTTTGACATTTTAGAACGCTTTTATCGTTCAAGAGAATTTCATTAAACATTTTTATTTAGATCGTTTTGGAATGCAAACCTGTTCCATCCAAGTTTATCTGAACAGCTGAGAAAACTCAAGTCTGATTCAGTTCCAGTTTTTAAAAATATCGATAAATGAAGAGTTTTGGATGCTGGGTTTTGCTACTATATAGGTAAAAGTCATTATCAGAAAAAAAAAATATAAAGCATCCCTATTTGGATTCTAAACGCTTTCCAAGTTGCTTTCAGGTTTTAGATCAGTTCAATCTCTCGTTATGTATCATGGTAATGCATTTCATATATTTCTAGGCAACATCAAAGGTATTTGCCATTCCATTGCCATTCCACCACTGAAATACTGTTACTCTGAATAACTATTCCAGATAGACCCATATGAATGACCAATACCATACTT
This sequence comes from Tinamus guttatus, assembly GCF_000705375.1. Next base: position 280,390 of record NW_010584773.1, on the reverse strand, counting down.
TGCTACAAAATCATATTATAAGAATTCCCCATTTGATGTTGTTACTGTGATTTGGAAGTTCTCAGACAAAAATCACTCTTTCTTTTGCCAGGACGATTCGACCAGAATGCTGTCAGAATGGTTGCCTCTGAATGCAGTTGTGCCTGGGCAGAGGTCGGAGGTTTCTGTTGGCTTTCTGTGCTTTTCATCCTTCTGGTACCTGTCTTAATTGCCCATAACTTATTTAGAAAGATTACTGCTAGCAGTGAGGTAAAAATCCCAAAGATATGGGATATCAAGGAAATAATGAACTATTGCCATTTATTGCAGTAAAAGTAGACCTTTTTGCATAAGATATTAGTAGAGTTAGGGGAGTTGTGGGTAAAACCCATTCTTCCTTCAATTCCTTCCCTGCTGATCTGATTTCATGGTAAATTCAAGACCAGAATATCATGGTGATATTTTATACGTCCATAGGTAAAATAGTCAGTTATAATGAGAGCTTAGTACTATGCTTAGGTCTTTATAAGAGTATAAATCCATAGCAATTGCACTGATCTTCATAAAATACAGGTATAAATTAGATGAGAGTCTGTCAGTGTACAACATTCATGTGCTTTTTTTAAAAAAAGTAATGTCATAGGCTGAAGTATTTTAAAGGAAGGACCGGATTTTCATTTTGAGTTACGCTTCATTCATCAGGAGAGAAAAATTGCTTACACAGTGCTTTCCAAAGCAGAAAGTGCTTTCCAAAGCAGTGTGAAGGAGGCAGTTGATCAAATTTTCCATTGTACATTAACAGCATGTCATCAGGAATGTTCATTTCTTGGTGGTAGGACAGATTCCTGGACTAAGGAGACATTTTCAGAGTCATCAATCTAAATGTGAAATCTAACCTATTTCATTACAACAGTATCTTGACACCACTGTGGTCTACCTACTTCCCTAGAGGAATTCATTAGGTGTCCCTCTGTCCACTAGTGCCAAGTTAGCGAGCCAAGCCAGTTCCTCCAAGCAGCAGAAAGATCTAAGTGTGTCATCTGAAAAAAAAAAAAAAAAAACACCTTTCAGTGTAGTATGTTAACCAGGGAGAAATACAAAGAAGATACCTGAAGTGGAAAGATGGAAAGACATGACTTTATCTACTAAGTATTACATCTCTGAATTCACCTTTCAGGGTCAGCCTTTACAAAACATAGCAGGGGACAATGCGTGCTGTCTTCTCTTTGCTTTCAGATGGTTTCATGAGGCATGCAGTGGCATAATTAAGGAAAAAAATAGAAATAAAGACTCTATGGTACAACACTGTACAAACTCACCTGAGTTCTAGTAAATTATTTCATTTTGAGGATTCATCTGATAATGGCTGAAATCTGTGCCTAATTCCTCTTGATGAGTTAATTTATCATTAAATTGGAGGGGCATAGTTACCAGCTTTCTGTCATGTTTTAGTCCAAGGACTAAAGGACTAGGTCCAAGGACTATTTCTTCACAAATAACTTGACATTAAATAATTTCATCATAAAAATTAGCAACAGTCTGTGGTCTAGGTATTATTGTAGTTAAGTAGTATTCTGCCTGCATGTACGAAGTAATAGAAGACAGGTCTTCCAAATCATCACTGACTGCTACGTTCACACAATTATCAGTTTTGAGAGGGTATACATAAACGAAAGAAGGGATATGAAAAGATAAATATCAGGAAAGTCTAGTTGGAGGCCTGTAGCTAGCGGGGTCCCCCAGGGGTCAGTCCTTGGTCCAGTCCTGTTCAATTTATTCATCAATGACCTGGATGAAGGCACAGAGTGCTCCCTCAGCAAGTTTGCTGATGATACCAAACTGGGAGGAGTAGCTGATACCCCAGAGGGCTGCGCTGCCATCCAGAGGGACCTGGACAGACTGGACAACTGGGCAGTGAAAAACCTCATGAAATTCAACAAGGCCAAGTGCAAGGTCCTGCACCTGGGAAAGAATAACCTCAGACACCAGTCCAGGCTGGGGACTGACCTTCTGGAGAGCAGCTCTGCAGAGAAAGACCTGCGTGTCATGGTGGATGATAAGTTGACCATGAGGCAGCAGTGTGCCCTCGTGGCCAAGAAGGCCAATGGAATCCTGGGCTGCATTAAGAAGAGCATCTCTAGCAGGTCGAGGGAGGTGATCCTGCCCCTCTACTCAGCCCTGGTGAGGTTTTTTTTTACTAGAGGTAATGGCCACAAACTGAAGCACCAAAATTTCCACAGGAACTTAAGGAAAAATTTCTTAACAGTGAGGGTGACAGAGCACTGGAACAGGTTGCCCAGAGAGGTTGTGGAGTCTCCTTCTCTGGAGATCTTCAAAACCCGCTTGGACGCAGTCCTGTGCCACATGCTCTAGGTGACCCTGTGTGTGCAGGGGGGTTGGACTAGATGATCTCTAGAGGTCACTTCCAACCCTAAGCATTCTATGATTCTATGATTCTATGATTTTAATCTTCACTTATTTTTTATGGAACCCAATCCAGGGAGGTTGGACCAGATGACCTCTAGAGGTCCCTTCCAACCTTAAGCATTTTATGATTCTACGATTCTACGAAATTAAGAGAGGAAATACTTTTTTTATGAGCCTTAGGTAGATCAAACAAACCCGCAGATTCTGGGAATACCTGAAACACTTTGTTGAACTGTGGTCTGCATGTAACCTGTTATTATCAGAAAAAAAGAAGACAGACTATCGGCTGCAATTGCCTGTTTTATTTATTTTCTTAAGAACTGACTTCACGTATTTCCTCAGTATAAGCAAAGGCTAAACCATTAGTGAGTTGTAATTAATACCTCTGCAAGGGAAGGTGAATCCAGATATTGCACAATACAAATCTAACCATAAACAAGCCCTCTTCTCGTTAGGGATATATTTGCTACCTTGTATGTATAAGGAAAATGCCATGTTTTAAAGACAGTTAGTCAGGCAGCTTCATACCCTTCATGTTCCAGAAAGGCAAAATTCCCTTTTCACCCATGAGTAAACAGCGAAGTGTTGAAAGAGTTTTGTATGGTTAAGAATGTTTCCTGGTTGGCATTTATTTTTCTTTTTCTTTCTCTTTTTCTTTTATTTACTTATTTTTAATCAGTCAAGCCCCTTTTATTTCAGAAGGATTTTGTTTTGTTTCCTTTATACATAAGGTGTGTGATCTATTATCTAGCAAGTCACCAGATTTCAAGGAAACAGAGCACACACTGCTGCTTATGAAGGACTGCTCTGAATCTCTCTCATATGGAATATAGAATGGAAACTTTCTTGTGGGCTTGCTCTTCAGTTTCAAAGCACAGTCACCACATATTCATAGCTTCATAGTGGCACAGACATATTGACTTCATTATAAAAAAAAAGCTACTTATTTCCAATCTTTGTTAAATTAATTCAAAAGGGTTTCCATTTTATCTGAGAGAAATTATCTTATTCTCTTCCATATTATTCTTTACTCCTTTCTCACACTTACATCTCACCAACTTTAGGCCAATATTTAAGTCAAAAAGTATAGCTTTGGGAAATCTCTATGAGAATTCTTAGCTATTTCTGAGGTTTATTCCTGTAGGAATCTGAAATTTTATTTCATTTTGAATAAGCAGATACCAAAAATGAGCCTTTGCAGAAGCTCTAAATCAAGGAAGGGTCTTGAAAGAGCAGAAATTGGATGAAATTAAATAGATGTAATCAACTGTTCATGAAAAATGTTTGTTAAAAAAGTGTTCATAAAAATAGGTTTATCGAGTGTTCATGAAATATTTTAGGGAAGTCTTAAGAGAAAATATACTGAAGCACTTGTCAGGTTTATGGAGACAGATGAGTCACATTATCCACAGTCTTTCTTTCCTGAAATATAATTAAGGGGATATGAACACTTTGTACTCTTCTAATGATCTGGGTATGAATAAAGATTTACACCACAAAACACACCCTTGGAAACTGAGCAGCAAAAAGGCCAGGGGTAATCTTCCTCACTAGTTGCCACTGATAGCAAAGTAAGGCTCTGAATTTGATTATATTTGCGATTCTTGGGAAATCTACTGTGATTTTTGAAAGATGTGATAAACTTGACCTGTCATGGCAGCTAAAATTTCTTCAAACATGAGTGTGCAATCATGGAAGATCTTTCTACTAGCCAAAGCTGACCTTTAGATGACACTGGAAAATTTTCTCTTTTTTTTCACTTTGGGGTGTCTTATCTTGATCTAGAGGTAAAATACTCAAAGGGGTTGAGAGGATCTCTCTAGAAATGCTAGGCTGCATTTCTATGGGAAGAATGGGTACTGCAACAAGACTTTATGTTGCCTGCTTGCTGCTCATGACCTAAGCCCTCCTCCTCTGTTTTCTGTTATGTTTCTGAAGATAATTCATTCCTCCTCTTCTCCATTTCATTTGGCAAACCTTTGTAAGCTAGAATTTCTCTCTCTACATTTTGTATTCCCTAGAGAGACTTGGGCTTTCTGTATTTCCAAGATTCAAAAATTCTGTACTTGCTTTGGGTTTGGAAACTGATTTCAGATTTCCTCAGTGAAAAGAACACTGAGCTACAGCAGCAGGTACACCTACCTTGGTTCTGTCAAGATATATAAACAGCAGCAAGCCTGTCAAAATATGTTGATAGATAGTGACCATATGAAGAACCAATAGTACTTCTCAAAACTAAGTTATGGGGCTTTTTTAGTTCTCTTTCTGTGGAGAATGTGGAACATTTTACACACACACACACACACACACACACACAAAAAAAAAAAAAAACAGTGAGGAGAGAGCAAATGTTAAAGAATTACTGAATATGAGCAGCAGCTGCCTATATTCTTGGTCATGCCCCTTTGTGTTATGCTTCTAGCCTTCAAACATCATGTCTGTAATGGAGCTTTTCCACAAAGATCTCAGCTTTTTCAGTGTGGTTACCGAAGATGGAAGTGTATGGAGGAAAAGGGAGCATGGTGTGAATCTGCATTTTCTTTTAAGCGCATGTCCTAATGGTGGATTGCCTGGATATTTTTCCCTCCCTTCCCCAGTCAAATCTGTTCTTCTTTGTTTCTCTTACTGCATGGATATACAGTCCTGTAAATATTCTTTGAAAGTCCTATAAAGCAGAAGGAATGGCTTTCTCTACTGAAGCCCAAATTTTCGCATGGATGCCTAACCGTAGTTGGACATTGCTGTTGTTACTCTGGTCATTTCCATGTTATCCAGCAGTGGAAGAACTAAATACTGAAGATTTATCACTTCATAAGGGTCATAAAAAAGGCACTTTAGAAGAGGTTCATAAAAGGCATTTATTCCTTTTTTTTTTTTTCCTGAGAGTCCTTCAGTCATCCTCAATTACGTAAGGCATATCTACATCTTGGCTGGATGGAGTCACAGGAAAAAAGATGTTTCATTGGGAGGTCATCTTTCCTATATTTGACTCAAAGTGCAGTCTTCTGATGTTATGAGATATATGTTTTATGTATGTATGCATATCCATGTATCCTATGTATATGAAATACTTCATAAAAGAAGATATATAACCTTTTTATACTCATGTATGTGTATATATATTATATGCACATATGTATTTTTTCATATGTGCATGATGCTGATTCCGTGCTCTTCTATTATAATGTACGCATGCAATCTGCCAAAAAGTGATCCTTAAAGAGCATAGTTCTTTTTGCAAGAGGGAAACTGCTAGATGTGCTGTATATAGCTAAGTTCTAATTTGGCAGTGGTCTTCATCCCTGCTACAAATCCCTCCCTCCCACACATACACATTTCAAGTCTATTTTTCTTTGTTTATTTGATTTTCATTCCTACCCTAAGCTATTTTGTAATGTTGCAGCACTGAGCACAGCAGCTGTTTTGTGAGCATCTCACTTAAAGGGAGCACAGTCTCACAAACAAAGAGGAGCAAAACAGGGAAGCAGGCTCTGTGGGTTGCTCATTTTGGAGAAGAGAGGAAGGAAACTATGTAAATAAAAACACTAATGGTGAGCCTGTATGAGTAAATCCCTCTGGCTTTATACCAGCCACTTGTGTCAAGCAGTAGGAAAACACCTGTCTGCCTCCTTGCATTAATTTTGTTTTAGTTTAATTTTAGACCTCAAATGTTGAGTTTTTGCTTTTTCTAATTTACATTTAGATCACAGCTGGTACTTGTGATTTGATTGTGAGGCATGTGCAAAGATCACTTTTGCACCAGTATACAAACATATCCATGGATCACTAGTTGGATTTTCCCATATCTTTGTTTTTGTGCTTTTTTTTTTCTTTGCAATATCCCTTCAAAATACATTTGTTTTCTTTCATCCTTAACTTTGGAGTTCATTTAATGCTTAGCTATTCTTTTTCTACTATATTTTCATTTGAGTCACTTATGGATCTGATCCAGAGACTGTTGAAATCTACAGCAAGACTACACGGGCTTCAGGAGACTCCTAGCACCAGGCCCTTAATAGGCATTTAAGAAATGTGTTAAAGAAATTGCTCTGGGGTCTAAAACCCATTAGATATCCATATAGTGATTTTGTTTTGCCTGGTATATTCTGATTAACATGTCTTTCACTTGCCAGTCTTTTTTTTTTTTTTGTCATCAAAGATTAATTCTGCTAGACATAGTAAGTCTGTAACAACCTTCCTTTTTAATTGTTTTGTGCTATCTATAATATGGTAACAATTGTGAATTGTACAGGTTTCAGGGATTAATAGATTTTTCTTCCTTTCTGTCTTCTATTTCAAGATGTGAAGCAGGAAAGCACGAGATTTCCAGGCCACTATCAGGATGTGCTTAAGGTGAAGGGAGGCAGCACTGCCAGCTTCTCATGCATTAAAATCACTAAATTTCACCCTGAAAGGCTTAAGTGGGCAGCCTCGCAACTGCCAAGGAGGCTGTTCTCGTGATCTGGTTAATCTACCCCTTAGGGACTCACAGCAATTAAAGTTAGGGAGGTCTGAGGAAAAAACCCCATAGCTGAAGGAAAACGGAGAGAGAGCAGACTTTTTGCAGGACTGAATATGAGCCGTGTTGTAAGTGTTCCTCCACCTGCATTTTCAACAGAGAGGGCTTGATGCTGAGTCTGCAATTGCACCAAGTGCTCCCTTTACATATTGTGTGGGATCTGATAAATTTTTGCAGGATTTTTTCCAGCTGTGCTCTCATCACATTGATTTAATGGCCCTTAAGAGAAACCATAAAAGTGCTTTCTGGTTAGTGGGCCCCAGCTGTTCCTCATAGTATTGCATAATACAGCAGGCTGAGTTAACTATAGATTAATGATTATGAAATGTCTTGCTTAACCATATAATTTTTCAAATACACAAGACATTGGACTAAATATGGTTCACTGAGGTAACAAGATTACAACTTGCAAGAAGGAAAGAGGCTTAAGAGGTGAGGTAATTTTAATCTAACCAAGATAAGATTTTCCATAGGCCAGCCATGGCTTTGGCGAGTCAGTTATATATGTATGTGAGCCATATGTATATGTGTACTCGCATGTACATGCATGCATGTTTGCGTGTTTCCCTTCACATGTGTTTTCCCCTTAAGGTCTAAAGGGTGATGGCTCACTGCTGGAAGCATTCCTCTGTTTTCATTACCAGGCAACAGTGCAAGAAGCCAACAATATCATTTGAGGATTATCAGGCTCTCTGATGAGCCTAAGAGCACTGCAGTCAGTGAGAAACCGAGGGCTCCTACGTCATCTGAGCTTTGCTGCTCTGTGAGCTGTAGTGCAGTTGAGCAACAAGCTAATGGGCTAAGCACTAGGGCCTCATCCTACTCCCGCTGAACTCAATGGCAAAGCCCCTTCTGGCTTGAGCAGAGAGGTGTGGCCAACCTCTGCGCAGAGGAAACGTCCTGTATGGGATGCTATTATACCAAGGGGCTTGTTAATCAAGTTTCATAAGAGCTTAAGATCCCCTATGGTCCCTGATCACCATAAAGGGATAACACGAGTAGCATAGCAAGGACATTATAAAAACAAATGAGAGCCAATGTTTCATTTTTTTCATAAGCAAGCCAAAAAAAGTATGCGCAGGAGAGCTAAAGTAGCGTTCACAAATTACTAATAGCGAACTCATATCGTACAAAATGGTCAGGGCACAAAAATTGTTTAAAGTAAAATAGACTTGCTGAGGCTCTGGATTGCTTCTATCCCTTTGCTTTCACCTACTGCTGTGTAGCATTTCGTGGGCTGTGGAAGTCAGATGTGCTTTGCTCAAAAACTGAAGTCGAACTAGAAAATGAAACAGAAATTATACAAGTTCTTATAAAATAGACTGTGAAAAGTCAACAGCAATTCCATTTGCATGCAATAAAACCACAGAAACCCAAAGAAGTCTCTGGTGCTCTAAAATTCAAGAAAGCCTGTATTCGACCTGTAACATCCTGAAATCAGGTGCACATTCTTTTCACCTTTTTATTTTTTTCCCCCCCTATAAGTGATGCAGCTGGTGTGAGTTTTGGTATGGTATAGTCTAAACATCTTGTTTTTTCAGGTGACCGAATGTGCAATGCAATATAATAATGTAAGACTAGAAGCAGTCAGCAGTATTAAGAAAGCAAATTAAAAGGAGTATTTAAAGCTGACAACATAGATTTTTAGTGGTTTATTTTCTTTTCCAAAGTTAGTAAAAAGTGAATGAGAAATATCCCTTCTGAGAACTTGCAGCCCAGTAGATGAGAGTCCAAAGTTAAGATAGACTGTTGTTCATCATCTGTTATGACTGTAGATTATTTAATGCAACTAAACTACAAGTTTTGTTCTTAGATCTGCCAGTGCTGGATGGTGAGTACATCAACATATCTTTAAGGTTAACTGCCCACAGCTTTTTTTCTTTTCTTTTTCTTTTTTTTTTTAGCCCTTCGCTACATACCTTTAAACCATATAACGAAGTAACAGCAGCATCAGTAAGACATGGCTTAAAGATGGTTCATTTGTATGAATTTCTGGGTAGAATTTTAATCTTAATGAAAGGGTAATATCTTTTCTTTTTTCCCTTTCCTTTTCGTTCCAGCATAAAATAGAAATGCGTCATATATCTTTATAAAAAGACTCACAACTAAGAATTACAGGAGATAAGAATTAAATACTGTGGTCTCCTATATTTGTTGATGTCATTGAAATTTCTGCTTTCCGCCAGACTAATTTTCCATTGCTTAAAATAGAGATACATTGCGTATTCCAAGCAATAAGCTAGTTTATTAGCAGATGAGTATAATTTTCATATTGGCTTACTTGAACTTGAATGCATTTCAGTTATGCAGAATAATCTCAGTCTTTTAAGACTTAGCTGGCTGCAAAAGGAAGTACGTGGCTTATACACCTTCTCTTATGTTTACCTACAAAGCAGCAGCCTCTTTTATGTTCTTGTGGGAAAAACCAATTGTTTCCTTCCTCTGGAACAGGAAACCACAGTCTGTTCATTCTGGCAGGTCTGCTATGACTGAGCATATTCCATTAACAGCTTCTGCTAATGGGAACAAGGAAAAGAGTTTATTCTGGATTTCTTCCTCGTGCAATTAAGGAACAATTTAAATTGCAGGAAGTGCAGTGATTAGCAGTGAACCACCTGAAACACTACAGGTTCAGAGACTAACACCTGCATGCATTGGGCATGGATTTTGTCCAGCAACACTTATTAGAATGAATTTTTTGATTTTATGCAAATATAGGTTTTGGGGTCATAAACAATCTTTGTGAAGGTATTCTGTGGATATAAACACAAGTAGCTTAAGTTATACATGAATAATAGTCAAGGAGGTTCAAAATTTAATTAATTCTGAGTGATGGAGAGGGAAGGAGCCTCTTGGCTTGTTTTGTCTTGCTTGCAGGTCCAAGCGGATAGGACCCTTTGCAGAAGCAGGTTACTTCCTGTAAATTTAGCAACGTTTTCTATTTCTGCTAGACACATAATCCAACCTTAGGTGTTCTTTAGGGGGGTGCTTCCAGGGAGGCACTATCAGTTGCAAGTCAAGTGCAGAAATGGCTTATGTCTCATGGACACAGTAAACAGTCGTGATATGTGAGAATTCATCAGAGATTAGTTGACAGATTTTGCTGATTATTTTCTACCTATGGTTATCAACTTTTCCACGATCTTCATCCATTTCCTCCATCTACCTCTTCTCTTGTATATCTGCTTGGAATAAATATTAATGGTGCTGTGAACTGGAGAAAAGAGGTTGCAGTTGGCCCTGTAAACCGAATGCACTTCTGGGTTAAAAGCTGACAACGAATCATGAGAGCTCTGATGAAGTGAGCTCTGATGAAGTGAGTGCTGATGAAGTCATTCCTATATGCACACATCATAAGGCAAAAGCCCTTGTGAAAAGACATGAAAATGCCTCTTATGAGCTGAGGAATATGAAATAAGAGTGTGAATAATTCAAAGAAAACTTGTCTCACCTGATTGTTGTTCAAGGGTTTTGCTTTGGGTTCAGCTTTGCCACTATATAGACCATGCGCAACGAAGCATGCTTTAGAGTCAAGTTTCTGTCTTCCTAAAATAAGCAGAAGATACTTGAGGGTGGGCCTCACAATAACCAGTCTTCTGAGTGCAATGCAGAAGCTCAGCAAGGTCTTAGAGTAGTGATGCAAAGGACTGTCCTATTTCACTGGAGCATCTTGTCGACACCTAACGGAAGCCCTGAGTTAGAACAGGGGACATGGTGACTGCGCTGAGCTAAATTTCATGCATACTGGTGCAACAGGGAACAACAGGCATGCTTTCTCAGACCGGGAAAACAATGTAGACCAATCAAGACATATTTACTACAAGAAAAAGATTATGGAATATTGTTTGTCTTCATGGACAGTAAATTAATGGGGTAATTCAGAGACAGGCCCAAAGGGTGATTACCTAGAAGAGACTTTTTAATTAAATCAGCTTGATTATAAAGGTTATAAATAGGTATAATATTTTATCTTTGAGGAAAGACTGAAACTGGAGTGTGGGGAAAAAAAAAAAGATTAAATACTTCACCTAGAGCCAGTGCTATAGTATGTTTCAACAAGACCATTTCACCTGGTCTATATGAGCCTACAAGAGTACCCTTATTTTAATGTGGCTATTGTCAAATTTGGATGTAATGTAAAAATCATAAGTCTAACAAAAAAAATCTATTTCATCTTGCATATGTGCTATTATGTGTGGGTGAAAACCTAGACAATGTGCTTACAGCATTGCCACTTTCAGTAGGCAAAAAGCACTTCAGCTTTTCATTCAGAAACTGAAGAATGAGAGTAGTACTGGTAATATATCTGCCCATAATATATCAGAACGCAGTAGTCAGAGGATTTATGAAGCTATCAGCACATCCTTAGCCAAACAGTTTTAAGACCTTTAATTAGGACTAGGTTTATTTTAAACATAGCTGGGCTGGTTGCATGGCAAAACTTTCCCTTGGATCAGGAAGAAATGACATGTTATAAAGATGAGTCATTCTGAGGAAATGTTTTACTGATAGTGAAGATCTTCATTGCCTGATGATCAAATAATTGGTATTATTTAGGAAAAAAAAATCTATCAGTTTGCCTAAACTGGATGTTGAAAAGTGAAATAAATGTCGGAATGACACAGTTCTACAAATCTTGATATTTAATAAATATAGATGAGTCCCCAGATAAAGATTTTGGATATGAATGTTTAAATACTCTTCTCAGGAGACCTCAGTCTCTCCTCTCTTTACAACATATCTACTCTATTGACTTTCCATCCACTGAAGGAAGCGAATTACTAATTATGGTACTAATCATGATACTGAGCTGTGATCCCTCTCTATTCAAGATGTCAATTAGATGTGGAAGGGGTCTTTTAAGAGGATTCAAGAACCCCCAGAACTTCATCAAGATTTGTACACTTATTCTCCTGCTAGCCTTCAAAATAGCAGAAGTTTGGAAAATCTCTTCCCATCTCGAAGCTTCTTTTTTTTTTTCTTCTTTTTCTTTTTTCTTTTTTTAAATAAGTGAAATGTTACATTTTAGCAAACAGAATGTTATTAAATGAATGGTTGGGCAAAAGTCTTTTCAGTAATGGAGAGAATGATATAATGCCTTTTTGAGAAAGAGCATCTTCGTTACAGTGACACTATTTA
>NW_010584773.1:255465-266477 GCF_000705375.1 Tinamus guttatus | reverse complement strand
TCAGATCTTACATTCACAACACCTTGTACTCTGAACACTTTGGAAGAGCTACCCTGCTTCCTTGAGAAGACTGTCCCCACAGATAGTTCCCTTTTATAGTTTCTGTCAAACCTGGCCAATCCCACAGAGCCCAAATCTCTGTGCTGCTTCTTGCACATCTTGTGCATGAAGAGGATTTTATGGGTGTAAAGATGTTGACTGAGAACAGCAAATGAAAATCTAATAGAGTACTGAAGTAATTGGCTTACTGAGGAATGAAAGCCAAGTGATTTGGAGAAAGAACATGCATAAGAGAACCAAGAAAAACAAAAAAGTGAACAGGGATTATATTAGATTACATATATAAGTTTTTTTTTTTTTCTCTTTAGTATCACAATGAAATCAATTTCTAACTTCTAATCCCACCATTTCTTTCCATAACAGTTATCTTTCCATGAAATCCCTTAGATATCCATGAAATCCCTTAGATAAAGATTTCAGGTTTTCCCTTATTCCATTCTTTAACCTTATATGCTTGCTTTTATTTTATGTATGGCTGAAAGTAAGTCCTACCGTGATGCCAAATGACTCAGCTAGCTCATCTTTTTAACATCTTTGTGTCTTCTGTAAGGAAAATTTATGACATTACCTAAGCACTGGAGGGTTCCTCTTTCACAGAGATTATCTAATCTAAATACAACTTTCTTGGTACAATAAAAAAATGCAGCAGTGTTTAAAGCCCATGTTTATAGTTATATATAGCATCACTTTCAATAAGTGTAGAGGAAACACCATTCAGTAGAAGCAGAAAGAGTTCAAGAGTTGACCTGAAACAACTAAATCTGGGCAAACTCCAAAAAGGGGATTCTGTGCTTGGGAGACAGATGAAAGAACTATGAATTAGAGGGAAACAATCTCAGTCCTCTTGTTCTGAAGGCCACAGGATTTGTTAATTACTGCTACCAGCTAGCTTGAATAGCTGATACAGACATATCAGAACGTTGTCAGGAATTTAACTCAATAAGAATTATGATATGACAGCTAGGTCATAAATGGTGAAATTTTTAGTGTCAAAATCTTGATTTACTTACCCAATGTGAAATCTAACATTCACTGTGATGCTTCTAATTCACATCTATATGCTGATCCTATAAATTCCTAATTTTAAGACAATACTATAAAGTTAGATGCCAGCTTGAATGTTCAAGGCTTGAATCTGTTGCTTGAAATATGTGCTAAAATATATGTTTAAAAGAGGTGATACATATTTTGAATACAAATTTTAGAGCATAATCCCTCCTGTCTTTCTTGTCCAGAACATAACTGAAAAAAAATGAGAATAAAATACATTATTTGTGATTAGTTCATGTTTAAGTTGTCAAAAAAATTAGGCTAGACATTATTTTGCAAAATGTTTAGCTTTCTGATGACTATACATAGATTTTTGCTTTTGAAGTTTAGCATTGGTTATTCTAGAATGATATTGCTTTCATTAAATCTGTGAAAGTCATCATTTGATCTTGCTTCAATCATTTCTTAATGCCATGGTATGTCACCAGACATTGTTGATAATTTTGCTCTCTCTCTTTCTCTCTCTTCCTCTCTTTCTCTTCCTCTCTTTCTCTTCCTCTCTTTCTCTTCCTCTCTTTCTCTTCCTCTCTTTCTCTTCCTCTCTTTCTCTTCCTCTCTTTCTCTTCCTCTCTTTTTCTCTCTTTTCCCGTTCCTCTCTTTCCCCTTTCCTCTCTATCTCTTCCTCTCTCTTTCTTTCTGGATTTGCTAATATTTGAAGCTTCATTCGGTCTGTGACTTATTTTTCAGCCCAACAGCCAAAATGGAAATTATAGAAGGTTTTCTGGTTTCAGCTCAGATTTTTTGTCAATTGTTAATTTTTTCTCTCTTTATGGGTGAGATGACCAGTGTAAAACTGTTTCTGTTTTGAGCTTGAGTCAGAGCAAGGATGTAAAAGTGAGGCTATCTACTTTCTAACCACTAGAATATCAGGAATTCTGGGATCATTTGAAGCTAAATATTTTGTATTCAGAGGGTCAAAAGGACAGGTAAGAATGTCTTCTTATTCAAAGGCGAGGTAGTGCCCCCTCCAGGAAGATAAAATGTTCAAAGTGTGGCTCACAATCAAATAGATTGCCCAAACTGTAGGCTATATGCTGTAATTTTCTCCTCTGGCTGGTGTGCTTTGTTTTGTTTTTCTGGAATATTTTTTAATGTGCCTTTTGAATCTAGTCCAGAAAAGCAAAGTACTTCATTTTGGAAATGCTGAAAGGAACTGTTTGGAAATTTCTGCATTTTTTTCTTATTAATCAGAAACTTTTTGTCTTTGAATTTATCTCTAATTAAAAAAAAACAACTATGCTTCAAATAAAATTACCATTTTTGGTGAATAAACCAGTTATTAAAAAGAGTGGGGTGCCGACATGAGTCCTCCACTGTCTCCATGTGGCCCAGACCGACTGGGCATGTCGTATATTCTTCCTATATAGCACAGCTACTGCAGTACAGAAGAGTGGTAAATGACTGCAACAAGGAAAAGAGAAGAATTTCCTTGAATATCTCAGATATTCAGGAGAGATTGGAAGCTTTTTGCTCTTTGGGACAAATACAGGGGCCCAATTCTGGCATCTTTTGAAAGCAGTAAGAGCCTGTTTTAACAGAAATGAAGCTGTTCTACTGATCCTAAAATCTGTTATCATAAGAGCAGGTAAAACCAAGATATCCACATGCTTTCTTTGATTCTGAAGGAACCTGAAGACACTCATTTATTATGGTTATCTGGCTATGGAGAAGGCAATGGCTTACAGAGCACTGCACTGCAAGTAGGATGAGGCTTGATGAACACCAACGAGATTTCATGGTCTTAGAGGAAAAGCAGCACAGAAAAGGAAGTTGTTGCTATTGCAATTGTTTCTTCTCCTTCTGTGAACAAGCAGAGGAGAAGAGCCCTAACAGTGGCTCTGCAAATGCCCCTCCAATAGGGAGCCATCAGCTGTTTCCAGCGGGGAAGTGGCACCAGTGACTCCGAGCTCCCTTTCTTGGACCTGGGGTAGCTCTTCCAGACATCTCACTTCTCAGTCGGTCCTAGTGGCTGCTCCTAAATGTCTATGGCCCTTCCAGATGAGTTGGTGGGAGAGATCTACCTTTTCGGGGCTGAAAGTAGAAACCTTGCTGATTCTCCATTAGGTGGCCGACTGGATAAAGCTAGCATCCGTGCATTGCTGAAAGCCTCACATTAGACAAATTTTGTGTGTGTGTGTGGAAATTTGCTTCAAAAATGTATTTGCTCTCAAATAAGGACTTGTCTGCCAAGTTTCACCCAGAAAACATTTTTGCAGCCAAGACATAAACCCCTCCAAGTAAGGGTATGCAATGCAGCCATGAACACAGACCAAAGCATAATGGCACCAGTTAGCTCCCTGAGAATGCCACCTTTATGATCTGTTATCTTCCTTTGCCAGCTGCAGCTTGACATTTCATGGGACTGGGTTGGGCAATTCATTTTAAGCTTAGTTTTGGACTTAGCTATCAAAATAGGACAGTAAAGCTCTCAAACATGCTGTATGTTCTTGGAAAACACTGGAGAAAGACAAATATTTCACTTGGACTGAAAAGAGGTATAAATCTCACACAGAATGTCTGTCAGCAATTTTAGCTAATATGCTAATTGTCTGAGGAGCGGACTGATGGGATATCCTATCTTAAGACCTTAATGTGGAAAAATCCATATCGGTCTTGTTCTGTGAATGTCACGTTAAAAAGATTCATATAACCCCTGAAATGTTTGTGTAATCACAGAAATAGTTTTGATATAGTTTTTTTTTAATTTTATTTTAAAGGTATAATTTATTATTTCTGATAGTTGGCCACAGTTTTCAAAAACTGAATTCTGACTGGGATTAACACTGGGACCATTAGATATTTTTGAGCATATTGTTTTAATTGATGACAGCTTGCTAGTGGAGGCAGTGTTTATCTAGAGATTACAGGGCCAGTCCTGGGGCATGGTGAATTCTGCAGAGTCCCATTTCCATGGATTACACAAACACAGCCCAAGGTACATAAGGATTGGTGGTTAATCGGTCCCCACTGATGTAGCTGGAAGCAAGGACTACACCAAAGACCAGGCAATGCATAACACATGCAGGATAGCTCGAAGGAGAGCTCTTGCTCCCTTCCTGGATACACACAGCTTAGCTACCCCTTTCTAGCCAGACTGCTGCTGTTCTAATGCTGTACAGCAACATGCCCTTTCCCCACCAAGAGCCCTTTTGAGAAAAACATAAGTGTAAGTGACTGGCTCCCAAATCACCTGCAAGAGGGTGCCAGGGCCTGTTGACAGACCTGCCTGACCTCGCCTCTCTCAGGAGGCCAGGAGCGTTTGGAGAGAAGAAGGCAGAGAAGGTTAGGGCAGTACAAACTACCCCCAATTAAACATTTTTGTTGTGTAGTATCACCAGCACAATGTTCCCTGATGTGTCTTGGGAGAACAAGCTTGCAACCCAAAGAGAGCTCTTCTGTTAGCTATGGAGCATATTTTTAAATCACTGTACATCCATTTTCTGTCACATTCTAGGCACTGTGGCTGCCATAAGTTTAAAGCTTTATACAAAAAAATCAGCACTAAACACGAAAATATAGACATTGTGTATAGACATAGTGTGCCCAGTACTTTGGGACCAAATCCAACTTGTGTTGCAGAAGGTCCCATAAGGTGACTTATTTGTGCCTTTTTTCTTTTGAGGACTGTGAGTCAAACTCTGTTTGAAAAAGAATCGATCTATCACCCCTATACACCTCCCACAGCTGGTGGTACCTTTGGTATGATTCCGTATGACAGAGAGTAGTCAGAATACAAAATTTAGGTTTCCCAAAACAGTTTAGTGGCATTCAGAGCACGTACAAAGTGCAAAAGAGAAGATAATTCAAACATTACAGAGTTACAATTCTCCTTTTCAGTATTAGCACACTGCTGCCAAAAATATTTGCCAAGGTCTATTTGCTTTGCCCTCGGTCAGTCCCACTGACTTTAAAGGAAGAATTTCCAAACTGAAATGCTTCAAAGTACCTCCTGCTGACTTCAATACCTCATTAGTCTCATTTAAGTTCATCTTTTAATGAGAAGACTGTACACCTAAGGAAGCACCCGGAAATAAAATCCAGGAGCCCTTCTAGCTTGATTATTAATGAACTAGCTACAGAGACTTTGTACAGCTGTAACTGAGTTAGAGCCTGGAAGATTCATTTTAATGTTAATAACATAAAATAGTTTTATCTGTAGCACTATGGACTTCCACATGTTTTTCCTCTATGAATATTATAAAGAGCTATGTCAATATTGCTCTGCAGTATTTTTCAGAACTCCATGAAGTCTGGAGTATTTGTTCATCTCTCAGAATGAAGACTGTAACCTGATGAGGCCTTTTCATGTATTTTAACTTAATATACCAGAGAAATATTTTTGAAATCAGGAGGATTCTTTCCGAGTACACACATCTTGGTATATAGAACATATCTTGATTTGGTTTTGCATTTAGCAGTCGAAGCATTATTTGATCTGACAGTGACTGTACCTCACTGAGGAACCCATAAATGCAGAGCTGAAAAACACTGGCACTTTTTCTGAGCCATTGATATGACCTTTCTGTTCAGATGGAGGCATTTTATTTAACTTTGTGGGGAGAAATCTCTGGTTGTGTCAGTTATGGATAGTTTTAACACAAAAAGAATGCATTCTGAAAGATGCGGAGTTTTTTGTTTGTTTGTTTGTTTTTCTATGGTGAAAGTGATACTGGGTTCTAAATGAGACTGGCAGCCTGACTAGAACTTACATTAAAATGAATGTAGCAAACATGCTTAATTGGAGCCACATCCAAACTCCTGTTACACTAATGGAGATGACTTATAGCTTTAAAAGTATGTTTCAAAAGGCACCCTGATGGGCTGTCATATGCCTACTACATTTTTCTTCTAAGTAGCCGCCGCAGCTACCAGAGCAGACAGTAGATGTCAATTCCTGTCTGCTGCTATTCTTTCCAGAACAATAATAGTGATGAGGAAACAGCACATGATTTTCCTAAAGTTATATTAGACATATCTGATCTTCATGTTTGCAGTAATCTGACTTTGGCAGGCTTTTTAAAGACGGGTTAGGAGTATTACATTAGACAGTGGTGATAGGCAGCCAAACTAATGATATTTTGCGGTTCCAGAAAAGAAAGCTCAACATAGCCAAGATCTGAACAGGGCAGATATTGTATATTAAAACAGGCTGGAAAACCGAAGAGAGAAACTTCCAAATGTTGCCCAAATGAGCAATTGCATTGGCAACTTATGTGGAGATGAAGGTCTGAATTAGATAGACAAAAACGGGGAGATTGTAATCCCTTTAATATGGGAAATGTGCCCTATGGGGGGCTGCTTGTCCCAGCATGTAACTGCAAAATGTCACCATGCTCAGTCACTCTTAAGCAGAATTCTTGAAAAGCATTTGAAATTACTTTGACACAAATGATGTTATGGACAAAATGGAGGCCATTGCTTCAGACACTGCTGGAAAATAAATCTCTTGTCTGTGTCCAGAAGAGGTGGCAAAGATGTGAAATTATGTTGATAAATATTTTTGTCTAGTTGTACATCACTCATAAGCTGTTTTGAACTCATCGCAGTCATTTGAGTTATGATGCTGTGAAAGAGAAATTTATTGCAAAGGTACTAAAATTAGCCAGCTGAGAAAGTCATTTTATTTTTGGCAGGGTGAACATTGTAGAAAATAGTATACTCTAAAAACAGAGGCAAATAAAGGAAATGGGCCTCGGTTACACTTTAAAATGGAAAATAGGAGATGTTTCTAAATACCAATTTAAAATTGAAGGGTCATACAACATGTATAAATGTTTAATGGTGTGACTTTACAAATTAAACTGAAATCAATCAAATGTTAAAAACAAAATGCAAGAAAAAAATACAAGAAAACTTAGAGCCATATATCTTCCATCTGCTGAAATGTCTTGCTGTGATACAGCAATAGAGGAGCATGCGGGATTCTTTCAGATTCCAGGATCAGTCAACTGAACTCATCTGATCATCATTTATCAAGTACGAGAATTTATTAGATATGAGAGGTTATAAAAAAGTTAAAATATAGTAACAGAACTGAAAATATATAGAGAGATCAGAGCCTTACAGGTAAACCATGGATGGTACAATGACCATTCCCCACTTTCTTACGGGTCGCCTCTCCAGTTTAGTTTCCGCTGACTGAAGCCATGGATGCATGGTAGAATCAATGGTCTTGCCTTTTCCTTGAGGGTCACTCCTCTGGTAAAGTTTTCTCCGGGTTATTTTCACCATGGTTTTGGAATTGGGCGGGTCCCCACTGATGGGAGGATTCTCGGGTCTGCAGGCCAACTGATGGTGGTCCACGTCCATGGAAAGGTATGTGGCTTCCTCTCTTTTATATTCAATCAAATAGTGCCAGCCCACGGTTACACCACAGCAGTGGCATGGGCTCAGGCAATAACTGCATGAATTGCACACATCAGCAAAGACTTAGTATTCAGCCCACAACAGTGATCAGTCGACAACTGTGCACTCATCAGCACGTCATCCAATGGGGAATTCCACTGCAAGGGGGGATGGTCATGGTACGAATTTGCAGAGTCACTTCCTCTTGGCCAGACTGGTTTTGTTCCACAATCAGAGATTCATTAGAGACTATGCCACTAAGTTACAGCAACCTCACAGCATGGTGACTCCAGACGTAGTGCATTCAGGGTTCCCTAACTCTTGAGGAGCTCCGCAAAGCAACCCCCTCTTGTCTTGGCTGTGCCCCATCCTGAGTACCATATTAGCCCATCAATTGCTGTCTGCACATGCCTTCCATTTTCCAAGATAACCACAGTGACAGGTGCCAGCTCCACGTGGGTGCAGATCCCTCATCCAATGACAAGTTTCTCCAGAGTCCTATCTTCAAGGGCAGCTTTTTAGGGGAAGAGTTCATAGCTCCACTTTGACGATGGAAACAGAATTTCCAAATTACTGTTTAGCTGTTCTCCATGGAGTGACTGAATGCACATGTATATTTGCAGATAAAATCTACAGTGAGGTTGAAAGTACATACACAACAGTGATTTGGCACAAAATGCTTTTACGAGGCTGTTGTGGTATTCCTAAAACAAACATTGCAAGATCAGAAAATATAATGAATGTAAGACTAAAAAACCCAAATATAGCAACATACATATTTGCACATGAAAACTACCAAACAACTTTACTTCTGCCTCAAAGTAGCACGATTAGGTATATATCAAGCACCTTAATAAATTACAGTCCTAGGCTAGATTGAACTGACATTAATGATTCTAAATCTCTCCCGATAATCATGAAATTATTATTTTTAGGTGTTCATAAAATAGTCATGTTAATTTTAACTTATTTCTGTGAACTACTTGAGTTTATAATGGGATTTTCTGATTAGCATGTACAGAAACACTGAAGTAAATAAAGTACATAAGTAATTTTACATAAAAACTCTGTAAATAAAGCAGAGTTAGCTATGCTTCAGCATTTCTTTTTGTTGAAGAATTTCATTTAAAGATGGTGAATATATAGCCATTTCATATGTGAACACTAAAAAAGAAATTCTAGAAGAATGAACCAATGTCTTATTTTTGATTATTAGTGAGTGTTTCCTTTTCAATTTCTTGGGTCAGATATGTTTCCACTCTTTTATGCTATTTTAAAGAACACAGCAATCAGATGGTTTGGCTTCTGATTGGAGCACTGTCAAGGATGGTTGTTGATGATTCCTTCCAGCTCATGTGCTCTTAAGGTAGCCAAACTGGCTGAAAACACTGATTGGAGAGCTGGGAGCAGTACAGAAGGGTGATGAGAAGGTGAGCTGCGGTCAGTTTGGAAAGAAGCACTGGGGACCAATTTCTGAGAGAAGGACAAGAAAGCTGCCTCCTCCTGAAATAGCTGCCAGCTGCAAAGTTCCCTTAGGAAGAAAGATGACAGTGATTGAGGGAATTCCTCAGGCATCACATCTACCAGAGTTCCTCTAGACTTGACATATGAGGGAAGTCTTATGAGGTTGTTTGGTAATTTAAATTGGTTAGGCACCAGTGTAGTGCTAAGTTTAGATAAATCTCATCAGCTTTGACTTGTCAACAAACCACTTATAGATTCTTAAAAAAAATCATTCGATGGGTAGGCTGTTTTATAACTGTGAAGAGTAGTAGATTATGTCTTTAGTCTTTGAAGTTCTCAATTCCTTCTATTTCATAAAACAGAACTTAGTCTAATGTCTCTAGTCTACTGGCGGCACATGGCTGACCCTGAATACTTGCACTCCCCTTAACCTCAGTGATGTTCATGGGTAGTAAGGAGTATCACTGTTAAACCTTTCTAATTTAAAGATTGGAAAACTGATTGATTTTAAGTTAACCTGATCAATAATTATTCATTTCTGTTTGAATTGTTGAACTGATCAGTCTTCCTGTAAATGGATGCTAGGATATTAGGTGATGAAAAGCACTGAGTAGGTAGAGGAGATGTACTTAACAGAACTTAAGAGAACATATTCAACATTAGAGATGCACCTCTCTGTGGGGGGTACTGCAAAGTGTAAATCTGATATAAAGTTAGAGGTAGGTTTCTGTTATAAATCACCCTCTCAAGAATTCTGTCTCTCCACTGACAGCCTGCCTTGGCAAGGTTTATTTTTTGCGGCTCTCTCTCTGACTCCTGGCATAATCTGTAACACTCAAAGTCTTTAAATCAGGACTGGATACTTTCTGTAAGACATACTGCAGTTCAAAGAAGGGTTATAAGCCTCATCCAAAATCACTCAGTGATTTTCTTTAACTTTCTTTAACTGACATCTTAGAAACAAGATTTTCCAATCACGGTAATTCCTTTAGGCTTTATGATTTCTAAGACATGAGGTAAGCATTAGCATAGCTAACTAATTAGAAATATGCATAATTTAATTTTGCTGACTTTCCAGACTTGTTGGGAAAGACAGCATACCTACTTGGCAGCTAAAATGGGACCTGTATAATTTTAGGTGCTTCTTCTCTGGAAAACAATCTGAACATCCTATAATCCTATGAAAGTCTCAACACACATGCTCTTGAAGCTCAATTGCATGTCCCTTCTCAGTTTGAACGTTTCCTGTGTACTAAAAGAAGTTAGGCACCTCTGAAGGTGTAGAAGCTCCTAGGTCTGAGGAGAATGATGGTTAACTCCTGTACAAATTTCTACAACTGAAATATTAATCACAAGAGGAGCCTAAATTTGATTTGATTGGAATGTCTAGAGAGATTCAATACACTGAGTATGCCTGTTGCATCAGGGATGGTACTGAGTTCAGCATAAAACACAGCAGACATGGTTATTATCATTTTAAAAAGCCCACACAAGTGGTGGTGGTGGTGGCAGTATCTCCATATGTTGAACCATTCTACCACATAAATTGGAAACCTTTGAAGGAGTTTTCTGGATCCTGTGCTTTAATGCCGCATAGGCATAGGTAAATCCCTTATCATAACTTCTCACTTAATTTTGGTTAGATCCACCACAGTGTGGGTTTCTTGGGAAGTGCTGAATGCCAGTTCTTTGCTGCCGTACTCAGAAATGCTTCAGGATCCAGCACAGGATAGCTGTGGTTTATATATTGTTCTCAGTAAGGGTGCTTTCCTGACTGGGAAACACAATAAAATTACATGAAAGACATTTCCAGATGAAATCTGAAATACTCTGGTTGTGTAAGGACACACTGAAGAAATATCTTACCATGGTTCAATGAAGAGCCTCCTGTTTGGAAGAAAGTTGAGAACTGAGACCACCCCATTCTTCCTTCAGGTGAAGATATGACTGATGGAAACAGACCAATCAACCTAACCATCCTCTGGACATTAAAAACAGGAGACGGTGAAATTCTAACAATATTAAATGGAATGGGGATGTTTCCTTTGACTTTGATGGATCAGATTTTAATTCAAGGAAACTTGTCAGATTAC
>NW_010584773.1:214319-254003 GCF_000705375.1 Tinamus guttatus | reverse complement strand
GAAAGAAAGAAAGAAAGAAAGAAAGAAAGAAAGAAAGAAAGAAAGAAAGAAAGAAAGAAAGAAAGAAAGAAAGAAAGAAAGAAAGAAAGAAAATTAGCTGATATTTAGACAGGACTTTGTCTAAATGCTCTCTTTACCTTAGTATCCACAACTCAAAGTTTTTGTCTTCTCATGTCTAGCAGACCTGGAGCATTCAGTGTTTCAATGAACCCCATCCTGTTACTTTGCCATAACTTGGTACTCTGCAGAGTACAAAATTTAGATTACAATGTGAAAAACTTGTCTTTAGCTTCTTCATGGATCATTTGCACTGCTCTGTGCTCCATCTCTACTCATAACATGATTGGAATAACATGGTATTTTGAAATCAGATAAGGTTATATAGTTACTTTTTCATACTTATTGGAGGCAATAATATGGAATTTGGGTGAAAGCTCTAATTGTAGTGGGGACACTATTACAATGGAAGGGTTTTTCCTATATATTCTTCATATGTGGCTAATATCGCATATAACTCCCCAGCTATTGGTGCTTTAAGATTTATCCCTAAGGTGTTCTCCATAAATGAAAGCTGTTATGTGTACCCTACCTTGTTTCACAGCTCTCTCATATACACTTCCAAAGGCGTCCAAATACACTTCTACTTTCTTCTGTGTGGAAATGAGCTTCTTCTACCTTCTCTTCCTCCTGTATAAATCTGTTTCTAGAGACACACAAATGGAATGTCCTATGTTTTTCTGATAATAACTGTGGCAAATATTCAACTTATATTTGGTGCCTGAGTCTCTACATCCATAGCCAAAGGTTCAGAATGGGTAGTACTGACACACATCCAGATACTTAATGGCAAACTCCTCCTATTTTCTCTATTTTCTGATTCCATCTTGTTTGTCTCTCCAGAAGGTCCCCTGATTTGATTATATGCTTTTTTAAAAAAATTTTCCTTGACATTCCTGTCATATTCTGAACTTCTAAGGAGATCTATTACAATATGCACCTGTAATCCCTTCTGTCTCTATATAGCTCACTAGGGTAAATCTCCCACTCCTTCCTCAACCTTAAGGCAAAATGATGCATCTCTACTCTCTTCTATCTGAAGAGGGAAGAGGCATTGGCAAATTATTATGTATGCTGCATATTGTTCCTAAAATGTCCTAAGGGACATAGCAGGGTAAATTTACATCACCACCTTCTGAGTAAATAGTAGATGATATAGACTGCCTTAACACAGTTACCTTTTCCCATCCAAATAACTTCACAATGCACCGGCATATCAAGGAGTAAGGTACAGTGTGATGAGAATTTTCAGTGCAAAAACTACTTTTTCCAGTAACTGTATTTGTGTATGTTTATAGCCTGGGATAAATGTGAGATGATGCACAATGCATGTTTATAGACAACTATTGCAAGGAAGGTGGTCTAACTGTGGTGATTTGTTTCTGCTCCCATACGTTAGAATACCACTGTTACTTTCTAGATCTAAACAGTGAAAAATATTTCAGACACCAGAGTGATTCTTTAATAGAAAGCATTGTAAAGGATGAACTTGATGTTATGGCATTGAAAATGTGTTTTCAGAAGAGCCCCTTAATTCTTTCTCCTTTAGGCTTGTACACAGGATGGATCTGAGGCTGAGCTGCCTCCTTATGGAGTCACAGTTGGGAAAACCTGGAAAAACGCATAACTTTTAAGCTATACTACTAGCTGTAGCCCATTTCAAAATAGCCAAAGAGGTAGTTAATTTCATCATGCCTGCCCATTGCTATTGAAGAGAAGGAGAACTGAGCATGACTGGCTGAGATTAGCTCTCTTACTGTTTCACTCAAACTTTCCCTTACATCAGGATTCGGCTTTACAGACATACTTTAAAATCATTTGGACATTTAAAGGTGCATGCAAATGCTCTGTGGGCATAATGTGCATAGGCACTTACATTCATTTCAATGGAAGTTAGGAGATTTTGGAATTCCCTGTCCGCCTGTTTACTCCCACACATTGTGAGTATGAACTATCAGATAAGCATTAGCTTGTTCAGCTAGGGGCACTGTATATGCACATACTTTGATCTAATCTTTTCTATGCAATATTAAAAAAAAAAAGCTCACCTAATATGTCTTCTGCATTAAAAATGTGCCGTATATGTGTAAATGCATATCATCTAAAACTGTCAAATGCTATCTGCATTACAAAGCCACAAATACAAAAGTAGTGGATGTCAGCTGTACTTGCACTGTTGCTGCTCAGTATGTGGCTCCAGACAATTGTTACAGCTGGTTGTTGAAAACCTGAGTATCATATGCAGAATAATTTAGCTCCTAGGCCCTTCTGCAATTCTCATCACCTTGAATCTCACAAACTGAGATGAAGTAGCAGAATATAATTATTATAATATTATGTTACAGAAGGAGAACCAAGATGCTTCCTTTTTCTTGCCAATAAGGGAAACTGGGAAAATCGAAAGTCTTTTTTTTTTTAATCTAGTATCAGAAGTATTGGAATAGATTTATCATGGCTGTATTTTCTATTACAGTGCAGTTAGATGCTTGATTTCCAGAGAAGTAAACCAATGGACATGTAGCAGAAGCCTTTAAGATAAATAAACTTTTTTTTTTGGTGCATACAAAGGAATATCATATGCTAATATTTGGAGGCTTCTTTAGTTTAACCCTAACTCTGCATTTTAATAATTTAGAAAGCTGTGTTGAAGATAATTGCAACATCTCTGCATTTTTTTAAAATTATTATTATTGATATTTGCTTTTGACTTTATCTTCTTCAGAAACAAAGCACTTTCTTATTTCTTGCTTTTAGTGGTATATATGAATATATAGATAAGATATATAGTTAGTAATTATATACTAACACATATGCACTTCTAGGTGCTATAGCATGTTGAAATGGAGTTAAGGTACACTGTAGAAATGAGTTAATATAAAGCAAAACTACGTGCTTCAGGATCATGACATCTTTTCAATACTAGTGAAGAGCTGCTGCCACAACCTCCAGGCTGATTCTCAGGAGAGGTGTGAAGAAACTTCTGGCTCTTGATTGAGACTTCAGTTC
The DNA here is from genome assembly GCF_000705375.1 of Tinamus guttatus. The sequence goes on along the minus strand of NW_010584773.1, from coordinate 250,940 downwards.
AGTGAAAGTTAAAGCACTGAAGCCCACAAGGAAATTGTTGCCAAACCCACAAAAATTGGTCTTTTTGCTGAATAGAGCCCATAGAAAGTAATCTTTCCTTCCGAGTATAGAATGCAATGGATACTTCATTTCAGCTGAGCTCAAAGCCATACACTTTGCATCTTTTAGCTGCTTGAAAAAGGAATATCTTCAATGACAAAAAACCTTTCACCCTCTCTGTAGACTTCATTTTATTGTGAACAGTTTTCCACAGATGGCAAATACATAAGTTCACTCCATGACACTCTCATAGTTCCACTTAAAGTAATATATTTCTTTGTACCTCCATATAGGCCACAAATGCACACACAATTTAAAACAAGACATTTAGCCAACAGAAGTGTGGTAGAAGTCTATAGAATACCAAACTGAATAAGCACGAGCAATTTGAGCAAATCTTTTTGCTGGGACCTTCTGAAGATAAATACTCATCCATCCAGCTCCCTTCCTGTTTTGTAATGTCTCCCTGTCTAATTTAATAAATGCCTTCTTGCTCTTTCTTGGCATCTTCCAGAACAAGGAATGTAAACTGAAAAGACCGTGGAAACTAGTGTTGGCTCAAAATTCCACAATGAATAATATCAGGAGACACAGAGACGAGCTTGTCAACCCATACTTCATGCTGCCGCCTCTACTAGTGAAAGGTATTTGATGCTGTATTGAAGCAAGCACTTGTTATACAATAGTTAGCACATGTGGAAACAGGAGGAAAAAACAGGAAAAAAAATCTATTTTTCTCGTACTATATCTAGCTCAGTAAAGGAAAAACTATTAAAATCAGAAGCATAATGCTAAAGGAAAACAGTACTGCACAACAACTATCCCAAAAGAATTATTGGTAATATTTTACCAAACTTTCTTTCTGGCAGGTAGAACATTCCAGAAACGGGCAGTAGCTGCTGGATAAATACCATTTGCATATTTCTATCCTAGAGCTGTCTTTTATTGTCTAAATGAATGAAATGAAGCTTGTACTGTGAGAGCTGTTCTTCAGAATTAGCACCACAGCTTTCAAAGTGTAAACTGTTTACAGTTAAGACAATTTCTTTTTAAATAGTATGTCACAAAACTATACATAAAATTCATCTCTTTACATGAAGTAGACTTTTTAGCATGCTCCTGAGATTTATTTTCTATTCAGTCACCAAAGAATCATTGCCATAGACAAACACAAACAGGTATACTGAAAACTTCTCATTAATTCTACCTCTGGGTGGTCTTGGAAATCTGTGAAGTATCCTCAGACTCTAGTAGTATGCTTCCATATATGTTTGTCCTTCAGAAATAGCTCAGTGCTTGTCTACATGTTCATGTGCCCTAGCGCTGGATCTAGCGACAGGATGTCGATTCCTTTGCAGAAAAGAATATTTAAAGGGAAAACAGCTTCATGTAATATACAATATACAGGACATCTTTGTTTCCAGCACTGCTCCTAAACAGTTAGGTATCCATGAATGTGTTCAGTTTTGCTTATGTATTCAGCTATTTGTAAAAGCCTACAATATTGCTACAGTTTGTTGAGAAATGACTTGGCAGTTATGAAGGAAGAGTGATGTTTTCCTGTTTATTCCAAGACTGGTTTTTATAATAAACGTTTAGGGCAGCTCAGAGATTAGGAAGATCCTTCAGAGACCCTTCAAAGGGCACACAGGAGTCACTGCCTCTACAGTCTCCCTTATCTGTTTCATTTCTAGCAAGGACATCCAGGGTAGATGACTAGGCATGATTGTTTCCCTTCCATATATCTGTATGAACAGGATTTTGCTCACTGGATGAAGAATTCTCTTGTCCATTTCATGTCTTGCTTAGATGATGAAGCAAGATGTTTGTTATTTTCTGTTATTTGTTAGGTTTGTGTTCCTACCATTTTCAACAGTAAAGAGATAGTACTAGCTATGCATATCCTAGTGAAAGGCAAGTAACAAGTTGTCTCTGTTTTTCACAGTGAAAATCTTATTGTCAGCATTGAATGACAACCACAATATGGGTTGTGTTCTCAAGCACATGTGTTGCATCTTCTTCATGAGTCTGTGGTTTCACTGGCTTCAAAACAAGGCATTGCAGCCAGTTTGTGTGAATATCTAGTTTTCAGAGGCCATAATGATGAGGTTTTTGTCTCTTTTAAGTAGGCTGTTCCTAATTAGGAGTCCTTAATGGACTCTTTTATTAGTGCTCTTAAGACTTATGCTCATTTTCCATACAGAGATTTCACTTTTCCTCTCACACAATAGTTTTCCTATTTCACTTGGATTTCTTCATTTCATTTTCCACAATTTTGTCTTTGCATGCTTCTTTTAGGGTTACTGCGGGTTTTTGACATTAGAAATACATTAGAAAGAGCACAGATCCTATAACATCCCCAGATCCGTCATTATCAATACTCTTCAGCTGACATCCCCTATACATTCATATAAATACATATAAATACACATATATATAAATACAATCTCTCACCTCTCCTTTTGACTCTAAATTTCAATTTAGTGGGGAAAATTCTGCCCTTCATCATGCAATGGGCGGCTAGGCATTACAAGAGTAGATCAGCAGTGGCTTGCCACCGAGGACTGCAATTCTTTCAGAAAATAATCACTTGGGTTTCCTGAGTCGCTCTGAATTCACTGCAAAAATATTAAGATTATTATTTTATTAAGATATAATTTATTGCAATTAATAATCAGCTTGAAAAAACAAATAACAGAACAGTTTATAGCTACTAGAAAATTAGAAGAGCCCCAGGAAGTTTTCTCTGTAATGTATGTATAAAATGATGTCATGATGCCCTCACAGACATTTTACTTGCAATTCAATGCTTAGTCTGGTGAGATACTATGATTTTGCTCTCAAGACAAATTTGGACATGGATATGCCTTTTATCCTGAAGCAATCTATTAATTTTAAAACATCCATGCAAGAGCTTATTATCATTTAAAAACTCAACTATTAACCAAGCTGTCCATTTTTTAACATTTACTTCCAAAGTGACCGCAGCACCTTCAATTTTAGAAATAGCAGTGCCCCCTGGGCAAGGTTAGGGGTAGCTATCTCCTGGCCAGGTGGCAGAGAACCTCTTAACCTCTTGATAGGTCACCACTTGCCTCAGTGGTAAACAAACTAATGTGAGAAAGATCCCCCTTACAGATGACTAGCATGGGATTTGAATATACTGAAAGCCTCATGTCATGAAAATACAAATAGAATTGAGCAACAATGGTCTGCACAAACATGTAAAATAGAGCAAGATGTGATCCATTACTAGCTCTTAACAAGGAATAGGAATTGCAGTGGTTAAGTAACTTGAATGTTGTGTAGCGGGAGTAAGTGACCCATAACCATGGTGTCTGGTAGTTGAAGGACAGGCCAACAGAAGACATTGGCATTTATAAAAGCTATCTCCAACTGCAAACATTCTATAACCATGAATATGGGATTGAATCAAAAATCTTTTATAATCTACCATATTACTCTGCAGATTCTTTACTTAGCAGTCTCCACAATTAATGCATGAATCAAAAGCTGAGTTTTTGTACTTTCTGTACTTCTTTTTTATCCTTTTTGGTTCCACATGAAACATCCATGCTTGCCTAAGTGGTCAGAGATTAGATTCGGCAACACTAATATTAATATTTTCCAACAGTTGGGGAACATTTGGTTGGTCAGTACTTAAAAATTATCTTTATTTTGCTATATACCATCTTTTTACTAGTGTCTCCTTGTAGCACTACTTCAGGGAGCTGTGCTAATCCTTTGTGCAGACACATAAATAACTATACCAAAAATCAGGGATGAAATCAGGTCTTTGGGCTTTCCAGGTCTTTGATGTCTTAAGTGCTTTCCTGATCATTTATCTCTTTTGGATATTAACCTTCTCATTCAGCACTCTTAATCCTGAGTTTAGTTTCAGGAAATAATTTCCCATATGGCCCATATTTTATGGAAATATGCACGTTTTCTTTTCTCACATTGTTCTTTTTGAAGGTGTGGAAATGTGTCAACCTAAGAATCATTTTCTGATGAAAATTTGTGACTGTATGAATTAGATTATGTGCTATAGCTTCCTGAGAAAAAAATGACCTAGGTCATCCCTTCCAGTTCTACTGTATTCCTGTGAGATGGGAGTGGCTGTAGCTCTTGTTGAAAGAATAACTTTGTTATTTATTTAGTGTCAGGTATTCATTTTATACCCAAATGATTGATTTATTTCTATATTCATATACCGGCCTCTCAGCTAGCCTTATGGATGCTCTTCTTGGAGGCAAATAAATGAACAAACATAAAAGAAAAAAACCCATGAAACCGAAAGTTAGGGCGGCATTTCTCAGGATGTGACAATTCCCGCCAAATGGACAACTCCTGAGGCATACATCAAATATTATTATACATGATCTTTGAAACACAATGTGTACCTAATTTGGGTCTCGATAAGTTAGAAGTAGGGATAAGAGGTGTCACAACAAGTAAATGTCCAATTCCTCCCTAGAGAAATGCTAACAAAGCTCTACAGCCTCCCAAATCACACTAATTTGTATTTGGTATCAAATAAAAAAATCACTTAAAAAATTCTGTTTAAGAATGACTTAGAGTTTGCAGCAAGCTTTGTGTTATTCCACAGCTCTTTACTTCTGAAACAAGGTTTTTATGAGCTGAACAAAATTGTAAGATTTTTGATGGAAACTCCTGTGTGCAATGTAAAATGACTGATCAACAGCTAGCAGTGTGGTGACTCTAGTGTCCAGTGATGTTTTAAGACAGAAATACATTCTTTTAAGCATGGACATATTTCTATTTCTACTGGACTACATAAAACAAATTCTAAAGATGTTATGCATTTGGTGTGGATGGAGACAATAGCCCAGAACAGATTCCTGCATCTTACAGACTGACATTGTAACACTATCTGGAGAAGAAATTTAAACAATAGAGTTAAAACAAAGAGCTTTTCTCTGAGACTAATTAGATTTGTGTAAGAGATGGGAGTTTGAGCTGAGATGCTCCTACTTTGGAATAACAAGACTGTCACATGAAAAATGTCAGTAACTTGCATCTAATACGGAATAAGTAACTTCATTGTAGCAACAACAGTAGAGCTATTCTGCATCCTGAGCTCTGTTTCAAATTATATCTTTTGTCTAAATCCTTCCCTTGCTCCTGCTGCTTAGCTTCCTCATACTGGTTATGCAAACAGTTCTGCCTGTGGATGGGAGATGGATTAATGAGCAGATTTAAACTGAGGTGGTCAAAGATGTACGAGAAGAGCACAGCAGTTTATCATATGGGTGCCATTTACCAGGATGTGGGGGCTGGGGGAGGTATAGTTTCCTCAGCCAACAACCAGTTTTTTTTTTTTTTTTTTAATGTTTCAGTAAGCACAGAAAATGGAGGAGGAATCTCCTTCCCTTATATCTTAGCATTGCCTTTCCCAGGAAAACACTGGTAGCCTAACACATATACCACCTACTGCGAACACACAGGTCAGATATTTGTTTGTGACTTTTTACAAAATGTGGAGTGCCTGGGATAGAGCTGCCCCCTTTTTCAGTGTACTCCATCCTGCAAAGCATTTATTCTCCTACGTACTTGGAATATCAAGTATTTTTAATGTGGTCAAAGCAGTGCCCAAGGGATGACACAGATGCAACTTGGCAATGCTATGAAGCCATTTTAAAAGTAGCATCTATACTTGCATTCATACTTTACTACTGAATCCCATTCAGCATTCACGAAAGACTCCCATCTTCTGTAAGTTTCCCATTGTTACAACAGCTATAATAATATGGTTATTGTAGCATCTTTTTAAAAGTCTCTCTTTTTCTTTTTTTCTGTGTTGGGGTGTCTAAGTCATTATTAGAGACACTTCACAAATTAAATTAAATTGGTCTGTTCTACAATCTCAACTTCTGCTTTGTGAATGGCTCAGTGTGGGTGCCAAACTGTATCTCCCTACACAGACACCACTGAGAGGAAATTTATACATCTTAGTGTTCTTGGGCACTTTGTTGTCTGAGTACAAGGTACAAAGTTCAGGAATTACAGAGCTTCAGGGGTGCTTTTACAAGCTCGTATCACAGATCTCTATTGCTGTCAAGCACACACAATAGCATTTTAAGGGCATGGTATGTTCATTTGTGTTCCTTAAAACAACAGTTTATGAGCTACAGCACTTAAGTTGAAAGAGGTTTTGGCGATGGGACTACACACTGTATAAAAAGCAGTTCCAAACCACTGTCTTTGAAGTAGATGTAGTTAAATTACTTGTTGTGAATAAAGTATCTAAAAGAACTAAGCTTTTTTTTTTCCCCTTGTTCACAAAATGTTCTTGCCCTTAAGTTAATTTTTAAGAATGGTTTATTATTTGTATACACTGACGAAGTTTTATGAACAACTATTTTTTTTTTCCCCTACAAGATTTAGCCTAGCTATTCCACACACATCCATGGCAGGTCATAGACTGTTTATTTTCATTACATTACTTATGCTGCAGAGGTAACTTTATTTAAAATACGGAAAATCAAAACCTAAGAAACAAGCAAAAGGGGAGCACTTGGCAAAAGGCAAACAGAAACTTTTAGTATGAATTGAGGTTAGAAAAGAAGAACTTACTTAGGGGATTTACCAGCTTGTTACCTTCAGTTATCCTTGTCTGTAAACCTAATGAAATAAGGCAACATTGCACTACTGTGCAGTGCTTAATGGCCTTAAATTGTGTAAAACTACAGACTTTCCATTGCAATTCTGAAGCCTGAATTTCTCTAGGATCTCTTCAATCTGTCACCTAAGCTGATGTGGCAGTGGTTTTCCTAAGCATGTTCTAATCACCAACAGCAGTGTAAGAAACACAAACAGCAAATACGGAATTTGAGCAGTTCCTGATGAAAAGTTAGTCTCTAGATACTACTGGAGAAGTAAGGGAGGAACAGAGCAGGGACCACATACTCCACTGAAGAAGGTGCTCTTGGAGCATATTTGTCTGTGAAATTCCTGTTTCTTCTCCTCTTGTCTGGCCACTGGGAGTTTCCCTTTGCCTTTTGATATTAACATTCATTGCTGTAGAGTCAATGACAGCTATAGGCCCTGGCAACGAGATTTGTGCATATGAGCAGTCTTCCACCTCCTTTTTGCAACAACAATCATAAAACAAAATTAATGGGCTGTTAATGCACATCCAACTCTTACTATTTATTGCATCAGCCAGATGTACCACAGCAAGAAAATTTAGCCAATTTACAGTTCAGAATCTTTAGAAACTTTTTTTTTCTCCTGGCTGAATGATCTGAACAGCAGTTTCTATTAAATATTTTCAGTAAGAGCTTAAGAAACGTAGTAACAGAACAACAATCATGACATACTCCTAAATTCTTGCTTGTCCCTTAAACAATATGAAATAGTGAGTCTAAGGGCTTTTGGTGACCCTGGGAACTTTAGAATTGAACTGTAAAATGTCAGGAAGTCACTAGTTGTGTATATGAAGAGAGAGATAATACTGTGCTTTAGGTTTGGGAGGTAGGAGATTTCAAGTTTGTTTCCAGCTCATATGAAGGTTTCTTCTATCATCTCTGGTCCTGCGCAATCAAACTTGCATATCTAAATAAGAGTGTTCATGAAGGTGCTTATCCTCAGAACATCTGAAAGCCTATGGCTTAGAGCACCATTAAAGGAAACCAGTTTAAATATGTTGAAGTGTATAATTTTCAGTGAATGTTAACACTCACTGCTTAATTTTTCTCCTTATGGAAGACTCTGAAACAAGGAGATTACCAACCGGTAGGCTAAAACCATCATCAGGGGGATGGTAAGCTGGTGTCAAGCTCAAGTATATTTATTATATATCAAATTTAAGCATTCCTCCATTTGACAAATTATTCATTTAGTCCATGAAATGTTTAATGGTGAGCATTTTGGACTCAGTCACTTGCCATTTTATCCTTTCAGTTAATTATATCAATGTCCTAATGGAACAATGCATATAAATATTCCCCATTTCCCAAAACTTCAGGGAAATACGATTTCTCGCGCGATTTCTTACATGCAGTGACTGTTACAAAGCCCTAGACTATATTTCTTTGGAGCACTATCCTCAACTATGTAAGAACATCATGGACAAAATCTCTAGGTGTTACTCCTTGTGTGCAAGTATCTTTGGGAGAAGTTCATTGACACCATCAGCAAAAATCTACACATAAAGGAATTTGGATAACTGAAAAATACTATCGCATGGACACTAAGTTTATTTGAGGTGATTTAAGCAAGGGCAAGAGTATACTCAAGATAGATGCATCTTCAATCCAAAAAGTCTAGTGGAATTGACTGTTATGTAGGATGAGGTAAGCACTGGTACGTGCTGCTTCTCCATCTCCTAAACATCTAAGTCAGTGATGAGTGTGAATATAATGAGTAAGCACCTGATACAGAATCTCTAGTAAGAACTTATATAGAAATAAATTTTTGACTATTCTGTTAGCTATCTAGATGCTAATTCTGTGACTGAATTAGTGTTGTACTGACATATTTTGCTGTTACGCTTTATTTAGATGCTTCCAGTTTGTTAGTCTGCTAATTCAGAAACTGCCAGAGATAGACATTCATACAAAATAGTAAAGCTAGAGACAGAGAACTGTGATCTTGTAAAAAACTTACTTTCCAAATGCAGACTTTGTGAATCTAGTTGTGGATTCTTTTATTTATTTATTTTTAAATCTAAGCATGGTCTTAATACTAATTTTCTCATAAGCACACAATTTAGAGATAGAAAGAAATTTTACTGCTTTTTCTTCTCCAAAAGGCATCATTTAAGCAACTCAAGATCCATGCCATGTGGTGTCACATCACCACATTGTAATACCAAAAACTTTGCAGGAAAATAAAATCATCTCTTTCTTGAAACCCTTCTTGAAACCTAGATGGTGAAAACCTCCACCTCTAATCTCGAATTATGTAGTTATCTAATTCTTCTGCTACAAATTATGACTGGCTTGTGACCAGACATTGCTTCCTTTTTTTCAATAGCAAGTTCCATTGCTACACTGATTTTTTTTTTTGTGGAAAGTCCTTAAATTCAAATGCTATTTAAAGATATCCCAATACTTCTTCTGTATTCTGTATCACTACCATTTGTCTTTTTTTTTTTTTTTTTAGCTCTCTCCTTACTCCCCAAATCTTTCCTGAGTGGGCTGTTTTTTTTTGGGGAAGTCAGGGAAGTTCTGTATCCTCCTTAAAACAGGATAGATGCTGCACTTCTGCGCATATTAACTCTCTTTAATATGTAAGTCCTGAAGATCTTGTCATGTAGGACAGTGAAATACCAACTGGAAAAAGATTCCAAAGAAATCAAAGTCTAAAATAAACCAAAACAAAAAGAAAACAGTTTTGCAGATGTTGTAAGAACATATGAAAGAAGAAACTGGAAGGTTGCAACATAATTGAAAGTGTCTAAAAGTTTTGGGGATTCTAAAATATTTGATGGAAACAAGGATGCTGTTTTTCAGTATAACTTTACTAGGTATATTTCCTTTTATTGCCTGTGTGCAACCTGGTGATCATTCTTCACTCTTGCCTTTGACTTTAGTGATGGTTATACAAGCATCAAAAAACATACACGCTAGTATTAGTTTAAAATGACACTGATGTTAATTATATAATCATGTGCTTCTTGTTTTCGAAACAATGTAAACTTTTAATATAGAAAAGAATTAGGATGGTTGCAGAGTTAGCTACAGATAATATACCAATGCCTTTTGCATTCCCACTTTTCCAAACCTGGGGAATAGACTATCAGTAGCTTTCTGCATATAGGCAGATCTATCAGGTTGCAGAACTTTTCCTATTTTTGAAAATATTGGAGGGAGGCAGAAAGGGAGGGGGACAGTGTTCCAAAAGCTTTAACAGAAATCTGTTTATTTTTTATAACCTAAGGAATAAACTTTTGATTAAAACTACAGAAATTGAAATCCACTACTGGAGAAAGTGGTTTCAAAAGCTGATCGTGCCTAGCTGTGTTCATCTTGCCAGGATAGCTGAAGAAAAACTCACACAGAGCACATGACTAAGATATTTTTGGTAAACAAGGAACCTATGACAGCCTGTTCACAATTCTTGGAAGCAGATGCTCTAACTGACCAGAAGTCAGGCTCTAGCTGGCCAGAAGTTCAGGCAGATAAGTGTTCTGCATCCAAGAGATGCTGAATGCCCTCTCTAAGGGATTGTTGTGTGCTAAACCATTCTGCAAAATTAAATAATTCTTTTCTGTGAACTGAAGAGCTTAATTTTAGACATTTTTTGCACACTTTTTCTGCACATACAGAAATGTTACACCATCCTAAATAAATCCTTAATAGAAAGCTTCTTAGTGGACCGAGATACTTATCTAGATGTTGACTCATCTCTCCACAATCCCTACTATGAAATATATGGCAAATTTGGTGTTTTGTTTGTAAATCTGTCCCTTCTGACAATGTGCTGCACAGGCAACCTCTTCCCTTATGAAGAAACCCAAAAGAGGAAAACAGTGGAAAAACGAAGTGTGAGCTGATATATCTCAGAAAACCTTTTCTGAGGGTTCATCAGCAGGCTGGTCTTACTGTCCTTACTGGAACCTCTCTCCTTCTCCCAGTTTGTGAGGAAGAGTGTATTCCTGGGGAGGGCGAGAGACATGGGGGTTGTGAGAGAATCGCAGCAGCAGTCAGGGCCTCAACAGGCCTCAAGAGAGCAGCAAACATATCCCCAGGCCAGACCCAGCCATGGGGGATTGACTTCATCTAGGGGCGCCATGGGAATGTGTGTAATTTATTGCATCCCAGGAAGCCACTAAGCATTCCTGAACTGCAAGAAGACTAGGGGAAAGGATTCCCTCCTGCAAAGGCCCAGTAGGCAAGGAGATAGAGTTATTGGCAAAGCTTTCTGCTTTTATTTTGTCATTTACCACAGATTTACATTTTCTCTGTTCCAAAAGTGACTTTATTAAGTACCTAGTGAAATAAGGTATATGTTTAGAGTTTAGAAATCCTTTTGGTGTGCCTGTTTTGAGGAAAAGGTGTATTCAGAACCATCATTCAGACCTTGGCTGAATGAGGTCACAAAGAGGAATGATGTAGCTGTTTCTTCTGTGGTCTAATAAGGGGTACCTGCTGCTCAGCCTCACTGCAGACTGACACCATCTAGAATTTTTAATGCTACGTTATAAGAAAGAAAGAAAGATTATTTCCCTGGTGGGGCTCTTATTTTGACAGACTATGTTAAAAAAAAGTCAGCAAGTACCTTTGAAAAGTCTTTTAAACCATTCCTTTAACCCAGTGCAGGAGCAGTTACATTGCCAGAGAGAACTTGTTCAATCTCTTTTTAAGAAGAGTCAGTGATAAAGATTTCACAGTCTTTCACATCGATTTGTTCCAGGGCTTCACGGTTGTTCCTATTAGAGAGTCTTCTCTGATTTCTGCCTAAAATCACTCTTGCTGAGTTTAGTTCACAAGCTCTTGTCTTGTCCTTACTGAACATGGAGAACTGTGGAACTCTCCACAGTTGTCCTACGTGTGTCTGAATACCATCATTATGTCTCTTTCAGCAGTTTTAACTCTGGATTAAAAAAAAAAAAAAACACTAACAACAACAATGAAAAACCCTACGATTTTGTAAATATACAAAAATGCATATTTAAAATTCTTTGCTTATTCTTGCTGCTATTCTGTGGGTATTCTCTGTTGAATTCACAACCTTCCTTAAATAGACTCCCTAAAATAAATGCATTTACTTTGACTTCAGTCTCACTGACACTGGACAAAGTAGACAGATGCTTTTAGGCAGCAGCCTTCCTTATAGGAGTACAGAGTTTTGCTTCGCCTCAGTAGAGTGGCACCATTTCACGTTCACACCATGACTCCTAACAGATCAGATGTAGATTTAGCTCCTAAAATTGATATAGATATTTCATACAATCCACTATAAGCTCCTGTTCTGCAACTCAGTGGCTTTGTGGTTTTTCTCTGACCTTTATTGGTCCAAAGGGTTATCCCTACATAAGGTAAGAGCTTGGAAAATAATTAAATGATTTTTTTTTTCCAGGCAGCACAGCTCCTGGCATCATCCCATAGTATATGGCTGAACTTTATTCCTGGTGGGAACCTGACTGGCATAGAATCAGCTCCATTAACTGTGAGACTGCATATTGAACACTGCTTGCTATTCACTATGTATTTAGGATTTTAATGATGGTCTGCTCTTAAGGATGAGTGGGAGTCGTTTGTCCTTTGCTCTCTCGTAATTGCTGTTGGAATAACAGATTGCCAGGAGTTCTTTCTCATGTTGGAGGGCTAATTAGATTCAAGTATTTTAGGGAAGCTACAAGTTTACTAAAGAATACATATGCAAATGCACAGCGGGAAGAAGGGAACGATAACAGTCTGGAGCTATGCCTTCAACATCATGATTGACAGACTCAATAGGCACATCTGGTAAGTAACGTGATGGCAGGATCGGCATGCATGCACTGTGAAACTGTAAATGTGGTCTGTAGAGGATAAGGGCTCCTTAGATCTGACATTATATTTACCAGGCTCACGCTTTTCTTGTGGGAGAGGCCCTTCATCCTCTACTGTAAACAGAAAGAAATGAGAGGGTCTCTCATGCAGGGCTGTTGGCAGATCACCATGAACTTGTTTCAGCCAGAGCACACTTCGACGTCATGGTCAGTGAAAGTCTCTGAGCTTCAAAGGTAAGTCCTGTGCTCAAAGAGAGACATTGCAATGACCCAGGACTCCTGGCAGATTTGGTTTCAGTTACTGGAAGATTCTCAAAAAATTCAAAGGCACTTCAGCTCCTGTCAAACTTCAGCAAAGAGCAGTAGATCTCCTAAACAAAGCATAAAGTGTAGCACTAGCAGTCCAGTGAGAGCCTGCATCTTGATTTCACTAGAACAGATGTTATCTGCAAGCAATTAACATACTTGTCATCACCAGTGAAATAGATACAGAATTCTTTGAGTTTTTTTATTCACCCTAAAGAAAAGTGTTTGTGCAAAAAGCAAAATTTCCACATTAGTATTAAAATAACATTCAGTGAGGCAACTGGCATGTGTCTCTTTTTCAGTTTATTCAGTTCATCTTTTCCCTTTTCCTCCCCTCTCCTCTCCTCTCCTCTCCTCTCCTCTCCTCTCCTTCAGTTCGGATGACAGCTGGATGGACTTAGCTCGCCTCAAGGCTACGGTGCTTGTGGATGATGCTCTGAAGACGTGAAACTGCTGCTGAGCTCTTGGTCGGGGCTCAGCAATGTTAAAGGACTTAAAAAAAAGGGAAAAGGCACAAACAGCAGATTTTCATGTCGAATGGAAAAAAAAAAGTTTTTTTTTTTTTTTTTCAAAAGAAAAGGAGCAAGATTCTTTTCAAAATTCAAGAGCAATGCTGTAGCACTTAGACCAGAGCTGGATAATATATTTCAGCACTGGCGTGCATCTTTTAACAGAAGAATATTTGATGGCAATATTTTCTGCTTCATGGATTTTTGAATGCCACTGCCTGCTATGCACAGAGCAGTAGCAGGTACGTATCCTCTTCTCACAAGTTTCACTGCTATATGACCTCAGTGAACTCCAAAGAGCTGCTTTTTGTTTACATGGATATGTTAGGGTCCCAGGAACAGGGTCATGTATCATCAGTGTCCTCTGTTTTTAAAATTTTCTGATTTCAGCTTTGCAGAAGTCGTAACCCTAATTAATTAGAATATCTTGTTAACACAATTCTTTTAACACCCTACCTCCAAGGAATCTTTTAATCAATTTAGATGATAATCTCTAATCCACAAGTCCTTTGTACTCACTATTATTCCTCTAAATTATTCCTCCATCTAGAGCATCTGTTTGTAAACAAAGACCTGTTCTACCAGATGTGCTTCATCTCTCAGCAATCTATACTTTAATTTGGGGGAAATGGAAAAGAGTAACTTATTTGGATACATTTCAGAGATACAGAGTTGGTTAGATTTTCAGGAACCTGGCTTTCTATTTTCAGAGTCATCATTTTCTAAACCCTGACTGTATAATAGGATGGTTCCCTTTACACAGCTCACTCTCACTAAATTCATATGAGTTGCTACTGTCTTAAGGAATTAAAATAATTTTGTGGTAATGATGCTGGGGGCAGAGGGGTGGAGAAATAGTCTCAGTTCTTGGAACTGCCACAGGATTCTTATGTGATCTTGGTCAAGTCACTTGATCCTGAATTAATTTATCTGTAATAGTATCCTGCTAATCACGTTTCCCTTCTCTGTAAGCTCTTCAGAGAAAGGATTACCTCTTACTACATGTTTCTGTTATGGCAGTTGTAATGTGATAACTTTTGACTTGGGCTTCCATGTATGAAATAAATACTAATAATTTATGCAGAGAGGTAGGAAACTTTAATTCCTTCCTTATTCCTTATGAAGGGTCATTTTACATCTCAGCTCCTCAGCTCTTTCCTCAGTGCACTTCTGAATTAGGCAATGTTAACCTCATTTGCAGAAGGAGCCTGCTTTCAAAAAGTCTGAAGTAAGCTGCAGCATCAAGAGCTAGCAAAAGGAGTGACTGAATTTTAAAACAAACTGCTCGATTCCATTTTATTTAATCCATCCTACACACGTATGCTCCAAGCTCTTTCTTGCAGCAGGTTCCATGGCGGTTATTGACAAGAGTGGAGTTAAAAAAAAATGTCTGTTATGCCAGAAGGACTTTGAACCACCAGATCTGGGACAAGTCATGCACCCGTAAGTCTAGCTATTGCAGTGACATCTTGAAGTAGCCTAAGGCAGAGAAGTTTCCTCTAAATAGAGCTTTCTACCCAACAACTTCTTGAATATTTTTAGCGAGTAAATGATTCTTCACCATGTGCTCTAATTAAAATCCTGTCAGGACTATTCCACATTATCCAGCATAGCCTCTGGAGTTGCTTCTTAACCTTCCTCCACCTCACCCACCGAGCCTTGCTTGTTTACATTCCAGCCTGGTGCAGCCAAATTCACCTAAAATGAATCACACGAATGGGACAAGGAATGCCAGAAAGCATGAAGTTGTATATCAAACTGTGTGATATATTATACCCCAAAGATGGTCTGGCAAAGGAAGTTATTTGTACAGCCAGCCCTTAGTACCATAATGAAGGTGGAAACAGGGACGATTAGATGATGGCTTCTGAAATTCTAATCACAAATCATGCTTTCTCGTTGACTGTGAGTGATGCTGTGGTCATGACAAGAGGGTTAGTTATAAAGCTATAAGATTGACATGGAAGTTCTATAGAATATCCTTTCGTCTCAACTAGCAGTCAAAAAGCTCTAAATCTTGTAGAGTCATTGAGTTAGAGAAGAAAAAGATAATATGAACCAATGATTTAAGTGCAGATCTGCTTATTTACATCCTATGGCCTAAGTGTAACTGTAAAAAGTGTAGTAAAATCATCTAAGTGTAGAAAGCCCTGCGTCCCTGAACAGAGGGCAAGGCAAAAAACTCAGAGACAATCTCCTTCCTTCTAGCACTAACGATCCTTCAGGATTTCTCAAAATTTTCTTTTAGGCTTCTATTATGTCCAATTCCATTTAAGTTATGCTGGAGTTCTATCTGTTTCTGTCTGTATATTTCTTCTGCATACAGAGATTACTCTATCCATAAGGGTAGAAAGAAAAAAGAAAAAAAAAGAAAAAAGCAGAAACATCCTTCTGATATTTCTTACTATCTTCATCCTGCAGCTTTTGATGATCTAAAAATGTAATTGGAAGCGATATTACAGGAAATTAATCTAATCAGTAAATTTTAGCATAAAATGAGTTTTAGTTTTAGAACTAAGCACCTTCCAAATATTCTTTCATGATTACGTGGAAAATCTCTCATCTGTAATTGAGAATGATTCTAGCAACCAGATTCTGGATTCTGAGTGGTTCAGGTATGACCAAACCCTCAATAAACACTTGAGCTAGGTCAAACACCTAGCAGCTGTTGAATCCACCTTATGTAGTTGAGTGACTCAGCTAGTAAAGATTCTAGTTTAAGAGAAGATGTTTCACATATTTGAGGCATTCTTCACGGGGAATTGTAGCAAATCATTTGGTTTCTACACTCTGGCTTCCCCTTTGAAGGTGGAACTTGGCATGACATATGAAGGCCATAAGCTCCGCAGGGCAGAGATCCTTTCTGAATTTATGCAATACATTTCATGGTTCTGGAATATAAAGAATGACAAAACCCCTGAGTCCTAATATTTGGCCTGTTTTTGAGCTCATATGTGGAAATGATTGCTTTTAACAATAGGCTAAAACACTCCTTACACTAGTGAGAAGCAGCAAAGCAGCTTCAAGAAATATATGCATAGTGAATGGAGGTAGAAAGAGGCAGGAGGAGGTAGAAATTTGGAGGATTTTCCAAAAAATGTTTAGGAGGATTGTACAGCTCTTCCATGACAGTTAATGCTGAAGAGATGCCCACACAAACACACTGTATTCACTGTATTCATAAGCACCAAAGTAATAAATAATGAGTTGTCTGGAGAACCAGGTACTTAGCATTCTAGTCAAGCTTAACATGTCACTAAGCACGTTTCAGTTTCATGTGGGCCAAAAAACAAAGCAAGGAGGACGAAAACTACATTTGCAATATGGATGGGAAATTGTGGAGCCTCAAAGGCAGGTTCCTGGGGGTGCTGGAAATGTTATAGCAGTGGAAACTTTAGTAACTACTGTATGGCAACAGAATGCTTGTTTATTGACTCTCTACAATATTAAACCGTTGAATATTGCGGACAATAATGACACATTCAGTGTTGACAGGGTGTTTTATGCCAGGAAATCCAGGCTGACAGAAGAAAGTGGTTAATTATTATTGAAAAGACAGTCTTCAGAGTGTTTCTTTAATTCAGTTGATACCAGCAGTACTATGGACAAAAGTGATCAGTTCACAGAGACATGTGGGAGGGAAAAAAAGGAAAATCAGGATGATTGGAGCATGCCTCTCTTGAAGCAACAGTTAGAGTTAGAATGAAGTTAAACTTGAGAAGAGATTGAATCCTATATTCAAGTTGCTAATGGTAAACAGAGGATAGGAGCAGCTCTGGAGGTTTTCCTGTCTATAAGAAGAAGTTACTTTTTTTAGTTGTGGCCAAAATTTTGCTTTCAAACTTTTGCTTCTTCCAAACAGCCCTACTCCAACTAAGATTCTAAAGTCTATTCCAGTGATATTAGCATGCAGCGTAAAACTTAGTGATGCTCAGAATAGCAGAGTAAGCATTCAGATCTTGCTGAAAGTCAGCACAGTTAAATATGAGCCTTGTTTATGAGTTGAACAGAAGGTTTTATTTTAAAGATTAACCCATAAAATCGATGAAGGAAGAAAATGAGAAAAAAACTTAAGCTGGAGGACATTTCAACTGAGTAAGAAATTGTATTGTCTTGTATTATCTATGTGAACTATATTGGCTACATTATATTGACTATTGTGCCCACATTTTATCATAGTGTTTCCAAGAGGATGGTGACATATTAATAGGGTAACAAACTCTAGAAACACTTCTTAGTACAAAAAAACTAAAAAGTTCCATCTATTTCATTTTATGTATGCCTGGAGATGGTTTTCTCACAGCCTGTTACTCGAAGAAAATAGATTTATAACAGGAAAAGGTATGTATCAAACTTAAGTGGTTTGCTATTGATTGATTTCTGTCAAAAAAAAAATGTGTATTGTCATTCTCACTTTCATTGGTTGCTTTCCATGGCTGCATCTACAAGACATTTCTTTGAGTTAAACGACAATCTTCTTGGATTGTGGTAAGAAAATACAAATGGTTGAAGTGGTTTGGAAATTTTCTGATGAAATGGTTTAATGAGAAAATACTGATTTATTGAAGCTGAAGTCTTTAGCAAAAACATCCCAGGTTTGAGGAACTGTAATTGAACCATGGACAAGATTCCAGCAGAGCAGGAACAGTGGTTTCCCTGGATAAGCCTGTTCTGGTAAATTAAATGTTCTTGGGACCATTTTCTAGTATTAAAGCCAATTGGCATCGAAAAATCATGTCCAGATTGTGATGATGTCTTACTCTCCACAACAGGATGGTGACACCCAGTTTACCTGTTGGGAATGTTGCATAGCATCTGCGAGTTTTCAGACCAAACATGGGATGTATTTGGAAGAATGATAGCTGGCACTGGTCATGTTGAAAAAAACATTTGAGGTCATGTTCTACCATTTTGTTGGCAATAAACTTTCAATGCTCAGGAAGAATTCCTGGCGCTCTTTCCTCAGCTAGGGTAGACCCAGTTATTATGTCTTTCTGGAGATCCCAAGCCCCCAGGATCTGAGATTTCAAGGGCAGAGTGGGCAGACCTGTAAGGCAGCTGGATCTCCAAAAACAAGAGATTCTGAGAAGTCTAGCAGCAGCTCCTACTAAGACAGGCAAGAGAGAACTTTAGCTGACATCCTCCAGTAGTCTTGGGGATATATTTCTCTTCGGAAACAATCTACACCTCTGTTACAAAATGAGAACAAAATTCATAATCTTAAAAAACCTTGATATCCTAATTTTCATAGGCCTCTGAAAGTCACAAGTCTCATAAAACTAAATCAGTTTACCCTGCTAGTCTGGGGGAGCAAAATGCTTCAGCAGATATTCAGAAGAGTTTGATGAGGAATAGCTCCATTTCTGAGTTTCTAATCTCAGAAGCTTGATTTTCCAGTGTCTTGAGTGGGTCCTCTCGAAACAGAGTCACTCAGAATCATAAGTAACTTTGGGAAATGTGACACAGAAGACATTGGTGTATATACTCAGTAGGATGACAAGTAGCTGTGCAAAGACACTACAGATGATGTCTGGCTTGAACTGCAGTGGCTTTGCACAGCTACTACGTACAGCTGCAGTGAACTGAAAAATGCTGGAGACTCATATTTGGGCTGTGCCTTAGATACTGCCAGTGTTATAATATGCCAATCTGAGTCACTGACAGCTGAACACAGAAGTCCTCATGGGATGTTGCCCTGTGGCCTAGGACAACAGACTGTGCTTGATATTTGCTGCTTATGTCTATCCCACACAGAAACCCAGCAAGCAACATCTTTTAACAAACAGTTTTATATGCCATATCCTCAGCATTGATCACTCTGTCAGGGACTGCAAAAAGATTCTATTAACTTGTTTGGACTGGTTTCCCACTGCCAAACAGCTTTGCTATTTGATGTTTGGTCTTTACCAAAACAAAATTATTTTCGTTTTTCTCAGTATGTAGGAAGGAAAACTAGGTATGAAAGAATTTAATGAAATGAAACTTTTATTACCCCAAATGGGGTGTAGTAATCCACTAGGGTTCTATCTGAAAAATAATAGATATTAAAAATTCTCTTCCATTTCCTTGGGAAGGGGTGTTAAAATGTTTATTAATGTAGATAAGCTCTTTGTAAATAGCTGGTATCCAGTACCAGCTCCCCTTCCCTTCATTACTGTGTGGGCTGCCTCCTCTGCTATGCACAATCTCATAATACCCCTGTGGCAATGACAGCGGTTGCTTATGTGGAAAAGTAATACTAGGAAAGTATTTATGCATTTGTACTGTATTGAGTGTGATAAATCTTTTTCCCTTTCTGAAAAACAAAGCACTTGCATTGTCTGCATTTGTTCTTCATCTCCTCCCATCTGTTTTGTTTCTCTTAGCTGGAAACAAGAATAACAACTGACTCTCTGGGGGTTGCCGGTGGTCTATGGAGGATTTGAAGGCTTCTGCAACGCCTTTGAAGCTCCTTTTTAAAAGTAATTCTGTCTCAGTTCATGTGAAAAGTTGTATAATTCTTTCATCAGATCATAATTATTGCAGTGAAAGGACTAGACCTACTTTCTATCTCTATCAATAGCAAGGGTTTTGTGGCCGTATGGCCCACTGGTCAGCCAACATATTATGCTTCCAGCCATGGAGAAAGACCAGATGCATTTGTCTAAAATAAAAGCTTCATATTAGAGTTTCCTGCACCCAAAGTATCAAAGCCAGTATATCATTTTGGATTGCAGTAGAACCATAAACATTATCTCAATTGCCTGTGAAACTTCTGAACACGAATCTCAAACATTCTAGCCACTGTACATTATTTAGAACAGATCTGAAATTGTGGGACTTTATAGATATGATGGTAGTTCTAATTTTTGCAGCAGAAACACAAGGCGTTTGGTACTTTGAATGGTGAATTGCCACAACCAATAGAGATGACTGGGTTGTGGTTGAGCTGCGTGGACCACTCTGCTGCTCTATGCAACAGAAGGCAAAAATACAACAAACAAACAAACAAAAACACTGAATATCATGGTGAGTTTATCACAGTTGCTTAAAAATTATGACAATTCAAAATGAAAATCATGAGCTTCTGTACCTTTAGTAATAGAAATTTCATAGAAAAGTAAACACATGAGAGTAAAAAATATAGGAGTATACTTACAACATGGGAATATATTTAGTAAATATAATACATAGTTTAAGCAATAAATGTTATCTGGAGCTATAGCTCTCTCTTTGTTTATTTGTTTTGTTTTGCTTATAACATTACTGAACAAGACCTGGTAGGATGCTACTTGCAAATTTTTTACACTGACACTGGCACATTTTTACACTGAATAAGGTTTGTCTAGTACAGGACCAAGGGGGACATGTGTTTTCAGTTCTTTTTTTCACAGCTCTTATCAGTTCTCAGTAATAGATTTTCATTAATAGCTTGATTTGGTATGACTACTGATGTAAGACACCACCACATAGCAGCCTCTGCCTAAATAAACGCTACAACTTTTTAAGGGGCAATTACAGCATAAACTGGAAGTAGAACCTGGCCTATAAGGTAATCAAGTTATTATGAAACTAATACACCCCTTGTCCCTTCTATTAAAAACAGAGCAGGAAGACAAGTTTCTATATGCCAGCTTAGCCAGTGAATAATATGTTTTTCTTTTTACAGAAGAGGTATTTTTAAAATTTTAGTTTATAATAAAGAACACAAAGAAATATTCCTTTTTTTATTAGTTGCACCAAAGTCATGTTGGCAAGTGAAGAAATAATAAACTAAAATTGTTCCATGTGTTTTCTCTTATACAATCAGCTGGTGGTGATGCAAAGGATAAGCCCAAACCACTTACCCACCAATCTGGCAGCTACAAAATTCTGAACCAGAAAAAATGTATTTTTTTCTTTTCACTGGAAAAGAAGTATTGTGTTCAGAATGAACACAACCCAGCTTATGGGGCATATATCAATTCAATATGATGTTTCTGTGACTGGTATTATAGCATGACATTACCAAATAATGTTTTGTTTAAACTCAGGGGAAAAAATGTTTTCCATGTACATTATTTGTTTTGACCTAATGTGCTGTAAATGGTGAATGGTGTATGCATGGTACTCCGATTTTTGTTGTCAGTTTATAATGTAGAAATTAAAATAAGGCTTTCCCCAAGTTTCTTCTAATTTGTTAAATACTTTTTTTCAATACCTTTCTTTGTCTATAGAGTATTACTTGCAACATTCTAGGTGTAATCACGTCTGTCACCAAAAGCTTCTAAGAAAGTTAAGCTACTACTAAGCTGCATGTGAAAAACTTCAGGGGCCACATGGTACTGAGAGATGAAGCGATAAAAGGGTGAAAAAAAGTAAATATAAATCCATATAAAGTGAAATATAACCTAATATATAGAATGATAATCTTTGAATTGGCTGGTCGTTCAGAAAAAAAAAAATTGAGAGATACAAAATTGTTGGTTCAGTGCTCCATCATGGAGAATTATACAGACGACTTGATTGTTCTACTGTATAACGAATGCTCTGGGGTAACCCCATCCAAAACAGTGTGTGCAGCCCTGCTCCTCCCACACCAAAGAGGATATGGATGGGGCAAGGTGGGTAATACAGGTGTTCAGAAGCACAAGAGGCTTTCCGTGCAAGGAATAAAAAAACAGATTCAAACTTTTTTTTTGTGCAGAAATGAGGTTGTCAAGATGGTGTACAATGGGTAACTATAAAATCAAAAAAAAAAAAAAGACAACTAGGGATTACAGCTTTAATGTAGAGACGCAATGCAAGATGTCCTAAGGCTCAGAACAGCTTCAGGTGGGAGAAGTGTCCCTATATGTTTTCCATGATCTTTGCCTCCTCTCCTGGCTTTCATTGATTACCATCACCACCACAAAACACAAAATATTGACTGCTGGAAATTTGCTCTAACCTACTGCAGCTCTGCTTGTGTAGCAGTTAACTAAGACCCTTTCATGCGCTGCAGTTTTATGCTGCTGTGGATAACACTGCATTTCAAAGAAGTGGCTTGAATTTCAAAATCACAGAATATTGTGATTGAGGTGCCTAAAGAGGGCACAGTCAGATACACTCCAAAGAGTCTTCCTGAAGGCCTTTAAGGTGTTGATAATCCCAGGCTGTTTATTAAAGCCCTTCTGCCTGAACTCCCTATCTCAACAGCAGAGCCAGCAAAACAAGTGTGTTTGGGTTGACTGCTTCCCTACAAAGGGCTCAAGGCTTAAGTACAAACTGATATAGTAAGCACTGCAGTGAGCAAGCTGAAGAATGACATGCTTTGCTGCAGAGATGGATACTTAAAGGTGGCAAGTGACGTGACAAGGTGGGGATATTTTAAAATCCCCAGCCTAGATTCCTTGGAATTCATCCATTGATATCCTTAGTTTCCAGCACATCATCAGGACTTCTTAAACTACAAAACTATTCACACATCTTTAAAATGATCAGCACAAAAAGTGAACAACGGAGGACGTTTATGGAGGACATTTAGAATTAAGGCTTTTGTTGTTGTCGTTGCATATGAAATAATTTATATAGAAAGACTATTTGCTCATATGTACTCATATGTGAGTATTTAGGTTACTGTGACATAGTTTTAAGCAACAAAAACATGCTGCAACATAAAACTCCAACTGTATGGTCAAATTATAATTGTAAAAAAAATGTAACTCTCATGTACACACATCCTGTTGCTTTAGGAGGGAGTGACATTTTACCATGCTTAGAAAGGGAAAATAGATATTATAGTGCATATTTGTCTCCATTTTCTCCTCTGCATACAGGAAAAATCATAATATTTTAGCTTTCATTGTAATACAAGTATGTATAAATAACCTACAGAATAGGTGTAATATATACATGTATCTGTACAAATCTGTGTGTGTATCCCCTTGCCCATGCATCTTAATTGCTGAGTGGTTTATTCTCCCCTCACACTATATGTGTAAATATATATCTTTAGCATATTCTGTCACAGTTAATTAGATGGAATATATCAAATTCTACCAGCACTGACTCATTCATGGTTTAAGCTATTTAAAACCATATTTTTAATTTAACTGTAGATTCTTCTTTTTTTTTCAGCAGACAGAAAAACAAATCAGTTTACCTTGGAAGATAAATGTAAAATTTTTATTTTTAATGCTTTTCTTTTTGATCTGTGGGAGTAGCAAAAGAAAACTAGCATATGTCCCAAAATAAAAATGAATGTGTTTGTTCCTTAGGTCTTAAGTATAAGGACCAATAAAAAAAAAAAAAGATGAAAATGGCTAACTTGCCCACCTATCTCCCTAGATCTGATGTCTACTGTTTGAAACCTCAAGATGCCTTGCTCCTAAGAAATTGGGTTGGTTTTGGTGGCCATGACTGCATGAATCCCTCCTCTCTCTTACCCCACCAACAATAATGGCAGGAAAGACTGTGATCTTGGCCTGTTTGCATTGTTGCCTGACATTGGCAATCGACTCGGTCTGCCGAGGCGGCCAGGCACGTCCCACCCGTGCCTGGGCCAGAGAGCACAGACACCAATATGAGGATGCTGCAAATGGCGTTTAATATACGCAGGTTGGATCTTATAAAGGTAGCGAAGGCGGAAGCATGCCTATATAGCCAATAAGCGTTGCTCTTTACCTAATATGGCATATGCCTTAGTTCCCTATTCTTCCCGTACATCGCGAGATCTTCCGAGCGCCGTACCCTACATCGCATTTTGGCTTTCGAGGAGCCAGAGGCTGGGGAGCCCCTTCAGTAACACATTTTACTGCTAAAATTTAAAAATTGTGGTAGAAGGCATTGACTCTTAAGCTTGAGAACTCTTGGATGATGAAAGATAATGGGTATGTTTTGCCACACAGAGTACTAACTTGAAGCTTCAACCTCATTACTAGCATGCCCTTTGAAAGGTCTCTCCTGTGTGGTACGCAGCCAGCCATTCTCTCTTCCCTGTCCATGGCCCACAAACCCATCTCAGTTCCTCTGGTGATGGCTGTGACCGTGCTATTGCACAGCAACTGAGGAGCTTTATGAGCCTATTTTTTTCTGGCTCCAAAACCACAAATGCCTGAATGTTAAAGAAATTTTGGAACTTGAGTTGACCATTTCTCTCTCTCTTTTTTTTTTTTTTTGTTTTCTCTTCTTCACTTCCCATGTCTGATCAGGATTGGAAACGGAAGTGTTGAAAGACTACACTTATATATTATTTACTGAGCACTGACATAGTGCTTGGAGTTAAAGGACTCAGTGAAATACCACAAGAAAGACTCATTTTATGGTATTTCAGGCCCGACCAGAAAGAGAAATTACTGGAAGTTTCACAAGAATACTCTGTTTTTGCAAGACTTCCAGGCCAGTTCTGAAGATCAAAGATGGTCAGAAAGTTTGGATGAGACCCAAATGAATGTTCAGATATTGGGTCCTTAGCCAAACCAAAGTGAGCCTCTGTATCTTTAGATTTTCTCCCTCTCCTCTCTTCCATCCTTCAGTATTAATGAAGGTTCAGGTTGCCTGTCTCAACGTGGAATTTCTGTGTGATATCCAGATTATGTTTTGGGTCCTTCCTGTATGTTTTCCACGCTCTATTAGCAAACTGTCAAAAACTGGTTTTAAATGATTTGCTGTGAAAGTTTGCAGCTCACAATCTTTACAACAATAATTCATACCCCAGTGAATGTGAACTGTTCTTATAATATGTATTAAAATTAACAGTTCCACTAATTTGTTACAGGAAAGAATGAGTTACTTTTAACACTTGAACAAAGTTCTGTTCTTGTTGAGTTGTAAACTGTATATCTAGGTAGGTGTGTAAAGAAATGACAAAATTTGAATCCTTGTCTTTTTTTTAAGCTTCCTGCCACTTACTGTAGGCTGAGTGTTTGCAGGTAGATTCTGTCATATCCTAACTTAACCAGTTTCATTCCCAAACTTATATATATCCCAAGTGGTACCCACATTTTCTTTTATAAAATTAAGAAAAACATAAAGGAAATAAGTACAAGAATAATTTTAAAATAGTAAAGTCCGGCTCATGTGAAATGTCATAGTGACCCTCAGATCTCTGACCCTTGCAAGTTTCTGCCCTTTGCTGAAGGATTTTGCATATCGCTTCTCTTGTGGGCCAGTGTTTCTACAATTTTTCAGAGTTGTTTTCCATGGCTACCATCACATGTATGATGTAACAAAAGTATGATTAACTACTCCAAAGTCATCTACATGGGTATGAGTACAACCTTGTCACACTGTAGGTAAGATGTGTGATGACTTGGAATATGCCTGCCAGTTTTGCATGGCACAATTTCTCCATCTATGAAAGACAGTTATGTGCACTTCATAGCTTAAAATATTTTGGAAACTATGCCTGTAAAGAGCTCTAGAAAAGCTGCATATTATTATTTGATTTTTTTCTATAAGAACAGTTTAACAAAAATTCCACTTGCTTCTCTTATGTGGCAACAACAATTTAAAATTACAGAGCAAGAATCGGCCTGGCTACAAAGAACTGTATCTGTATTTCTGACTTTACGGACTAACTTAAGGGAAGGGGAGGAGAAAATTTTAAAATGTTAATACTAGGTCTGTTATAATGTTAATGAAAGTAAAATCAAAGACTTAGAAATACTTGGATTTTGCTTTTAATAATGTACTGGGAGTCTGCAGCTACAGTTTTAATGAAAATGAAACCAAAGCGTGGGATTAGGTATCTATATGTGTCATGCAGTGTGCAGTAAAAACTTGTTCTTGCATAAATCAATATTTATTGGTCAAATTTCAAATTTCCCTCATTTCCCACAAATGGTGAATGGGGTCATATGGTTCAGCTGTAAATCCAACAGCTGGAATTAATGAAATAATGTCCATAGCAATACAAAAAAATATGCTTGTCAATGCAAATTCAGCCCATCTACAGAGATCCATGTAAGAGGATAGTAGAATATTCTATATAGATCTATGGTAAATCAGTCTCTTGTGATATTATTAGGAGTTATGGGTCCTAATCTTTACATTTGACTATTAAATTAGTAAGGGCAAAGCCTACACAATACCAATGGCATTAGTCATGTCTGGTAGGGCGTCCAATACCAGATGTCACTTTTCTGATCTTTCATGCTCAGCCCTTACTGTTTTTGGCATGTCAGAGTTTGCATCTGAATACAATTTAAGTTTTAGCAATACAGTCAGCATGTCTAACTATTTTTGCCTTTTTCTCTGCTATTCTGGGATCTGGGTTATGGTGAGTCTCCGCTGTTTAATCTAAAAGCCTTCTCTGTCCCCTTCCTCTTGCCTCATGAGGTAATGCTGGGGGATGTCAGGGAGTGGTGGTGAGGAGCTGTTATTTGACAAGTGCTACTGGTTTTAACAGAATTGTTTGTTCTTCAGCTACACAATTATGCATCTCATAGCATAGCATAGACAAAATAATGCTGACAGTAGAAGAGTAGTTTTTGTTGGTTGAAACGGCTGCAATCCACTAGTGGATTGTAGAAACTACTGCAACCCACTAATACAATCCACTTAAGTAAGTGGATTGTTTCACTAGTGGAAGGGGAATATCATGCTATACTATGTGACAAGAGAGGTTTGGGGGTTTTGTTCAGCAGACACACAAAAGCCTACAGCCTTCCTGATCAGTCAAAAGAAAATATATGTGGGCGACTGTGCAGATGTGCATAGCCTGCTCTTCTGACTTGTTATAAGATAAAGTCATCTCCCTTTATATGCAGATTATTCATGATTATTTATGACCTTCTTTGAAAAGAAAGACACCCAAATGCCTCTGGGCTATGGCCCAAAGTAAATAACTTGTCATAATATACCTTGCAAATGATAATGTAAACCACAGGAAACCCAGGGAGGAGATGTACATACATTCCAAAGCTGGGAAGTTATTGAATGTTTAGGCTTAAGGCACAGATAGTTTTGATTGGGGATACTTCCCTTGTTTCTGTCTGCTAGATGTATTACTCTGCATGAGTGATATCCACATTGTACTATGTTTATTCTTTTCCTCTCTGTTCACCAACCACTAGAATGTCTGCTCCTTTCCCAAAGATGTCCTGTATAATAAATATGTTGAATCTGATACAAAATGGGTGGTAATGCAGCATCAGTGCGCTCTGGGG
Organism: Tinamus guttatus; assembly: GCF_000705375.1. The sequence continues at coordinate 223,515 of NW_010584773.1, read as the reverse complement.
TTAGTGAATGTTCTGGTTATTTTTGTGTGTCTCTGTAAGCACATGATGCAGGAAGTTGAGTAGAAGAAATCTTGACCCAAGTTCAATGCAGAGAACTGTCCACTAGGGGAGCTGGTAGCCTGGGTTTGAGCAGTCACACTAGGAGTTGCATCTTTACATTTTGTGTTGAATGCAGGTTTGTTGATCTGTATTCCAGTGTTTGGCTGCCCAAAATAAAAATGAATGCACATGAAATGAATTCATTCAATGTTTTGTTATGGATTATGTATGTATAGATGCCTGAGACCTAGGTATAAGCATGACTGCTTGTTTGCTCAATAAGGAAAACTCATTTCTAAGACAGAATTTTAGTGCTCTACAGTAGGACATTGAATAGAAATTTTACTACCTGTAACTGTGCTTCCACATCTCAATCTTATATTTGCACAACTTGCTTAAAAGCTTGAATCTTGACACAGCTGCAGATAAACAAGCTGTGATCAATTTGGTTATGTCTGCACAAACAATGTCATAATACCGACACATGATGACCTACCATTAATTCGTTATCTGCTTTCTGGTCTAGTTTTGGCTTATGCCAAAAGGCACTCTTTCAAACCATTTTCAGACACAGTTTAGGAGTTAGCAATTGTGAGCAGAAGACTACTTCTGATTGATGACAAGTTTGGATGCAACACACTTTGCCAGCTGGGTAGAGAATGGTCCCTGGTCCATTTTATTTGATAGGAGGATGCAAACTTTGAGTGGAGCACTGGGCGCCTTCTGTTGTATAAAACACTTTTTTTTCCTTTGAAGGTTTTCAACAACTATATATTGTAAAGTATATATTTTTTTGAGTATAACCTTCAGAAGTTATTTTTTAATATCTTTTAAAGATATATGGCCATGACAATCTATTTTCCCTTTTAAAACAAAGCCAAACAGATTTTCATAGTGCTCCTTAATTGCTCTGATTGCTTATTATGTTAATATATCCTGTATTGATTCTTTTTCCTCCAACATGTAGGTTCATGTTTAAAAGGCATTTTAATCTATCTTTTTTTTTTGGTTTTCATCTCATCCACTTACATTGTAAGTTCTTGAAGCCAGAGCTGTCTATACATTATGATCATCTTACATAAAGTGCCTAGTACATGGATGAGCTGTTGTGCTCATGCTGTGTTTATGTATTACATCTGTGATTCTGGCATTGAATTGCTACTACACTGAAAATTTTGATTCTATATGTAAAATAAGCATCACACTGAAGATTTACCTGGATTCTTTTTTGAGTATCCTGAATAATTAAAAATTTGGGGAAAATATTGTCACAGCTGGGTTGTGTCTGACCTACAAAGCCTGGAGGAGTTTTGAGTCAGGCGTTCTTCTGCAGGTAGTAAACAGTCATTTGCACCAGTAAGAAAATTATGAAGAATTATCCTGAAGTGAATTAATTTCAAACATGTCAACCTACTTTTTTGTTTCTTTTGTATTAAAAGTTACCTCCCACATTTCTTGAGAATTAGAAGCCAAGACAGATTTCTTTTCTAGCGTGCTATGCAGTTTTGCCTTCTTCCCTAAAGAGGCAGGATTATGTAACCTAATAAATTGGCTCATTACAGAGCCAATGACAGACAGACATATAAGTTGCTGCCAATGGGCATGTATGCTGAAGGCGAGTGTGCTGAGGGGGTGGTGAAGTGGATGGAGCACTCAGAAACCATCTGGCTGGAGGAGGTCATGCTGGTTGCATAAAGCATAGGGAGATAAGGATGTCAACATCATGGAGGGTGACATCCATCAATCAGCTTCTTCATTATAGCAAGAATGAGCACTGTGGATCCTTGGGAGGAAGAAGGAACTAGTGATCCTTCATCTCACAGGTGGCAACTCTAAAAAGGCTAACCTTTCACATTTCCAGGGGCAGACAGGATGAAGAATGTATTTTTAATGAATTACCCATAATCACACCCACACACAGACCTACACAATATCCTACTTTCATAAATATTTCCCCCTCAGGATAAAATAATTAAATTGAAAAGTCTTGTTATTTATTTTTAAAAAGCATAAAATTGTGTCTTACCAGGAAGCAATCTAATCAAGTAAATGACTCTCTGTAAATTAAATGCAGAAAATTATTTTCAACATTTCTATTTCATTCCAAGGATAGAACAGATAAAAAAAAAATATGTCAAATGTAACTAAATGAATGCTCATGGCAATTTTAATTATCCTTTCCATGAATTAGATGGCTAATTACACCTCAAGCTTCAGTGCCTGAAGTATTAAAAACTCTGGTGCTTCTATGCATTCAAAAATATACGTTGGTACATTTTGTAGGATTTTTAAATTCCCTTCTGAAATGGCTGTTGCCATCAGAGGTAGAACACAATCCACATTTATAAGGGCGGGAAAGTGAAAACTGCACAAAACATTAAAAAGTTATCTTTAGTTGTTCTCCAAAGATGAGCAGGAGAAGATGACTCACTCATAGAGTGTGTATGTGATCCTGACTCTGGAAAACACATGTGGATGTGGTCCCTTTGCTGCTGGGAACTCACTACACGAGCCAAGTCCTGGTACCCTCCAACTCCAAAACAAGCACAATATACTTAGAGCTGCCAAAAGAATAGGACCAGAGCACAACCTTGAGTACCAATATGCAATTGCGTATGTTGACGACTTATTAGTATTCTCCTTGTCTTATTTTTGGCCAAGACTAAAAAAACAACTCCCAGGTGTTCTAGGAATTAGTCCAGGCAAAGGGCTGTTCATATTTCAAAGTTAGGATGAATCAGAAGCTCAGGTACTGCTGCTCTGTAGTGCTGCAGGGTTTACGAGAAAATCAGAACATTACTCTCACTAAACTTTCACTAATGTTAACTTTCTCCTTCATAGGGAAATTGTGATTTGGCCCTGTCTGCAAACTAAAGCCTTGCTGTTCCAAAGTAGCCAGACAAGGGAGAAGTAGATCGATAGTGATGAGACAGATTTTTCACTCACTTCTCAAATGACAGCCATATTTTGGCAGATGAAATTAACACAATGAGGGAAACATTACAGAGAAAAAGGCCTCTTCAACAGAGAGTACGATTTCTGGTGTATCATTATCTCAGCCTTCACCTCAGAGTGTGTGCAATATAGATTGGATTCACCTTTTTACCTCCAAAAGCATCAGTAATCAATCAGGTTAGAGTTGAGAGAGCTAACAGAGCCTTCCTTTCTCTGGATCATTAAAAATGACCCAAGGGACCAATTTTCTGTTCTTTTGCTCAGTTTCCTTCTGATTCCAGCCATTAAGAATGAGATACACATAGTTACATGGGGAGACAATGAGAAAAACTCTCCTTTAGCTTATGCTGATGGGTTCTGTTGAAGTCAAGTCGGACTGGGATAAATGAGAGGAACATTTAAGCAGCAGCTTGAACTCAAGCACGTATAAAACAAAATTTCTTTCCCAGTGAAGGGTGCCTCAAATGAAATCTGAAGTGACTGAATTAAATTGCATTATAGCCCTGAAAAGATCAGGGGCCAAATTCAAACTTAGTATAAGCAGCTGTAATGAAGTTGCCCACACACAAGCTGTCAGGCTGTCTATTCATTGTCTCAGGGCGCTAAGTTAATGTATGTTGTTAAAAAGTGCTATAGACCTTTTTAACATCAATGATGCTGTATTTTAACCCAGCAAGTAAACCGAGATGCTAGGAAAGGACCTGGATATTCAACAGCATAACTGTATGCAATAAATTTTGTGCCTCTGCTAATGAAATATTCATTCATTTCACTTACTTAGGCAATAGTTTAATATTGACATTTTTTCATTAGTAAAGGATGTATGCAGATGGGTGCAACAAGAAAAAATATGTCATCTGGCTTTCCGAATGTATAAGTTCTTTCTCAGCCATGCACATTACCATACAGTAGGCTCCATATACAATGAGATCTGCCTGCACAGAGCAGTTTGCAAAGTCTATTTATTTAAACAAACCTCAGTTTAATAAATCACACTCTGCATGCTGAATGCTGTAATATTATTGAGCCCTGAAATGGTGTGTAGACTTGGTCATTTGGATGCAGGTACTGTGCATGAGTCAGGTCTGATGATATATTGTTTTGCTATGATTTAATTTGTCATGCAAGAAGTTCTGAAGTAGTGAGCCACATTATGACCAGTATCTAGGCTGTGAAGAGAAACCTGAAAAAGTTTTCAGATCTTAATTACCTACCTCTGATAAAATACAAACTAAAACCTCTGTTTAAAAAAAATAATAATAAAAAAAGATTTTCAGCTTCTCTCTCTCTTTTTTACCTTAAAAAAGGAAGGGGGTGTAGCAGAAAGATATTTGGTATCTGTTTATATTCTTTCTACTTGAGCTTCTTCATTTCAGAGTTGAGAGAGGGCTATCATCAAAATCAAACCTGTCAGTTTGACCCAAGCATGGAATGCACTAGCTTTTCGGAGGGCAGAGGAAAGAAGAAAATAAAAAAGAAGGATGTGGAGTTCGAAAAAGAGGCCAGAAAATCAAAACAGAAGACAATTACAAAGATTTCCTGTAGGCATATGTTTTCAAATCCTCCTCATCCACAGGCCCCTTCATTCCCTCAGCAGCATTTGTAAGCTTTATTTCCTACTGAAAACTGATCCTGTGCAGGCCTCAGTTGGGCATAGGAACCATACTAAATTCTTATTGAATGTTTTAAATGCTGAAAAGAAGCTTACCTTGCTATTAACCATGGCAATGCAGACCATTCCTTTGCACTAAACAGTGTGGAAAATCTGATGGAAAATACAGGAGAACAGATCTAAACTGTACTCCATTTACATGGACACCTTTATCTTTGGCTAAAAGGAATACAGCATCCTTTCAGTAACTACTTTTTGCCTGGAACAATATTTTAATGCTATTGCACCTGGAATTTTTTAGCGTAATATCATGACTTGAACATAATGGTCATAATTCTTTGTTCAACAATGTCTGTTTTCTTAACCATTGAAATCTAGAATATCTGCCCTGAAAAAAAAAAAATCTACTTATCCTGTTAGACTATAATATTAGCTGTCTCAAAACAAACAAACAGAAAGTTATAGCACTGTCTTTTAATTATACTAGATCAATAGCTTCTCACAGGCATCAAACATCTAACAAAAGTTTCTGACATCAAAGAATTGTAGGTGACAATATAAAGCAGCCGTTCAGAGACTCTGACTAAATTAATAATCTCCGCTATGTAGTTCCTGGTGCATTCAGACACTCATCTGGTTTCCTGTTCCATTTTTACATATTGTGATTTGATGCCCAAATCTCCAAAGCCAGTGCATAAATCCAACAGACTTGGATTCCTAAATCCTAGTTAACAGATTTTTAAAGGAGTTGTATAAGTAGATCTAGTTGTAAAATGTGATAGGAAATCTCTCCCTCTTACTTTGCTTTCTTATTTATTTGATGGAACACAGCAAGGGCTCATCTTATGTTCCTTGGTAGAAATTAATCCTGAAAGGAGGTAAAATATATGAAAGTTTGTTTGTTTTCTGATCAAAGAAAATTTGCATTTCACACATAAGAATAAAATATTGTTTTTTAATTTGCTAGTTTAAAAAACAGAAATTGTACATCTTGCTAGACTAGCATTGCAGTTTTAAGTTATTCACTGTGTACTTTAGGATTTCTGGCAACGGCTGGTCTCCTACAGGTCTCCTGGGAAGTGATAATTGTGCTCACTTCCTTGTTTATCAAGACATCAAAACTTTTGTCTGCATTATTGTCATACGTTCTTTAGAAATTCAATCTCTTGTGTTAATTAGTTGTTTAGTCTCATCTAACACTTCTGGAGATAGTGTAGAACAGGATTGACTTGGTAGGTGAGAGAAGATCAAAGCCATGGTCTAACAAATTATTATGGTAATTAGTGTTAGTCTTGTAGTTTATCTCCAGGGGGTCTTTTAAACAGGAGCAGTGAGAACTTGGAAATACCTGCATGCAGGATAAGCATGCACTTTAAGAAACAAAACCTGCCAGTCTCACAGGGCAGTCAGGCGGGGGGGACTGGAAGAGAGTGACAGAAGAGGAAATTGAAAGGCATATCAGGTAGTGAAGGGGAGAAATAATCTGTGTGCTATGTGATTTTCAAGACGTGAGACCCACTGGATCTCTGCATCCCCCTACAGCTCTGCAAAAGCCTCTAGCAGCCAGTAGATTTGCTGAGCCTTAGCCAAAAGGGCAGCAGTTTCTGGGGATTTCATCGATCACGGAAGCACTGATGTCAGAGATGGACAGTTATCTCTGCTACATCTGTTGGCATTTGCTGTGATCTAGTTTTAAACGATCGAAGCCATGGGTTATACTACTTCCCTCGGGAGGTTATTATGCAGCTAAATGAGAATCCTTCTCATGGAGAAGGAATTTCTTCTGGAGCTGTCCGGCACACAGCAGGGAGCATCCTCTTTCCAGGAGGTGCAGCAGGCACCTTCCTGCTCCTGCTGTGCTGCTGTGCTGCTGTGCACACCAGGGGACATGGATTGCATGGATGTCTGCACCTTGACTCCTCTGGAGTGTGTATTCCTAGGGCATGTTCCCCAAGAGGCCCAGGACTTGCTCTCCATGCACGGAGGGTGGGGAGGCGGGGAAGAAACATGCTGTATGCTGCCTTCAGCTGCTGTGGCGAGAGCCCTTTGCCTGGGGGCCATAGCAAACAGGGTAACATGGGTGCCGTGCAATGCACTCACTTGCACCCCAGTCTCCTCCTGCAAGCATGCCACAAGCCCACCCTCGCTTGAAATCACTCCTCTCTCTGCCACTATGCTTTGGACTGCATGGTCCACAGAGGTCCCCATGGTGATAAAACCTCTCCTTATAGGGAGGGTTGCGCCATTTTCCTCTTGGGGATGAAGGCCGATGTGAATGCTGGCTGGCCGTCAAGCCTGCGATCTGTCCACCACTGCCATCTGAGCAGCTGCTGGGCGGGCAGCGCCAGAGAGATTGGCAGTGCTTGCCTGCCAAGGCCAAGCCTGCCACTGGCAAGGAGTTTTGTTTCCACAACAATTAAGAGTAGCAGCACCTGCTCCTTGCACCTCCCAGCAGGAGTTAGCAAGCCGTATGGGAGAGGGACGCGAGCTGGGCACAGGGGGAGCGCAACAATGCGTCTGGTGAAGGCTGGGAGTGTGGCCCTCGAGGGGCTTGGGAGGAGGTGGTGTGGTGATCCCACAGGGTTTCTGAGGAGAACCACTTTTACCCTGATAGCGGTAAAAGTGTCCCAAATGATTTTACACAGATGTTCACTTGGTGCTGTTAGTCTCTCTGTTGCTGAGGTGTACCTAATGCTTCGGAGAAACCTGTGTGGAGACGCCGATGACACTTCGGATCTGTTGGGTGCCAAGAGTGTAGCCGCCTCCGTCTGGGCGAGCAGAGCTCTGCTCTCCGTTGCCTGAACACACAAAGCGTCCGAAACAGGCCTTGCATTTCGCTGTGTGTATCTATTTAAGCAGTGAACCTGAAAAATGACATAGCTGTTCATCTTGCAGAGAATTACCTCATTCTGTCTAATCAACCTGACAGTGCAAAACAAATCGATCTTTTAAAAAGCTGCATTTCTATTTCTTTTTTCTTTTTTTTTTTCCCTAAGGAAGATGTGGGTATTAAGACAGCATGTAGATGCTGTTGGTTCCAATTAAAATCAATATCTGTCCTGATTTGTGGCTGTTGTCTCTGTGACAGCGAGGGGGCTAGATAAGGGGACCCATCTGCTCAGTTTTCCCAAAGGGGCACCAAACAAGTGAATGACCTGCAGTGTTTATTATTAAGTTTTCAAAGGGAAACTTGTTTTGGTCTAATTGAAGGAATAATATGCGAGGGGTTATTTCTGGTCAGTTCCCTGCTGTTTTCACTCTGGAGAATATATTCCAGGTGTTAGTTAGGCAGTGCTATGATACAGTATTGACTTTCCCTTGTGCTTAAGCATGCTAGTGCCAGTGGACCAATAAACTGCAGCTATGAATGTAAAGCCAGCCCTTTCAGAGGACTTTTTGCTAACTATTTAGTAAACCAGATGGTTAATGACTGCATTCATTTTCAAAAGCTCCATTCCCTAGGAGTAAAGCAATGTCATTTTTCAACTCCCTAATCCTACTTTTTCATCCATTTTATTTTCCCTCTTCTCTCCGTTGTTCTTAGTAAAAGATTGATTTGTGAGTGTCATTTTGTATTAAAATGTCAAAATGCAAAGGTCAATTGCTAACAGTATCTCCTCCTTTCCATGAATGCAAACTTCATGGGTAAAGTCAAAATGATAGGAAAAAAATGGATCTACCAGTTGCCTCAGTGTGGTAGATGACAGATTATTTTTATAGTACGATTATACGATATAGTACGATTATATAATATAGTACAATTCTGTAATGATGTCGTCCCTGTATCATACATAAGAGTATCCTCCATACTGAGTCCCCATACTGAGCATCCTCACAAACAGAAAGAGATCCTGGTTTTTTGCCTCTTCTATCTCCTAGATGTTGAATTCAGCTACTGCTGCTGAAAGTGTAAAAAGCAATAAGTAAATGACAAAGATGTTCTTAATTTCTCCTGGTGACACTTCTCCTTCTTATCATCACAAAAGTCCTACATCTGGCCCTTCTGCAAGTAAAATCATCCTTGGCTGAGCAACAAGCCACCAGCAGTTGGAATAAACAGGGAAGTGGCCATCTTCTCCGGTGGGGTACCGAATCTTGCTTTTTCTTCTCTTGCTTTTAACTTCACTTCAGTCAATCTTATACCCTCTTTTTGATTTAGTTGCCAAACAACAATAACAATTTAAAAATTGTTATTCAAACAAATTAAATGCAGCCAGTAAATTTAATCCATTGGATTGTTTTAGTTCTCTTAGGGGTAAGAATAGGGTCTGTGTAAATTTTCCCTTGGCCTTTAAGCTGCTTATTTTATGGTACAAAGTCAGTTGCACTGCACCAAGAAGTCTTTATTAATCAAGCAAAAATCCATATTCTCTGCTGTGCTGGTGTGAGGAGATGGGGAGGAGCTGTGATCCTCAGCCAGCCATTGTTTCACCACAGAATGCTTAGGTGATTGACAGTTGCAAATTAACGGGAACAATTCTTAGACAGGCTTGTCACATAATTGCCAGACCATCCTGGACATGTTGTCTGTGCTTTAACTTTTAAATTCCATCTGGAATGTAGACCAAGAGACCTGGATGAATCCTGCTC
>NW_010584773.1:174879-214254 GCF_000705375.1 Tinamus guttatus | reverse complement strand
TGCAAACAGCAGGAAAATAGCTGCTGTAATGGCCCAATGATCTCCACACAAGAGATCCTGGGGCTAATCTCCTTTTTCTCCTATGCCCAATTAAAAGCTTCTCTTCCTGTTTATATTAACTATTTTTACAATATTTTGATTGAATAATTCCTTTTGGAGCTGTGGATAGGTCCGAACAATATTTATTTTTCCAAAGCAGGTGTTATGAAGGAGGGAGAAAATGGGAAAAATGGGAATGGAAATGTAAGGGGAAAAATGAGGTTAGAAAAGAATGAATGTTTTTCAGAAATGAATCACAAAAGGGAACAACAGAAAACTGAGGACCTCTGCTTGCCATTTTAATGCCCTGTCTTCTCTAGGAACCGGGACAACTTCCATTTATTTTTGAGGAATGAGTTTCATTTACAAATAAATGTAAAATAAAATCACAGTATTCACATTTCTGAGTAATTCTCATTTTAAATACATTTATATATCCTTTATCTTGTATGTTTTAGAATCATAGAATAGTAGAATCATAGAATGCTTAGGGTTGGAAGTGACCTCTAGAGGTCATCTAGTCCAACTCCCCTGCACACATAGGGTCACCTAGAGCACGTGGCACAGGACTGCGTCCAAGCGGGTTTGGAAGATCTCCAGAGAAGGAGACTCCACAACCTCTCTGGGCAGCCTGTTCCAGTGCTCTGTCACCCTCACTGTCAATAAATTTTTGCTTAAGTTCCTGTGGAACTTTTGGTGCTTCAGTTTCTGGCCCTTTCCTCTTGTCCTGTCACTAGCCACCACAGAAAAGAGGCCAGCACCATCCTCCTCACTGCCTCCCTTGAGGTACTTATAGACACTGATTAGATCCCCTCTCAGCCTTCTCTTCTCCAGGCTGAACAGGCCCAGCTCCCTCAGCCTCTCCTCATAGGGCAGATGTTCCAGGCCTCTGATCAGCCCCGTAGCCCTGCACTGGAGTCTCTCCAGCAGCTCCACATCCCTCTTGTACTGTGGGGCCCAGAACTGGACACAATACTCCAGATGTGGCCTCACCAGGGCTGAGTAGAGGGGTTTTGTAGTGGTTCCAAGTAGGCTGGTCAGATCTAAGTGTTCACTCCAAATCCTAATCCAGGTCTGTCTTTCCTTGACTTGAAATATTGGTGGATCCATCTTGAAAAACAGCTGAACGTGAGTGTTGCATTATACTTATGCTTCCTCAGTCAACTAGCCAGAAAAAGAGTGAAGAGGCCCATAAAGACAATAAATGACCCTTTTAATATCACTGTATGACTTCCAGAAAATAGCTGTAAGACACATCTCTACTTGCCCTTTCATCGTAAGTGCTACTGATGTATAGAATACAATTTTTCCCAGTTACTCTTAAAAAGTATTTACACCTGCTTCCTGCCTCTTGGAAAATTGTCTTCAGCCCAGGACTTTGGCAGATCAGTCACCCTGAGGTAGAAAACACTTTTGCCTTCCAGCAGGATCATCAATTTCGTCTTCCTTGCCCTCACGCCACCACAGTCCCTTTAGTTTCTGCCTGACAACCTCCAAGTCTGTGACAAGAACCAAAGGCACCCAGGTTGTACTCCTGGATTGAAGCTGGCTAGGAAGTATACACTCACCCACTAAAACACAGTGACAAGAAAAGAAGAGAAGACAAGACTGTTCCTAAGGAGTTAAGCTGATCACGTTGTGCTCTGAATCCAGGAATAAAAGTTCTGGAGCTAAGGAGATAATATTTATGTTCTTCTTTCCTTTTATTTTTTCCTTCTTCTCTTCTACTTCAACCTTAATAGCACTAGAGTTATTGCAGAAGAGCACAGTCATTTGCTGAGTCTAGTTACACAGTGACAAACTTATATTCCTCATCTCCTTTGGACAGCTTTCACTCATTGTGTGGATAATGCAAGTATGATTTGGTATAGAGCCAGAAAGAAGAGTAAATTAACACGGTCACTTAAGGTCATGGTCATAAAAAGCCGTAACCCCTCTACTGCAGGTTTGCCAAGGCTTTGGTTCCTTTTTGCAGGTTTCAGTGGAGCAAAAAAGTACAACTTATTTTTACTGAGTCAGGCAATGGGTGATACAGTGTCCTGGAAAGCTATGGGCACTTTTCAGCTGGAATTGAACAGTTGGTAACTTTGGGATGACATCTCAGCCCTGGCTGTTCCTTCTGACAGGGAAATCAGGGAATACAGGAAAAGAGAGGGTCATCAGTCTTATTCTTATTTATCTTTGAATAGAAAAGACACAGACATGGATGATACATGGGGGTTTTCAGCAAACTGCTCTTGCAGATAAAATGCTCATACTTGGGAGAACACATGAGAGAGCTGAGATTAGATTTCCATTTTCTTTGCAAATGAACAACAACCCAGTTCTTTTTTTCCCTTTATGTAGTAAAATTACTTATTACTCTGTGAAAGGTACAGCGGAACAAGCATGAGAAGAACTGTTAAATAGCTGGGAAATGTGACCCTCTGTCTCTTCTCTGGGGCCACCTTTCAGAATCGATTATTTCTTGTCTTTTCCTTTGCATTGCTCAGGCTTGGAATAAAACTACAGTAATCTGTGTTTTAACTGCCAAACATCTACCAAGGGTTCTGGTTGTTGCATAGCCCAAGCTGATGGCCACAGATTCTTCCTTGCTGATGGCCAGACTAGCTAGATTGCAGTTAGTATGAGTATCACATCACTACCCACCAGGACCTTAATGCAAGAGTTTCCTCTTGGGACTAAGAAGTGGATAAAAAGGTGGTGTTTGGTCTTAAGTATGGTATGGCTGGGACAGAAGAAACAGAGACTGCAGCAGTTAAAACCCACATAGAAGAAGCAGTGGAAAGCTGTTCAAACCACAAACCTTGACCGCATAAGTCACTGTGAAGCAAAGAAGTTTCACCTAGACATGAGCCTGAACGAAGCCACAGTGCAGGACACTCAAGAAGTGCGAGGGAAGTTCAGCACCACATCTTACTTGCACATCTAGCTGTGCAAAACCAACACTATGGATTCAGACACCCACACAAACTCAGAAGTATTTGGGTGTGGGTCAAGACTGTATCCTAGCTCCTTCCCAAACCTCGCTCAAACTCTCCCACTGTTTGCAAAGTACTTGCTTCAAACCCCAGTCGATAAACGTGTCTGATATTTGGGAGCCTTCATTTACAGCTCCTAGCTTTAACACTCTACTCCAGGCATAATCTTGACATGTACTTATGTGAAGTTCACTGAACCATGCTACTTAATAAAAGTCTCATAAAGGTACAATCTTGTTCTTGGAGGAGATCTAATTTATGGACACACAGAAAGCTGTGTGTATATGTGTATGCACTCTATAAAAAGTCCATTAGCCAAGGTGTAAGTGAAATGAATCTGACCTCTGTGTCATTAACATGCTGTCTGCAAAGGTGCCACTTTAGAGCATTCCTGACCTCACCCCAAACCCACAGTGAGAACTGAAAGCGAGAACAGAGTTAGAGGATGATTTTTTAAGTGAATCAAGCAGTGTTTTGTCTGCTGAGAGTAAGGATAAAAAAGTAAAAAAAAAAAAAAAAAAAGTAACCCAAGCCTCTCATAAATCTTGGTGTGTGTCCAAGTCTCACTGAAAGCTGTAGCCAAAATGTAAGAAACAGTATCTGAAATGTTTGTGAGGCAAGGCGGCTGTGCCAGAATTCATCCAACAACTTCTGAGAGAAGAGAGAATTTTATATGTGATTGCCTTAGACTTGTTGCCGTTATCAATTAAGCTTAGAAAGCTCTTTTGATATGCTTGGCCATACTGTATGCTTGCCAAAAAGGCAAGACTTCTCCACAGCTGTGGCCCTGAAGATCTCTGAAATATTCTAAGGAAGAGAAGGGAGAGAATGTAGCTAGAGAGGTGATATCAGACATGCTGCACTTTTCCTTGAGAAAAACACTTGGATGGGGGCCCAGAGTTGGCACCTGGTGTATGTCATTGTGTGGTGCTCGTCACTTGTCAAACCCCGTGCTTCCTGTGAGTACAACATAGTCTGGTAATGAACTGGTCTTGCTGCATGCTCATCTCTAGCAGAGGACACACTGCTCTCTGTACTGAAGATATGCTAAAGAACCCCCTCATGAGTAGCTTATGTCTCTTTTATGTGACAGAAGGTTTGACATGATAACCATGTCATGGAAGAAGCAGTGACAACTCGAAATGTGGCTTTGGTTCTGTTAGCTTTGTTACATTCATGTGCTTTGAAATTCATGTAAGATTCCTCTAGCTCATATACACTTTAACTCAAGCGAGACACAAGCCACATGCTCAAAAGCATCACTTTGCTTTAGATTTTGTGTGCTATTCGTGTTCTCCCTCTCCTCTTGCTTCAACACTCAGCAACCCAGCACACACTTTTAGCAAAGGTATTCTCACAAAATCTGGAGCAATCTACACATTCAGCTATCTGACTGAGCTCCTGGGTCATTAGGTTCTGAATTAGTGTCATTTAGATTAAAAATGGAGGGAAAATCACATTTTGGGGGAAAGAAATGTGAAAAACTCTTCCCCAAATTCCCATGAAACACAGCCTAAAGCAAGCCTGGATACAGCTGTGACAGGAGATTGGCAGGAGAATGGGAGAGATTTTGTGGTGACTCAGCTGCCTCCTAAAACAGCATGGAACATTTGCTCCACTGAGACAGGGAAATAAAACTTATTATTAACCTACCCTATAGAGATGAGGGGACTTTTTCCTGCTACCTGGTGAGGGGTGGTTCCAAGTTTCTCAGATTCCTGTCCTTTCCATGCCTCTTGGTGTGAAGTCTATTGATAAAGACATACTTGTGTGTGATAGCCATGTGCAATCCCTACTTGCCCCTCAGGGTCAATGTTCTTCAGGTCATCTTATGCAAGCTCTCTGGGAACAGACACGGAGAGGAAGCTCTGCAGGCTTCTTTAGGGAGATTCATTGTCTTTTTGCAACTGAAATGAGTATGGATTTGGGAGCTAAGGAGATATTCAGGATGCTGTGGCTAGAGCACTGATAAATAATCCATTTCTGGGGGGAGACATCTCTTGGCAGAGCCCTAGTAGCAGCCCTAGGCACACTGTGATTGCCAGCCTTTCTTCCATTGCACATCCAGGCCTGGTGTTCACAACACAGATGTTGGGTAGATACCTGATAGTGGTGTAACATGCTTCAAGCATCAAGCTTCCTTTCCTTTCTTCTGCTAACAGTGTCCAGGAGACGTCCACCTCCTGCACTGTGTGTGCAGGATACAGTAGGGCAGAGCTGGGCATTTCCCAGAAGATGCAGAAAGTCCATTCAAACCGTGTCAGAGATGGAATAGGAAATTGTGTCCCAGGCCCATATGGCTGTTAGGGAAACTATACGTACTTCTGGCGACCCTTTTGCCCCTCTATGCTTTCACGTTTTTTACTGTTAATTATAGGTCCTTTGGAGGTGAGTAGGCCTAATCAAAAACAAAGGCAAAGTGGCAGGGATATCCCCTGAATAAATTGATCCTTGAACTTTATTAGCCATAGTCTGATCTTGCATTCATTACAACATCTGCTCCATTCATGTCCAGACAGAATTTTCCAGGGCTGATCCAGCAGAATAGGCTCAGGTCTCCATTAGAGTGAGTCTGAGCTGTGAACTGCAGAAACCCTATGCCAGTCATAGAAGTCCTAATGTAACAAAGATGTGATCTGTTGTCAGCAGGCAGTCTCCCTTTGTTATCTCCAGGCAATGGGGCAGCAAGAGTAGAAGTAAATCCTGTGCAGATAATTGTCAGTCAATATTTACAAACAAACAAGTAGATTCAGGAAAACAGAATAACTTTTTAAATGTGAATTTTGGATTATGATTCTCTTCTTAAGTCCTCTTAGGGACTTAAAGTGTTGGATGACAGAATATCTGAATTACAAAGATAGAGGAACTGACCCTCTTTTAAAAATATTAATGACAGTAAAATTCCAGATACCCTTCCTTTAAATAGATTGATTGAAGAGTGAGGGGACAAAATGCTGTTTCTTTTCAACACTTACACAGGCAGAAATGAGTTTTAATGGAAAAAAAAATAAGGCACTAGTTTTGCATATCCTTTAAAACAGTGTAAGCCAGCACTGCTATCACTGTCATCCACTATAACTTCCGTTGTTCAAACCTCTTTCCCATCACTTCCTTGTGCCTGCACAAATGTCTGTGGTGTTGTATGTTGATCCAGACCAGCAAATTGATCTGTATTAAAAACAAGCTGTCCAGAAAAGAAAGTAAATGTAGTTTTTAGCCATGGTTGCTCCCTTATGCAAGTCACCACACCTCTGAGCCCTACCTTGCAAAATTCCCTTTAATATTAAATTTGTCCACCAAGGAGCTGTGTCAAAGCACAGTTCAGCACAGAGAAGGCATGAACATTGGGAAGGAGAACTGGGGATAAAGGGCATGCGTTCTTTGCACAGGAGGCTCCTTTGCACAGCCGTGGTGGCTCGCATCGCAGTGTAGCATGTGGGTAATGGCAGCAGCTGGTGTTCCCAGTGCCAGACACAGTGAAACTGATGTGAATATTTCCTCAGTTCATTTTGAAAATAGAAGTTAAGCTCCTAGTTCAGACAAACATTCAGAAAATTAGAGACTAACTTGCACTGAGCCAGGCAAGCCAGTAGCAGAGTTGAGAGCAGAAGCCATGCTACCAGACACTGTCCTGTGATTTAATGGCCAGATTAAGTGGTCCTTCTAATCTACCTGAAGAAGATGCCATCTGGATAAACTTCCAGAGTAATTTCAGGCTAATACCAGAGTAATTCCAGGCTAAGGTATTCAATATTAGAAGTTACCTTCCACAGCTCTACTGATAATCATCTAACCTGCACTGGGAACACATCAGTTTTAAAGATGATCCTAGACAGTGCTGGAAACTGAAGCACATGTAACTTGCCCACCTGAATTGCTGCAACACTGAAACATGTGTTGTTCCTGGTTTTGGAGTTTTGTCAATGTTTTTCTCATTAAGGGAGATGGTAACTTCCATAAAATATCTAAAACCCAACATATATATATCTGAACTAAAGAAAGTTTTCACTATGAGCTGTTGGAGAAGAGGTCATGTGATGAACATCTGTATGCTCTTTACATTTTTTTCTAGATCTTCTGAAGCAAAGAAAATAAGGAATGGAATTAATCTGAGTAAAAAAAAAAAAACAGCTTCCTTGAAAGCAAAATATCCTCTCTGAGTTTTGCTAATGGCTAGTGTAGGAAACAAGAAGCCTTGATTTCCGGATTGTGTCCTTCTCTGACACTAACGCATCATGCACAGGGGATTCTTCAAGGTTTAGGAAGCAGGTACGTGATTTCAGAAACATACTCTTTGCATTCCTTTTTAAAATACTTTAATTCAGAAACCTATTTCCAAGATGATGTCTATGATCATTTTCTTTAATTCAGATCAGAGATACAGGTAGCAGGGCCAGATCTTTAGCTTACCTGCACTTCGGTTTACCTTCCTTTAACACTGGCACAGAAATGCTATCATATTTCATAGAGGTGCTCTGATCCTTATTAAACAGGAAATGTTTTCAGATTTCTGGATGAAAAAGGTTTTATTCTGCCTGTACAAGATATGGATTATTGCATTAAAATTTAGTACTACTGTTGCAGTATATAAGGTTTCCCTGTTTTGTCCTAGTTTCCCCTTCGTAATTTCATTGACTTTGAATATCTTTGACATTAATGCAGAACCAGAGGTACATTGACAATCTTCCTTTACTTTTGAGAGTTTTTATTTCATGCTGTGTTTGCATGGCTGCTAACAATTTATTGGTGGAATGTAAGGAAAAATACCACTGTCCTCTTAATGAGGGTACATAACAGGATGAAAGTATGAGATTTGTTGCTTGTATTGCACCATGGCTAGGTCACGTTTTAAAAATCCTGATTACTTCAATGGCTGTTGATTTTTTATAGAAATATTGAAATTTCAATTGAGTAAACAGGACATTTCAATGGAGTAAACAGGAACTATTATTCAATCAATAAGATCTTTAAATAGCTGTAAGTTCAGGGTCAGAAACAGCTAGCATCAGAAACTTAAGAAAAACAGCAAGAAATCCAGCCTTCAATGCCTGAAGAAGTATATTTGTGCATTTTTTAAAGTACAAAAAAAATCAGATTTTCCCAAAAACCACTGAAGCATGAAATAATAAATTTATCCTTTTTTTTTCCTTTTTTTTTTTTTGTCCCTACTATATGCTACACTTGTGAGAGGTCTGAGCTTCCTTTACCAGGCTTTTTCTTTCTCTGCAAAGAATGAACTAGAACATTTTCATAGGCTCAGGCTGCTGCAGCTCCTGGGTCTTTGTTTAGATCATTTGTGCTTTTTTATTTTCTTGGAGGTTTTCACTGGGAGAAAGCTGCACCAACTGGAATATTCAAGCCCAGCTTTCTCCTTTTCATCTCTTTCTATCTGAGCAGATCTTTTTTTCTGGCTGGAAGTCCTCACATGGGGCTGGGAGGCAGATTGCACTTCTTCATGGGCTGCATCCAATTGGCTGCAGGAGACCTGGATCCCATCTTTATTTCTGTGGAATAACCTACTTTGGACAAGTTGTTTCCTTTGGTCCTTTGTGCCCTTGCTCACTGAGATTAGAATCGGTTCAGGCCAGAGCTGCCTGAAAAATCTTGCAATTAATTTGTGCAATATTTTCGGCATAGTTCCTCAGCCAGTGATGGCCTTTTAAACTACTGCTAAAGGACAAATGAAAGTAAGATACCTACAGCTGCTTTTGATCCATATCTCTCTCTCTTACATCTCATCCCATATCAGCCTTTAATCCCCTTATGTTTTCCCTTTGTTCTTTCATTTTTCCCCTGCCAGTTTATATAATTTACTTAAATATTTTCCTTCCCAATGGTTCTGAACCCCTCAGAATGTCTGAACTAACATCACCATATTTTTACATGTAAAAAGTTCCCTAAAAAAGTGCAGTGTCATTGTACCAGGAGCTTAAGTCCATGTCTCCAAAGACTGTGGCAGTGAAGAGGATTGATTCTTATCTTTTTGTTTTCCCTGAGTGGGCTTTTTTCCACTGGACAAGTCTCTGCAGCTTTCCTCGTTTCAAATTCACTTTCTGTTGGCTTCTGGGAGCACTGTGCAATTGTAGAGCACTCTGAGATCTTAGCAGTGGCATTTACCACCCCATTTTCCATGGGTAAAGAGGGGTTCACCAAGAAGCAGGTAGGAGATGACAAGTCTCATCATTTATAACAAGCAATGGAGCTGCTCGGTTAGCGTAAGAGCAGTTGTAAGCTGGTGTCTGAATCCCTTCATTTTAGAAATGTCTTCCCAAGCCAAAGAGCAGGGTCAGTTTGTGGCCACAAAATATACTAGAGCCAAAAGAAGCAGAGGATGTTAGCAATAGAAGGTGTAAGCGCTTCAGGCCCAGGTTGGCAAGTTGTTTTTGGTCCTTAGCTCCATGGGTATCCTTGTGGCACATATTTTTGTAGGAATATGTCCCTATCCTTTGCACTAAGCGCTGCTCTAGTTGATTAAGTCTGATCCTGCTTTCATGCATTCGTCCATTTCAGGAGGTGTAGCATAAAACTTTCTGGAAGATCAGGTAAGTTAATTTTTAGTAAAAGTCCCGAATTATACCAAGCCTAAATAACAAAAAGTCTTGATTCAAAATACAGAAAGCTTTTCTTGATTTCATTTGACTTTGAAACAGGGTCCAGCATCTGTTTTTTGATGTCTATACTGATCTTCCTGCATGCACTTAATGCAGTCAATTGTTCTTCATATCTAGAGCTGTCCTGCAAATAACTCAGGGCCTCCTGACAGATTACATGAGTAAAAATTAGCACAAGATTATTGGAGACATCAAATCACGCCATGGACTTGTTGTTTGGATAATAAAGTTCAGAGGTACAGAGGATAATCTCATCAGAGAGACAGGGTGACCAACTCTCAGTTATCATCCCTCTGTACACTTCCTTTTTAGCTAATTAAATCTTAATTCTTCACAGGAAACAGTTTCTGCAAATTCTGCAATAGCTTGGCTTCATATTATTTAACATATCTCTCTCGTTTTTATCTGGAGAAACAGGAAAAGTGAAGTTCCAGCATGTAGACATAAAGGATTGGTTTATCGTTCCATTAATGTATTATTATTTCTCATCTGACATACTACGTGCTCCATACTCCAAGTATAATGATACATTTTTTAAACAACGACTCTAGGATAAAATTTTGTATGAATGAGCTTTGAAGCTGGGGAGTTTCACTATACCTCTTATTTCCTCTCTTTAGTACGATAGGGAAAGCACTCTGGCTCTTTAGATTTTACTTTCCACATCATTATTCACTGCCTTCTTTGTTTGAATAACATTATTTTAATGTTCCCAACATCAGGCCTTCAGAAACCATCACGTTCCTTAAATTACCAGTCAACTTGGGGTCTTTTTGTCATCCGGTGGCCCTGTCTGTAGGATTTATATTTTGAACTTTTCTTTACAACCGCAAAAGTTAGAAACTACTTCTTCTAATGGAATGGAACATGGCAGTTTCCTGTAATCATATGACTTCTGGAACTAGGGTTTTAAGGAAAAAACAACTCACTCTCTCCTAATAAAATCACAAGTGTTGGCAATTCTGTTCCGCCCTTTGACTACTTAATTTTTGTAGCAGGGTGTCCCAGCATGGTATCAAAGCTGAGCTGACTTTCCTTTTCAGAAATAAAATTTAGTTTTGCAGTAGGCATTTAAATTTATGGAAAAATCAGTCCTTTCTGCCTCCTATGTATGTTCAGCAGCACACTTGTTTGTGTGTGTGTTGACATGAAGAATCCATTCATGGTGAGTCCTGAATCCTGTCTGAAATTATGAGCATTCTGTACAAGGGTCAGAGAGAAACCCTTTTTATTTTAAGAGCCTTGTCTTTTTTACTTAATTTTGGATAAAGAAAAAAAAATGTTGTGAGTAAAATTCCCCAGGCTAATGGCATAGATCAATTCTATCTACATGATTTGCCAAGGAAGGAAGGAAGGAAGGAAGGAAGGAAGGAAGGAAGGAAGGAAGGAAGGAAGGAAGGAAGGAAGGAAGGAAGGAAACTTCACCCAAGAGAAAGTGTTATAAAGAAGATTACCTGTTAATGAATATACCTGAAAGGTGTTCAGGACCACCCCCAAGGGATGATCAGAGAGGTCAGGTGAAAAGATGGGTATTTATGGAGAGCTGCTCCTTGTTTAGATTGAGCAGGGCTAGGGTAGGAGCTCACTGAAGCCTTCCTGACCCTGGTGTCCTATGTACATGGACACTAAATGAAACAGTGAACAGCAGAGTGTTTATGGTTTATTGGCTTTCAGTATCCCTTGTATGTTGTGTGTTAAGTGCAGAGTTGCATTGTGTTTAGAAAGTGCATATAAAACTCAAAGGTGAGTATATTACACACCACAACTAAGGATTTATCTAGGAGGGCTCTTCTTGGCCTTCTGGAAGAGAATCAGCCTTAGCTTTGAGGGTCTGTCAAGAACTGGTGGGAGACTATGAAGGCAGACTGAAGACAGTGATCCTATCTCTCAGAAATGAGGAGAAGACAGAGATCGAGTGCCATGCCCTGCTGTGACATAAGCTTCCCCAGAGGTTTCTGGGTCTTATTTCCCACAGGTGGACTCCTCACACAACAGGGGATCATGTCCAGCCAATGGGCAGCACAATCAGATCTGGGCTTCGAAAAAAAGCACCTTTAAAGTCTTGTCAAACCAGATGCTAGAGGGTTACTGAAATTAAATGAAAGAGTGGATGATCTGTGTCTTCAAAGGGCTACCGACTGAACCGGGAAGTGAATCTATGTTCACCTAAGCTGTCTCTCTGTGCCAGTCACTGGCTTCAGCTCTCATTTTATCCTGTTGATAGAAGATAGTTTTAATCAGTCAGCCGATGCTGAAAGTACTCTTCTCTTCTGACATGTACAAGGTAAAAGGGAAAGATGCAATTTTCACAAGGCATCTTACTCAGAAACTATTCAGATGATGAAACATAATGAAAAATTATCTGTAAAAAAAAAGGAACAGGAAAACTGAATATCTTCTAATGCATTATTTGACTGTTCTACATACTTGAAAGCTAGACTCTTCTCCAGATAATTATAAAAAGCTGACTGGCTGTGTCATTAAAAATATCAATATGTCATAGACAGAGACATGCCCTGAATTTGCTTGAATGTGTTTTGAACTGTGTTTTATTACTACTTTATCATGTCATCTACAAATGTTTTGAGTGTTTCAAGCAGGCCTGTTTCAGAGAATAAACCAGAAGATCGTGCCTTTTTTTTTTCTTGGACTATAGAAAGTTTATTCAGCTGTTTCTGATGTCTTTAAAGTAATTCTTTCTTCAACCATCTGTTCTACTTTTTTTCCTGCTATGAAAATAGGCGGGTCTTGCACACTGCATTTTGGTGAAATACTTATTTTAACTTGTTGATTTCATTGGAAGAGAATGTAGGCTTTATATGGAATAAGCATATCAACATATTCCTCCTCAGCATATCACTGTTCAAAGACTCTGCTTTTGTAAGGCTGTTTTCTTTACCCCTTCAGAACTGAAAATATTACTCCTCCACAAGCACCATTTAAGACCTAAGTGTTAATGAACCAGGCAGTGAAATGAGGATTACTTAAACAGCACATGATTCATGACAGTTTTAGGAAATTCCTAACACTTTGAGTCCTATTTCTTCCACGGATACAAAGGGACAGATTGTGCCTGACTTTGGTGGATGCACAAGAAGAGAGGTGGGAGGAGGGTAGGCTGACAGACACACAGAGCTTTCCCTTCTTCTTCTCTCTTCCCTATATGTTGCTCCCTTGTTGAAAGACTGGGTACAGTCTCTCTTCTTGAGCTCCAAGGAGCACAAAGATTACCTGGGCTAAAGTAACTGCCATTAATCCAAGTTTTACCATAGAATGCAATAAGCCCCAATTGTATCCTAAGCACAGAATTGGCAAAAAGATCTGAAAAAAATCACTCATGATTTAACTTGTCATCCTTGCTTCTGCTGCATCTTAGACCTCTGTGTCTGTCTGCTCCTCTTACCTGCATAGCCTGCTCTTTGCTCCCCATGAAGCAATTTGGATCAGAAACTTGGACCATAACCTATGGAATATTGCACAATCATCTCTTCTAAGGCCTTTTAACACAATAAAAAAAAAAGGAAAGTGTCTCTGTTGCCTTGTGGTTAGGACTTCAAGGACAATGGGAGAAGCAAAGATTATAGCTTACCTACCTGATGCAAAGCAAGAATATTCTCTAGCCTCTATGCTTGCCTTAGCTATTTGGATATTGGTTAAACCTAAAGTGCATCCTTTATCTCTCTTTTATTTTGCCACTCTCACAAAATTTCCAATATATACACACATCAGTACAGACTGGGGACTGACCTTCTGGGGAGCAGCTCTGCAGAGAAGGATCTGGGTGTCATGGTGGACGACAAGTTGACCATGTGGAAGTAGTGTGCCCTTGTAGCCAAAAAGGCCAATGGGATCCTTGGGGTGCTTTAAGAAGGCCATCTCCAGCAGGTCGAGGGAAGTGATCCTGCCCCTCTACTCAGCCCTAGTGAGGCCGCATCTGGAGTATTGTGTCCAGTTCTGGGCCCCACAGTACAAGAGGGATGTGGAGCTGCTGGAGAGACTCCAGCGCCGAGCTACGAGGATGATCGGAGGCCTGAAACAGCTGCCCTATGAGGAGAGACTGAGGGAGCTGGGCCTGTTCAGCCTGGCGAAGAGAAGGCTGAGAGGAGACCTGAGCAGTGTATACAAATACCTTAAGGGAGGGAGTTAGGAGGATGAGGCCAGACTCTTTTCTGTGGTGGCTAGTGATAGGACAAGAGGAAACGGCCACAAACTGAAGCATGAAAAGTTCCTCAAGAACTTAAGAGAAAAATTCTTAACAGAGAAAGTGTCAGAGCACTGGAACAGGTTGCCAAGAGAAGTTGTGGAATCTCCTTCTCTGGAGATCTTCTGGGTGCAGTCCTGTGCCACGTGCTCTAGGTGACCTTCCATGTGCAGAGGCTTGGACTAAATGATCTCTAGAAGTCCCTTCCAACTTTAATGATTCTATGATATATATGAACTTTCCTGTGAGGTAAAATGGTTTTCTCTACAGCATTAAGGGATGTCTTTGGATGTAACAATTGTAAGAAGTACATGTAAAGAAAACATTCTTGTGTGCTATTAGTTATTTTCAGTCAGTACCTTGAAGTTTCATCAGTGCTCCATTCTGGTCCAGTAATTAGGAAGCCAGGACAACTTGGATTTTTTTTTTTGGTGTGTTTTCTTTTCTTTTTTATTTTTTTTTACTTTGTGCTTGTAGTGTATCGCTGCAATTAGAGTCTTAGAGGCATGGTATGAATTACTTTCTATGTTTGATAGAAATTCCTTTTTTTTTTTTCTTGTTACTTCTTTACCCATCATGACTGAATCAGAGTCTAATAAAGACTGGATCTGGCTAAGCTCTAGCTATAAAAATTATCACCAATCCTGGGGATGTTGAAGGTGGAAATGAACCATTCTCTCCCTAGATTGGAGTGTTTGCCACTTGCTATCCTGCTTTTGCTTCAGAAACCAGATGGGTTTCCCTTTTCCTATCCAGGCTATTGAAGATAGAAATAGTCATCCTTCTCTTACAGGGGAAAAGCTGCTTTGGACTGCAGAACTTTGTGCAGTAAGTCAGGCATAACTCAGCTCCCTATTGCACTCTATAGGCTTCTGCTGTGAAAGTTATGTAAAAATACAGCTGATACAAAGTCTATAGCACATGTTAAACTTTTACACTTATAGCACCTGTTAAGCTTGCCTTGCAGGACACTTTTTTTCTCTCTAGCATCTTTTTTTTCATTCTGTTAAAAGCCATCCACCTGGTTTTCTGGGTGTCATGAGGTACCAGACAAATCACTCAGTGAGGGCAGCTTACAAGTACAGTACACATATGATGAATGTTACACATAACTCTCGTTTTGGGTATAGGGTATGGGGACTTTTCCATAATCAAGGTCAGCCTGTAGGAATTTAAAGTATTTGTCCTCTCATGCCTGATAGTGAATGATATTGGGCCACCCTCCTCAAGGTGAGATCTTCGTGCCACCACAGCTGAAATATCTGCTGTGGGAAAGTCAGAGAGCCACCTTCATGATCGTCTGCCTTCATGAGGAAGCTGCCTCCCTCAGAGAGCGGAAGAAAGTTCGCCTCTCTTTTCCATGGTAAGAAAAGTTAAAGTTCATAAATGTTTTTCTTTGGAATAGAAGGTAGAGAGTTATCCAAGGAATGATTTTTGGTAACTTTGCCTGAGTGAAATCACTAATGGCAGGTACAAAGCTTGCTTCTGGTTCTGCCTGTCTATGGTGATCTGAGTTTGAATAGCAATCTCAAATCTGAGACAACATGCATTTGTGTTCTCCAGTGCTCAAATATGTTTTTTTAAAGTCAGTAAGTTGATAGTTTTTTTACCTAGGATATTTCCTTTGGCTATGGGAACACTAAGCAGATATTGTGCAAATGGCTCTTCTGATTGGCCACAGGTGAGTCCAAAATACAAGCAAAAAACTTTTTGATGTCCAGGAAAGGACTTTAAAGACTTAGAACTTGCTATGAAGGTACTCTGCCTTGAAGGTCCAGTAATGAAAGGGAAATATGCTTTGATTTAAAGAGAGGCTTTAAAACATTCAGCTTTGTATTTACACACAATTAGGATAAAAGCATGCTGCTCATTTTGTTTTCCCTGTAATTATCATCTTAAACACAGTACTCACTGGCCTTTTGTTCAAAAAGTGCTGTTTGATATGATTTCCAGGATGCTGCAGGTGTGTACCTCCTTCAGCAATAGCTGATAACTGTGCACATTTGCGCTCCTATATCACTCTGTTTACAAAATATTTTTTCTTCACTTGTTGCCTATATACTTAGTATTAGACAATTTATCAGTTTGATTTCTGCTATAGAAAATTAAGTCAAATGTTTCCAATCCTGGTCCTGCATACATATTATCCTTACAACTAAATTAGCCTTCATGATTCTTCTAATCTATTCAAGAGTCTAAGTAAGGATTTGAATTCAATGTCAATTTTTTCCACACAGGCTTGATAATGCTGGTCTAATTGTTTATCTAAAACAAACAGCTCTAAGATACTGACCCCTGCTCTGAGACAGAGCATTGTTATAAAACTCTCTGAAGTAACACTCCAGTCATCACAGTTTTAGCTGCGAGATTAATAACAAATGAGTGTTCTGAAGAGAAAAGCAATTGTTCACACCCCAGCTTGGTCTTCCTTATGACTTACTTACGGCTGTAAATATAAAGCTTGACAACTCTTAAGCTGCTGATAGCCTAGATAAGTTTTAATCATCTAAAGCATTATTAATCGGGACAGTTGTCTCTAATAGATACAATGAAGAATAATAAGGATTTACGGCTTTGTGCACAATCATTTCAGGTCATTGGGGCACTGGAGCTGTTGAGCAGTTAGACCTGGAGGACTGCAATGAAGGTTCCAGGAAGGTATTGCAGAGAGAGATGGCTTGGACCTCCTTGACGGCAAGGAAAGAAGAGACTGTTGCCTTCATTCCGGTACACAACAGAATTTCATAGAAAAAGATTGTTTGTATGTATTTGGCTCTTTGCACCTCTTATCAAGTTACCCAGACTAACTCAGAGGTCAAAACAACTGTTTCAATGACAAGTATTCCTTTTGCTATTTTTCTCTTCATAAAAATTAAAGTAGAGCTTTCTTGGATATGGATGTATGATGCAGTACAGTACTGGGAAAGGAGCTTCCACACAAGTTTGAATAACCTTTTAGCAGTGTAGGAATACTGACTTGTACCTGGAATCTGTGTTCCCATGTCAGCACAACTTTGTCTTTGGACTGTTTGGTCCTGCTATTCTATTTTCAGATTTCTGCGTAGCACTGCATTGTGCAATGCAGATAAACCTGTATTTCTTTGGAATCCTATGTTTCTTGTTTCTTGCAGTCTTTTCTAGGAAAGAACTAAAGCCTGGCTTCTCCTTGATCAACAGAAACTGGATTAGTGGTGTCTAGCTTATTATAAAGGATAATGTAATGAAATCTTAACATTCATATCTAGTATCATATGATACTAGATGTGGATTTTCATGAGGATGAGTAAGCCTTTAACACTGGTGGGATACTTTGTAGTTAAAAAGGAAGATCAGATTACAGATCATTCCTTAGCCATTCTTACAACAAAAAATAATTGTTCCATTTTTGTAATAATACATCAATATCAGTGAGTGATTATGGAATAAAGTTCATATAATCAGAATAAACTTTTTACTGTTCATCTCATCTGCTGACAAAACCTTTTGTCTTTTCATTTCCTGCAATGGTTAGTATCCCATTCTATAATTACCATGCCATATATTGTGATTATATCATAAAGGGTCAATATTCTGATTTGAGGTATGTTGGTTCCAGTCAACATACCATGCTGATCATGGTTGCTATTCCCAGAAGCTTGGCTACTGGTTAGGAATTTCTGTTGTTCTAAGCCCCTGAATAATTTGGATAATTAGCACCTGAATAATGATTCATATTGGTGTTGAAGTCAAAGGAAGATGTATGCCTCCAGAGGTTTTTTTCTGGCATCATATTCAATGAAAATACGTAATCAAGCTGATCATCAGACGCTGATACCAGCTATGGGGCAATTTCCTTTGGCAAAAGCAAGATCAGTTTGAAATTCATGAGACAATATAGCTGTATCAGTTTGAAATTTCTTGAATTGAAACCAGGACACAAGCAATGGCAGGATTTACATGTCCAACAATTTTTAAGGGGGCCAGTGTAAAAGCTTTTTAGATCAAAGGGATCTTCACTTCATTTGCAATTAATGTTACTGCCATCTGGAAGGAGTATTGGCAAATTCCAGATGGAAAATTACATTCCAGCTACTAGGAAGCACTAATCTGGATGCTGGAGGTCTCCAGATTTTGTTGTTGAGCCTAGCCCTGGCAGAATAGCAGAACAGTCCTTAACCCGAAGACGGAAAGATCCTCATGGGCCATTCTTAGGCATTCTGACCTGAACCTGGAGAGGGCATCCTCTTTCTCTTAGGGAAATATTTAGGTCTCTCTGAGCATTTTGTTCCAGACTTTCGGCTAGTGAATATGCTGAATTATGCACTGCGGTTTTCTACTGCAGACTGCTGTTCCCTCAGGAACAGAGTAGAGACCATGCATTTAACACAGGGCTTCAGATCAGACTGAAAACCTGGATCCCAGAGGAACAAAGCCAGTACTCTATTCAACACGTCACTCAGCTTCTTCCCACATGCTATATTGTTACAACATGAGCACTGTGGCTGGAGTCTTCAATTTCTCAGTAAAACAAGACTCAACCCTGCCATGTGGTAGAGGAATGTCAATCTATATTGATGTTAAGAACCAAAAAGTTTCGGATGAAAGAGCATGTCAAGATTTACAGTCCTGTTTTTAATTCATCTCAAGGTGCTGATTACTAGCAGCACTAAATCAAGCTCTGTTGCCTGTCTGGACATGGAACACCTGGGAAAGAAAACCTTGATCTGAGCAGTTGCCAGGGCAGAGTGGGAGGACGAAGACTTTTGGAGGACTGCAGGCGCATGCAACATCTCACCTGCAATAACCCTGCAGCCCTGCAGAGGGCTGCCCTGAAGCTCTCTCTGGGAGCATGGGGGTGTTGGTAGCCCAATTATCAGCAGAGGCTGATCCCACAGTGACACAGATACGGTAATGACCTGATAGCATGATCACTGACCTTTGTATTTAAAAACACAGATACTTTATAAATACAAAGCTGCAGACAGCCTGCCTGCAAAAGCTGTCTGCATCCCAGAACAATGCTATTGCACAATAACAGTTCCATTTTGTTTAAAGCAAACAAACAAAAAATTCTAACCCAGTTACTCAACAGCTCAGGGGAGTGCCAAATAGTTTTGAAAAATAAAAAGTCATTTTAGGCTGGAGCAAAAGGGCCTACCTATATATTATTTTCTTCTGTGGTTATTCTGCGGGCCTGTCTGATGTCCCGCATGTCTGCATGTGGAACGGTGGCTGCTCAACAAAGACTCACCACGGCAAAAGCAGCGTGAGTCAGGGCAGAGTCAGACTCTGAGTGACGTGGGCACTTCTCCTTACAACCGCAGAGCCCCATGCTGGTGCTTAGCCTGGAAATCGTCTTCAAACCTGAGATTCTGTTTAATAACCGTCATTGTTGCTTTGATAAGCTTTTGAAGTCTGCTCAAATATTGCTCTTTTGAAATCTATGACGTAGCTCTTGAGAATGACAGTTCCCTTATGAGCCTTAGCCTTTCCGGGATGTTACTCTGAGATGTCACCTAAAAGAGTAACTGAAGAGAGCTGAGAAGAACCTTTAAGATAGTGTTACTGCAAAAGTGACCTGTTAAAATGTTGGGTGCAAAATGGAAATAAGTGCTTGATAAACCCGAGTATGGACACACTCTATGGACCAGATCCTTTTCACCCTAAAAATCAAAACAAGGACAGTTGTTTCCTTTGCTATCTAGAGAGGGTCTAAATTCATAATATTTGCTCAGGGTTTAGATCTGACCCCAATACTGGGGGACCCAGTTTGGGCTGGCATCCCAGTTTGATCCCCTGTGGCAAGAAGCATAAGGCAAGCACTTTCCAACAGAATTCAAACTTTCCTGAGAGAGAAAACGTATCCAGTGCTCAATTTCACATCTGATTTTTGTGAAATGGAGGCAGCTTAAATTCCAGATATTTTCACATATTTTAAGCACTTCAGGGCATACACCTAACAAAACTCTAGTTTTGCACTATGCACCATCCCTCACAACCTCTCCTGCTCCAAATCCACATCAACAAACTTTTTAAAAAGCAGCTTAGCAATTTTCACAAACTATTGTTAGTTCTGCTCTGACTACTGTTTGGCCAATCTCACCTCCCATTGAACCTCTGAGAGTGCAGCATGACAATTTGCTCAAAAGCCAGCATGACCCTAATATGCATCTTATCCAAAGACATTTGTAAAGACTCGAAGGAGAATTCTCAGAAGGTGACACTTGATATATCTTGTGATAAAGTTTATCACCTTAGCTAGCTCCTCTTCAAATTTTGTGATCTCAAAGGTAACATCTTTGGAGAGAGACTTCTGAAAGGTGAAGATGGATGTCAAGAAGATACTTCCCTTTTGACTCAAGCACTCTTCAGCAGATGTGTGGTCAAAGAAGCAGAATTTCAGTCCCTCTTCTGGACCATTCGCTTAGCTCTTCTAGATCTCTCAAGGAGGCAAGCTAAAAAGGTTACACATGGAAGAAGATATGAAAGCAGACATTTCCTCATTCAGATACCTCGATATTTTATGATTTAGAATGTATTTTAAACTGTTACAAAATAGAAGTGATTTTTCTGCAAGTGCCTCTGTGGTAAAATAATTTGCAGGACTATGTATGCCAATAACTAACCCAGAAAAATCACTGACTTTGACTCACTAGATTAACCATCTCAAATACAATAGCTAATATTTTTATCCAGAAAAGGTTGACTCTTTTTTAGGGAAAAATAGTTTTTATAACTTTTCTTTGGTAGTTTAATTCACTTTTTTGGAAGTTTAATTCATTTTTTCTTCACCTTTTATCAAGCAAGAACTCTGGTGACAATTTCTTCCCAGCGGGAACTCTAATCTGATGATGTGCTCTCATAACGGAAAGGGAAGACATACCACAAAACACTGGTAATGTTAAAAAAAAAATTTTTTCCTACTAATTTGAACTATGTTGATATATGCAATTTGTAAGAATTTCATAGTCTAAATAACCCAAATAAAAGGCATTTTTGTGGTATTTCTTTTGGAAGAAGCTCAACAACAAATAATGTAGCAATATTTCTAGCTGAAATAGTGCAAGGAGGCATTTTTACTTGGGATGGTAGAAATAACACAACTAAATTCTTTGGCCTAAAAGGCCTTTTTGGCATTCTTTCTGTTGAAAAGCAGTAGGTGGGAACATTTTTAAAGGGGGGTATGGGAATTTCTCAGAGTCAGCCATCGGGGCATAATTGTCAGTAAAAAATAAATGGGTTAAAACTTGGTCTTACAGACTGCTCTACCAGCCAATTTATTAACCTCGATACAGGCCACATCTTCCTCTCTCCAAGGAACTGGGTTACGATTAAATGAGGTATCTATATGCTCAAGTATTTCCCATAAGTTACACTCAAAGTAGATATCAAAACATTCAAAGAGCCACTATCAACATCGCAAGAACACTTACAAAATTTTCCAGAAACCAGCCACGACAATGTATAAAACACATACAGAAATATTTAGACCCATTAAAACATTTGCAGTGGCATGTTTTATATGAATTACTCTACCTTGAGATTGCATGTGCGACAGTACTGAAGCAGTACCATTTTATGTGCAACTGAATATTACATGTGAGAGCACAGATGCTCTTCTGAAAATCTGACTGCTATTGTCAGACCTGTTACATCTCACTTATTACAACGAATTAGTTTATCTTGCGTTTTCTGTGAAAAAAATGTACTTTTATTCCACACCCTGCTGCGTCTCCCATATTTTTGTGACCTCTAGCGTTTCCTTTACATTGTTACAATGCCTTCATGATGTCTCATGTGCATAGAGAAGACATGCTGGCCCTTACAGACACCTAGGGATTTTCCAGGTATATGTGAGAAACTCTGATTCATCTAAAGTGGGTTTATGTGTTCCTGCGCCTTCTCCTCTCTAAGCCTCAGTTATATGGGCAATTTCTGGGGCTGCAGCCAGTTGTACCTTGGCAGCCTTTTCCAGAGGGTTGTTGCAGGCAAGTTGCAAGTCCCCTTCATAGCTCAAACCACCCTATGAGCAGATCTGGTTTCTTGGGGCAAACTGAAGTGAACCACAGTTATGTGTGTGTTAGTTCCCCCTTCTGTACTGCATGTAGCAGAAACTAATTACTGTTAATGGGTACTGAAAGAAGCAGTGATGCTGGAAGACAGAAATCTAGACTGGTCTAAATAAATAAAGCTTGTTGTGTGAAAAAAGGCTAATCTGTTTGCAACCTATCTTGATGGGAATATTCAGAAGTCTATTTCATACAATTTTATCCAAACAAATGTATTTAAAGTAGCACTTACAAGTTGACAAGTTTCCAGAGGAATCAATACCATTATAGAATCAGATTTTTTTCTTTTCACTGTTTAACTCAAAACCAATCATTTTTGCTTTAAGAATTAGATGTTCTTTGCTTTGCTTGAGGAAACACCTTAAATACTTAATCTCTTTATTTGAAGAGATTACATGGTATTTTGTATCACTGGCTTCACGACCTGAGGGCTGCATTTCTTCTTGCTAGATCTCTCTTACAAGCTTCATCTTGGTTACACTGGGGTTAATGGTAAAGCTTCCATTGACTGAAATGAGGAAAGATCAGGCTTTGAGCCAGAAAGGCATGTATATGCAGTTCCTCTCTCTGTTTCTGGTGCAGTAACTGTGGCTTAGAATTTTATTTCTATTTTTCAGTTAGAAATGTCTAAAGCGTTGTTTGGGGTGACTCCTCTTTCTTTTTTTTCCCCACAAGCATAATTGATAAGTATTATTTACTAACACTTACGATATATTTAGTGTTCATCTGTAAAATATAGAGAAAATAGTGTAAGTCTTTCAGATAGTGAAAGCTTTGGTTAAACACTAGTGAAAAGCTTCCTGCCAGAAACTCCTGGGAAGGAGGGACTGAAATGAATAAAATTTAGTCATTTGTCACGAAAGAGAAAGCAGAAAACCTCCAAGACAAGGCTGTTCTAGGAAAAAGAGGGAAAGGGGAGAAAGGACAAAAGGATGGCTTGGGAATTACATAGGTTTGGGGATCAGAAAACATGAAGAAATTAATGTGGAAGTGTGTGTACTGAGGTGTGGCTCTGCAGAGTTTCCAGGGTTTTTAATAAGAAGCTCAGCATAACTTGGGAATTTACCAGAATCTGCTGGAGGTGTTTGAAAAGGGAAGTGGCAAGGGGTTGATTTGTATGAGAGTAAATTGGATTTAGCAGCATTATGTATACACCAGAGGGAAGCATGATGAGATGCAGAGGTCAAAATGGCAGAGGTTGTAGTAGCTGAGGCTAAAGATTACCAAGACACATGTAGTGCAATTGTGGTTAAAATAAAACAAATTAATTTTATAGAATTTTCAGAAATATGGAGAAGCAATATGTTTCTAAACCATCTGATTAAAAGGGCAGAAGTAAGGAAGAAAGGGCTTCCCTACCTGGGCATGGTCTGGAAAACAAAGACAAATTAACAAATAGGTGAACTCAAAACACACTGAATTTGTCTGTGAAAGTACTCATTAGCAATAGAGTTGCTTAAGCTTTAAGCATAAATTTAAACAGATTTCAAAGGGGGAAGAAATATTCCTTAGCCATAGCTATGAAATGAAAATGTCCCTAGTCTGGTGGGGAGGTTCTTCATGTCAGAGGAGAGATCACATCTCTTCTTCAGGTAAGTAAGTGAGATAAAAAAGTGTTTCCAGAATCTTGACCAAGTGCTGTAGCCAGGGGTACTTAAATTATTAGGTAATCACTGCTCTCTCTTCACAAGCTGTGCTTAATCCCTCCTGTGAATCTAACCTCTTACGTCCAAATTCCCTTTTCCTTTCCTTAAGCATGCTTGAAATATTAATCAAATGTCTTTTGTCTGATTAGATATTGCATTTCTTTGGTCTATCAGAAATCAAAAAGAATTTTCACTTCTGGTTTGACCAAAAATTCTTTTTTTCCACCTTTATTGTGAGAGAACAACAAAAATTCAGCCCTCCAGAGAGGTGAGGCGGGTAAGAAAGAGGTAGCATGAGAGCCTTCCCCAGCATAAGTGTCCGCATGCCCTTTCCCCCGGCAAGAGATCTGGTTTGTTTTATAAAAGTGGCACAAATAGCCCTGAGATTTCAGCTTAGTGCTCTGCGATGCATGAGACAAATCTGCTGACAGCACTGATTAAAGCAGATTCCCTATCTGAGCCGAAAAGTAACCAAGGGATTAAAAATGTTAACACCAGATCTCCTAGAATGGATAAGCTATAAAATTCTTCCGTTTGCTCAAGTAGCAAGCACATGTATGCAGCTCCTTTCAGGTCTACAGAGAGTATTGGCAAGGAGCAGAACTTCTCCCTTTAAGAAGAGGATATCTCCAAGTTCCTTAAAATCTCTAAAGCCAGAAAATAGTTTTTAACACATGCACTACATTTAGTCTGTGCTAAATTCCAAAAGCAAGAAACTGTATATAAATGCCTT
Source organism: Tinamus guttatus (assembly GCF_000705375.1). Next base: position 189,995 of record NW_010584773.1, on the reverse strand, counting down.
TCTGATGACTTTGGATCATCTGGTCTGAACAATATCACTACTGAAGATCTGCTAAATGATTATATTGTAGCATAAACAGTATGGGGACTACTCTAGCACATCGACCAGGGAAAGCTAAGACACACAATCCATGTGACTGAGAACAATTGTTTTCCTTGGAGGTGATTGATGCAAACTCCGAGTCAGAGTGAATAAGAATGATGAGTCTTTGCTATAATAGTTAAACTGAAAAAAAAATGTAGAAGATAGATTTTATAAGGAACAGTGGCAACTCTTTATTCCCAAGTCAGCCTGCATATGTCACATTATCTCGATACTATGTCAATAACCATATCAACTCATTTTTTTTTTGCATGCAGCATTTCAGCTCAAATTTCTTAAAGAGCCAGTAACACTTGCAAGCACAGAGAGTGCCTAATGGCATTTCTCTGACTCAAGGAAGTTGGTAAAAAAGAGGCTGTGCAGTGATGGCTTTGTGTTCAGATTTAGACAAATTTTCAAGTAATATCCAAAACCTAGCTGTAAAGTACAAACATGAAGGCATTTAGGTTGAAGCTCAAACTTAACTTATGCTACCACTTAGTTTGACCTATACGAAATTCCAAGCTGCTCATTCTTTAAAGACTACAGTGCATGAGAACAGGAAAACCTTCCAGCTTTGGAAAATTTGAAAAACTCAGTTACAGAATGCTTTATCTGTAATTAAGCCAAATAATAAATGTCATTAGAATATATCTTTTTGTACCTTAATTTTCAGTTCAAACTCTGAGTGACCGAGTCATAACAAATTGAATGTTCTATGAAATTCCTATTATCTGCCGCATGTTCTTCTTCCAACAAGCTGTCTATGAAAAAGGCCAGGTTTCTTGAAATTATTCATAAGACATATAAAAAATAATGTTATCCTTTAGCTTACGCATATTTTTTTTTCTGCTACTCAAAAGGAAAAAAGATAAAAATAGGATGGATAAAGATATGAGTTTTTCTTGCCACTGAGGGATCTCACTGTAACTCAGATACCAGTTACTAGATAACTCTTCTGAGTCACTCCATGCCGATAGTGATTTACTTCTGTAGCCTGTCTGCTCAGAAAATAGGAGAACAGTATAACGTGCAAACACAGCCTCAGCTTAACCTATAAAGATGAGAAAATTACTTCATTCCTTCCCTGGTTTCAGCCCATCATTCCCAAACTGACAATCTAGTGATCTAAAGGAGTTGATAAGGCTGTAATGGGATATGCTGGGGATATTTGCAACTGTGACTATCAGAGACTGTATATTAAACCATAGAAGTCTTCTCAGCAGTAGATCTGCATCTATCACCATTGGTCCTTGTCAGGAAGGAAAATAATTGGTATATGTATAGCTCATCACTATATTAATTTAGATCGTGGCATACATGGCTAAAAAAACATTTAGTAGTAATTACCTTACTTTTAGTACTCAATTGCTAAGATATAATATTGAAAAATCAATTAACCTCAAGTGAATATTAAATTAGATACCTTATTTGGAAGGTTTTCTCACTCCATTTAACTCAATTTTCCTCCAACTTGAACCAGCAGAAACACTCAAATGAAGCTCCCTTTGGAAAATGAGATATTGTGCAGGCTGTATTTGATGAAACTGGAGCTCAGGGCAGAACAGAGTTTCTGTTTAGTCTTCATCACAGGAAAACTAGTTTCTCTGTTACTATCTGCCTCTCTGTGATATTTACAATTATGTATGGGTTTTGTATAATCATATACTAATCCAGAATCTGGTCACATCAACAACAAAGCAATTTTAATATATGCAGTGAGCTAAAGTAAACAAGTTAGCCATTTTTTTCATAGTAAAAAGGATATTTGAACCCCAAAATGACAGGTTCCAAATAAAGAATGAACTATGACATGACATCTGTTAATTTAAAAATAAGAGCTTTTGTACTGAAAAAAAAAAGTGACTGTCAAATCTGTCCCCAAATTGCTTTGACCAGTTTAACAAATTTTTAGCTTAATGTATTTCTTCCCTTGCACACAGGCACCAAAAGCCTTTGTTTTCTTTCCCTAAATTCCTGTGCTTGTGATGTGCTCTTGACAGCTGCTAGGGAAAGTAGAAAGCAGCAGAATTACACTATTAGATTCTCTCCGGGGTTTTGCTCCTATTTTCATTTCATTTTGTTAATTCATGGCAGTTTTAATAATGTGCTGAAATGAGCCCTGTCAAAATAATTTTGGACACCTGGAAACACAAGCCCTAAACTAACTTCCATCGGTGATTTTTGGACTATATATTTTTGGAAAACAATTTTCATGAGGTAGTAGAGGCAGCAATTCATCATGTGACTCTTTTATGCCACCATGCAAAGAGCTATGGTGATTGGCATTTAGGAATTTCATTCAAAGTAAGAATTCTCTACAACTTTCTCCATACTGAGAATTTAGAAGACAGAAAAATTGTTCAAGCTCTGAGCCCATAAAGAAGCTAGCACAGGATAACTACTTTTCTTTGGAAATAATTCTGTAAAAGAAAGTTATTTGACATTTTGCTGTAAGGTATGGGGCCAGGATATTATTCAATGTAACTCCATTAATATGTTTTACAATCTTATTTATAAGCACACATCTAAGTCTATCTTCTATCCACCACTGAAACTGACAATATTTGAAAAGCCGATTTTCCAATTACTGCATTTCCACAGGAAATAGAAATGTAATTTAGGTCTCTGAAGAATTCTTGGCAAATACTCAGAAGATAACTGTTCTAAAACAAAATAGTAACAAACAGCAAGATGTACAAATATGTATATAATAAGTGTGTGCATATACACAAACATATATCTATAGCCTATATATAGCGATAAAAAATGCATATTACATATATTTGTGTAAAAGTTAATATAAAGAAAGAATCATTACTTACGTAATCTGTACATTTAAAAAATTGTATATACAAACTCTTTTTTTAGGTAAGGCCTTTAAGCAGACTTAGCTGGAGAGAAGAACATAATATTTTGTGCTGTGTTTGAGACAGTGTTTGAAGACAGCTGGGGGGATGTTTGGGTACCAATTTTAAACTTACTTAGTTTTCAGATATGCCAGGGTGCATTATGGGGAGCACGGGAAGTCAAAGTGTGTGTCAAATTAGCAAAAAACTATTTCCAATACTTTGTTCTGTTACACCATAATCTACAAAATGTGCTGCTTATGAAATAAGTATACCCCAGTTATAAACCAAAATAAAAGGTGGTGATGAAAAATCAGATTCTACTTTATTCAGCCATTAAGACTTGCTCCCTTCTGATGCACAGAAGAAAGAGAATCATAGCAATAATTTCTAGCTCTTACATGGAATGGCCCTTAGAGCAGGTCTTGAGTGCTAGGGTTTCCCCTGTTTCCTTGGCTTTGGTAGGAGAGATCACATACACACTGGTGAGTGCATATATGATGGTAGGCTAACGTGTTTTTTGACAGTTTCTTTAGAAAGATAAGTCTTCTCTAAGGATAAACTCAGATCAGTGGTAATTAGGCCTATTTCTGACACTGCCTAAAACAAACTTGCACATCCACTGATGTCATTATTCTTTTTTTGTTTTTCTGTCTTGGGGAGATTTTGGCATCTGAAAGGTTCCAAGTTTGTTGGTGGAGACCTCCAGCATATTGGAAGGAAAGTGAACTCCTTCTGTCAAGCTTCTTGTGTTATCCAATTTCTTACTTTAAGGCCACATAGTGCTTACTTGAAATCAGTGTTTTTTCTGCCCATTTTATGTGGTTCATGTCTTCTTTCATTTGTTGTTATAGAATTTGTTCTTATGAATAGTATGAAAGTTTACCAATTTAAAAGCCATGTGTTTGGAAAGGCTGTCTAGTGTTCCAAAACCAATTGTTTCTTCATACTACATGCCTCCAGAAGAACAAGAAGGTAGGTATGGATGTATTTAAAAAAGAGCTAATACCAACTAATTTTCTGCCACATGTGGGGGCTGTGCCCCATTAAGCTATTTAGAATTGACCTTGTGAGTAGTGTGCTTGGCTTTTTTTACTTGCAAAGATTTATCTCCATGCTTGTTCTCAGGGTTTTGTGGAGCTGTCTGTCTAGAGTTTCCACATTATAAATGGCTCTTGTTTTGGTAAAGTTTGAATTATTTTCATTAGCTGGTCACCTGGGGCCTGACCAGAGTCAGGCTAAAAACTTCAGACAAGCACTACAGCTTTTGCAATCAGTCTCCGTCTCTCTCTCCTGTCATCCCCAAGGAAATGAAAGGCAGAAACGTTTACGCTTCAGGTTAATGTTTTAAAAGTGTTTGAGGCAGGAAGTAAATGGACGTATTCATAAGTTCCTTGAGGATGTTTTGTTTCAGTCACAGAGGTTGAAGCTTTCCTGAATAAAGGCCAGCCAGCATGAACTGCCCAGTGGCAGGACCTGTCCTAGGGACATGGCCACCTCAGAGAGCTGCGTAGAGGCAGGGCAGTTGTCTTTCAGGGCCTCTCTTTCAGACCATATTTAGTTTTGACAAAGACTTTGGTATTTAAGTCTTGTATGAGACTTGTATAGTTCTCCTATTAAAGACAATACAAACTTACATTAGGCTAGGAAACACTGGAAATGTCTAGAGACATAAAAATTGCCTTACAGATCTGAAAAGAAAGAGATGGAAGCAGCTTATTTCATTTGAACTAAGGATGAGCTATGTGATTACTTTGCTTGCAGAAAAGAGGATCCTTCTGTATGGTGCTTACTTTTGACTATCAAATTACATGCCTAATTTTTCTCCCTATCATTTCTCATGAGAAAAAATATTTCTTCTTTTCAGATTTTAGATAGTGTGCAAGCTCTGAGCATAAGTCAGTGATCACAGGAAGGTAATGGAAATTTTGAAATAGATTCGTAGTGAAAAGATAGATGATGTAGCCTTTCAAGGCATTGAAATAAACTGACTGGTATTGCATTTTAATATTTAGGAGCATTTATTATAATGACCTGAGAACAGATGGTATTAAATCATCTTTCCTTTAGTAATCCAGAAGTCAAGGTCTGTGCTTTAGGAAGAAACACTGAAATATAGATGCCTTAAAGTGTTTATTGGTATTCTATTCTCCAGTATTAGACCATTAGGCCAGGTTTGTGATAAGAAACATACTTCGTTTTTAACAGCATCCACAGTTTAGTATCTTCATCTCACTTTTTTTCTGTTGTTCTGACCATGTGTTTTTCTTGTAGATTCTAATTCTGTAAGACATTTTGGTATATCTTATTAAGTGAAGTAATAGCCAATAAAGCAAGCTCAAAACAAAGCTGTGATCATTTATTTTTGCTACATCTACTTTCAATAGTGATGAATCCTCTCAAATTCCATGACATGCCTTAATTAAAATTAGATTTGAATTAAAATTTCTGCAGATAAACATGTACCAACATCATTACAATGAGGAATGAAGTGGTTCATGATTGTTTTCTTATTTTGTGTCCTGTGTATGCCAAAGCCTAGTACAGAAGAAAGTAAGGGGTACATATTGCAGGAGGAGCCCATATGAGGGAGCCCTGTAGCTTTCTCAGAACCCATTTTGTGATCACTCCCCTTGGAAGAATTTTCTTCTTTACATGTTCACCCTTGCAATATTTTGTGAGTTGACCTCTGATGTCTAAGTCTGGTTCTGCTTTGTATCGTTTGTCTTATTGTGCATTGCTTTCCCTGTCTGCTCCTGTGTTTTGGCTGGTTGTTTTCCCTGATCATTTTGCACTAAGGCATCTATAGTATTGTTTTGGCCTTTAGGGCAAGGGCAATATGAAGAGCTGAATATCTGAAATACTGTGAAAATATAACCTTCAGTGGTCACACTTTACTTTCAAAAGATAGTGGTTACTAGTATTAAAAATCTCATTAACACACACGGTTTCTGGTCATAAATATGTAGTTTCAAAGGGAAGAACTTGTATCTCTAGAAGATAATGGGGTTTCAGGTTTTAAATTCCCTTCTTGTGACATGTGCTTTCCTTCTAAACTGTTAAACACCTCAGTGGCCTCCAGCACTGCTGGGAACATGTTGCTCTTTTTCCGCACAGAAGCACGTCAACATAGAACTGATGCTTTCTCTGGTTGCAGGGCTTTCTGTGCCTCCCCAAACAAAAGGACTGCTGAACTGCTGTGGCCATGGAAATATTTATTTCCTTTGTTATTGAAATACATGTAATTTAAAAAATGAAAAATTCACCTTTCATGATGGAATGATGAATTTACAGATGGTTTCCAGATGTGTAGAACTTGGATCCATACTGCAGAAAACAAACAAACAAACAAGCCAGTTCATCTGTAATTATGACTAGCCAAAAAAAGTAAAGTCTAAGTTATGATGTTTTTCATTTTCAAGAATGATGAAAAGTCTTTCGGCTTCTATCAACTCTTTGTGAAAAGGCGTTGCTTTAAGTGCTCATGGCTATGATCATGTCTGATGGAGGAAATTTGTTTCATGTGGAACACTTCAACAGTTGCTAGTAAATCCGGATGTTCATTAGGGAGAGCTGCCAGTTTCTCTGTCTTCAGAGAACCACAATTCTGATGTTTCTGGTAGGAAGGTAGGGCAGAATCTAGCCAAGGACATTGATAGCCTTAACTCCAAAAACACTCTACCTCAGTCAGTTAAAACAAAGTCCTGAGCAATGGTTGGCTTGCAACCTCCTCTTCCCTCAGAAGACCAAACGCATCATCATCTACTACAATATGTGGAATCCATCCAATCTGCTCTAGCACATGGCCCCACTGTCCTGCCTGCATGCTTCCAACTCCGACCTCCCAGTTTGTATGGTAATGTGTAGTGGTTGAGCTTGCCCAGCCAGCTGGCTGGGGTGAATCAACAAACTGGAATTGACAAAACATTTTTTCTGACATATTTAGAATGCTTCATTGAGGATAAATCCCTGGAGATTCAACATCTGATTCTTCAGACTGTCCTAGGAGAATAAAATAAAGGAGAAAGCAACATTAAGTCATGCATATTCCAATTAAAAACAAACAAGATAGGTCAGATTCCATCCTCGATTGCAGCCACACTGATGTCTCTGCGGTTACGCGAGAGTAAGTGAGGACAGAATTTGACCTGGTGCCTTAAAAAAGGAATAATATAATGAGAGACAAGCACAAACTTGACTCTGAAGTTGCAACATGTTTCATCTTAGGAAGCTTGAGAGAGAAAAAGATCTTATATTGAGAGGTATTTAATTCCACATAGATGAAGCAAGTTAAAAAAAATAAGAATTTGCAAAAATTGAATTTTGGCTGGCAGAGTGAAGTGAATTTTTGTCATCTGACAGCTATGCATACTGTATGGCAAATGATTAAATAAACAGATCACTGCTCAAGTGAGTTGCTTTTAATTTGAGAAGCCAAAGCCACTAGAGCAATTTCTACCCACGGAAAGAAAATCACTTGGTCGCATAGTGATCACACAGAAGGTCTTCGGCATCAGCAGTGCTTGCCTGTGAGAAAACTTTACTGAGGAACAGCTCTGTATCCTTCATACCTTTTCAATGCAGACATGTAGTTAACTGAAGGCAAGCAGACCTCTGCCAGCTACAGGTGGGGTCTGCACTGAGGAAACATCAAGATAAGTGATGTCAGTGCATATTCTTGTCTCTCCATCTTTCATCTTTCTTTCTGGAAGCTATAACAGAAGCCGGAGTTGAAAGGTCTCACCTCCTGTGCCCATAAGAGCTATTTTATAATCCTTTCATACAAATTTAGGCCCAGATAGGCATGGAAAACATATGTGCTGACACCAGGAAGTTGGAAACTACTAAACAACAAGAAAGCTTCCATGTTCCTCAGTGTCACATATGACCTGAGTGAGCCCATTCCAAAGCTCCTGTGTAGTCTCTTGCCTTGTGTACTGTACACTTGTGTAGTCTCATACCCATAGTTAGCCTGACACTGCACCCACTCATGAGATAGTCCATCATTTTCACCAGAGCTCATGATAGATCTGAAATGGCAGCCTGCATGACTTTATAAAAGGCTGTGATTTAGTGCATGTCCGCACATGTAGTGTCTTTGGAGTTCTGTGTAGTATCATCCTATCTGCTTAATCTCACAGTCCAAGGGTTAGGATTTTTTTGTTTTGTTTTGTACTTTCTAAGCGCCTGCTCTGTCATCTGTGTACCACATTGCACTCCATATTCATCAAAGATATTTAGCACTTGACAGGGTGAGTGCTCTAGGACTCTAAGATTTCTATCAAAACTCTAGCCTTTCTTAAAGTGAGATCTTGCAGTTGCCTCATGCATGAAAAATACATGGATTTCTCAGAGTCTACAAGGACAGAAGACAACCTTTCTTTTTATTCTTCTTCCTCTTTTTATAAGCTTGGTGCCTTTCATCCTTACTGACAACCACCTTCAAAATTGTACATGAATGAAGAGAGAAGCAGATGCAGTCTATAGCAAATGAGAAAAAAAAACATCTGGAATGAAATTCCTCTAAAATTCTCTGCATATGAGGAGAAGAGAATTCAACATTTTTGCACGAAGGGAAAGGAAGTTGTATGTTTGGACTTCGAATATTTGCTTTGGTTTCAGTGTGACTCTGTGCACCCTTAGCCCTTGGCATATTTTCATCATCACCAGAATATACAGTTTCAGAAAGAAATTAAAACTTTTGCTCCGCATCTTTTTACCTTTGCCATTGAACAGTATCTGATATGAGGGTCTCTGTACTCTGTACTCTGAATGGTGGCGCGGTAGGAGATAATGTCAACGGCAAAGTACTTACCATTAAATAGAAGCAAGAAAGGATGAGGCACAGAAGAAAAGGGAGGGCTCAGAGTCATGGAGCAAGAAACTGAACATGTTTCCCCTATTTTCTGATCCAGTACTTTACATCCTATTTACACATTGCTATTCCAACAGGAGCAAAGATGATATAAGAGCTTGCCAGAACAGAGGTGAACTTCCAATTGACTTGAGCTCCTTTAAGGTGCTGTCTTGAAAGGAGACATAATATAGTTGGCCTTTAGTTTTTTTTCTCATCTGATGTTTCCCACTGAGAAGCAGCTACCTCATCAGCCATCAGAGAGAAACATAAACTGCAGAGGCGCTGCAGCCAAATATACCATGACTCTGGGAACAGCCAGCAATGCTCTGACTTTTGTTTTGCCAGTCCAAAATGCTTAGAGTCAAAATCTGACTTTTTATCAGTATTGCTATATAAATAACATATGGATTTTAAACAGTGGAGTTAACTCACACATACAAGAAATTGGAGGAATAGCGGATAATTAACTATCTTTGGATTGTTGCATGAGGGGGGATGGGGAGCTCCAAAAGTCTCTCAAAACCTGTTCTTCATGGTGTCTTCTGCATTTCTGGTCCCTTGGCCAATTCTTCATGAAAGAGACCGTGTAAGTAAAGTTTGTGCTTTTATGCTAGCTTTGCACTGAAAAGATTATTATTATTATTTAACTTGGTTAAAATAACCTTACTAATTGTTTGAAGTCTCCAATTTTGTCTTAAGTAAATGCATGATGTACTTTTTTTTTTTAAAAAAAAAAGCATCCCATTCATTTCTGTGAAACACCTGCAGCACAGACACAGTCTGTGGGGATGTGGTTACCTCCTCTCTTGTATCTCCCTTATCCTCTTAGCTGGGGAATAAACCTACTGCCATCCCAAGAGGCACAAGCAAACTTAGCTGTTCTTCTCTCTCACCCACTGTGCAGATATACATGAGAACAAGAACAGTAGAATCAAGACCAAGAGTACCCTGCTTGTTCATAAGGAAAGAAAAGAGGCAGAAAATAGCACTTGTATTTAAATCAAAATAAATCTTGCAGGTTTGATGTCAAGACAAGCAGACCTAGTGGTATCTTTTAAAAGTACAGGAAAAGAGGAACAGCCAAACTTGTTCCCTATGACTTGTTCCCTATGACAGCTTTTTTTTTTTTTATGATCCTGAAAGCCGATGTAATCTCTCTGCATGCCAGTCTTGAGTGCCAAATTCAGCCACAAATTATGGGATAGATAATTTGAGAATTACTGTTCAATAGCCAAGTATCAACAATCTGTCAAGTAAATGTCAAGAAAACTTCCAGGAGCGGCATGTAGGCTTCTCATACTAGCTAAAGGCACGTGTATTTTCCTCATTAGTAGGCTTCTCACTGCTCCTTTAATCTTTATTTTTTTTCTACAAGGGTGCACTGAATTTGTAAGAGTCCATGCAGTTTACACAACCCTACAAGTGTTTCTTGGATCCTGAAAACTCTGTGATAATGCTTAAAATATAATTCCTCAAAACTCTTATTGCCTTCACATCTGCAGAACCTGTTGAAACTGGCTTACAACCTGTTTGAGTACTTTTCCTCAAAATAAGCATCTTGAGCTGTTCATCAGAAAAAGTAAACAAACAAACAAGCAAACAAAAGCCTTAAAATCTCACCCTGTGCTCTGCCATCAAGAACAGAGATAAAAACGGTGTATAAAATTCCTAATTTGTTTATTTGTTGTATGTAGCACCGAGGAATGGCAAAAAAAGATGTAACTTTCTTCTTTGGCAGTATTAAAAATGTTAGAGGAAAAACTTTTCTTAAAGATCCCTATTTTTCCGTGAATCTTGGTAGAAATGCGCCTTTGGGTTAAAAGATATTAGGAACAAGAGGGGAAGCAGATAGACAGCATGATCATAATCTGATCATTTCACGGGAAACTAGGCTAAAAAGGATCACTAAAAATTGCTAAGGTCATCAATGCAGCTTTATTGCCTTTGCTTGCCCATGGACCAAAGCCGAAATAATCTTTAAGCAAACATTTTCCATCTGCCCGTTCCTGACTTGTCTTCCTGCCAATATTGAATTTTCATCAGAACTTATGAAGAGATGAGACCCTTCTTAATGGCAGCTCGGTCACTGAAGAAAGCTTGTTTTGCCAATGCAGATATGGGTTTCCCAGTGTGGCTTTTGTCTGTAGCATCCATTGCTCTCTTGGACGTGGTGACAAAGGCTAACAAGCTTCCTTTTGCTGTTGAGGGGAGAGCCCCAGCTGATAAAGAGGATTGCATGCTAGGAATGGAATGAGTTTTAAGTAATCTGGGCAATGACAGGCCTAGGGCTCTGCAACTTGCAAGCAGCGTGGACACTTGCTGACCTTGCTTTCTTTGCCTCATTTCACCTGATAAATGAGTGCTGTGCACAGGGAGTTAGGTTATCCCCGCCCACGGTTGGGCAAATCATTCCAGCCAAGCGATAATTGAGTAAGCGAGAGGATTTGCTCAGAGATCTTCCGCAGCGTTGCAGTTGCAGAGGGAAACCACTTCCTCAGTCTGGCCGAGCTCTGAAAGACGAGTCAAACAGCAATCAGTCCAGGCAGAGACAGGACAACCAGAAGTGAGAGGAAAAATTCCACATCTGAAAATGAGCTGGCCAGATGCCAGCTCATCTGAGAATTTGATGGACCCAACAGACGGCTTCAGCCCCAGCAGACTTGGCCGAGCACGTAGTCAGAGCCAACACAGTGCGAGCACGTGTGGATAGCGCTCCCATTTCTTCATCTAGGAGACAGCTGTCAGGAATAGGGAGGCTTGCTGAAGCTTCTGCGCGAGTGCTGTGCAGATGGCCAGCACATGTATGATGTGCTGGGTGCATGCAGCTTACTGGGCATTCGCTGATGAGCTCTGTCTGACATGTGCAGGCAGGCCTGTATGCTTTGCTGCATCAGGAAGCAGAAAGGAGCAGAGAAGAGAGAGCCCAAAACTCTCCCACACTCCTCTAGATTAATGGTGTGCTATAACTATATCCACTTGCTAAGGATAGACCTAAAGAATAGGTTTCAGAACTTGCGTACATTTTCATATAAGTCTAATCACTTGTAGGCTTTTCTTTACCTATAAACTGCCTCTAGAAAAGACTTTTGAAACTGTGCTAAGGGTGCACTGATGCTGCCACACTGGAGAGTTCCTGATGGGAATTTGAGTGCTAGCCCACCAATTGCCCACATGGGCAGTGTGATGGATCACACTTGTGCTTTATGCTACCGTGAGTGAAGAGATTTGCTCTATCTCCACTCACAATCCTTGGGCACATGGGTGTAAATGGGGCATTTCTGATGGGTCACCTGGGTGCTGCAGCAGCTACACCACTACTGCACAGGACCCAGGGGCATGGAGCCTGGCAAAGAGCTGTGGCTCAGTGCCTACACACTACCCAGGCCAAAATCCTCAGGTTCTTTTTTTTTTTTCCTGTGAAGTTTTAAGCTGCAATTCTTTTTGTTTTCTGGAAATATTAGACTCTCTTACATTCTGCTGTATTCATCTGGGAAAGGTAACTTTAGTTCTTTCTTTACCAAATTCAGGGTGATGTGGAGGTAAATCTTCTATTTCAAATCAAGAAGGACCACGCAGGATCCCAGAAGAAACAGCTCACGTTTCACTACAGTAATGGACATTTCAGTGTGAAATTAGAATACATGTTAAACCTTGAAAGTTGCCATTAAATGGAATTGTCATCATCTAGTCAGCTTTTGTTTCAAGCCCCTTGACTCCTAGAGAAGTCAATAAGAAATGAAGGTGCTGAACTATTACAGGATTCAGCCTGTAAGAGCGCAGACATGTTCAGTGTAGGCTGCTGATTCTGGCTATTCTTCATGACAGTCATTCATTATATTCAAATATAACTTAAACATATGCAGAAAACTTTGGAAAGACTAATCCTTGGAGAAATGGGCTCCAGACCAAATCTTTACATGATAATCCTTTAGAATAATCTATTGTTTATTTCAGAGCATGAGAACATGTGAGTGTCTACTGGGCTCTCATCTTTTAGACAAAGAGATGAAATTTAACATTTATGAAAATTAGTGCAAGTAATTCAATGCTAAAACAATAATAAGCTACACTCTTATAGAGCTAATGAAAATGCATGAGGAAAAATAACTTTTCCAGACATAGGTTTTACTTGCACCTATTTATGCAAGCAAGTAATTTGACACACATTTATGCAAGTAGCCAGTTTTTAATCATTTGATAAATCAAAAAAATCAGTAGCTCTATTCACAAGGCAGAACTGATTTGCATGCATAATATTATGTGCATATTTGCAGACAACAGGGATAATTCTATGCTTATGCTAGCCTGTATTACTTAAGCATACCTGTGGCTTGAAAACTTCTCCAGAGTCATTTGACATTTCTGAATATACTGCCTTCTTTCTGGTAAACATTGCCATCACAAATTTAGATTCATAAAGAGAATGGTAGTTATAAGACAGGAAAACAACTACAGGTCTTGAACTGTCTATAGTTCCAGTGGCTGTTCATATTAAAAATGCCAGATAAGTATCATGTTATGTGCTAATCATGATGTATGGCAAAATAATTAATTTTCTGGTTTATTAATGTTAATAAAATTTGGTTGATTGATGAAAGAAAATGAATAAATGAATAGCATAGCGATCATGCAGCTTTCTGCACTGGTGCTATGTTGGAACAGGTTGGGCAGTGGAGACAACATGTGTTGGCACAAATCCTGCCTTCAGGCCCGTGTTGTTTTAATTATCCCTTCCATGAACTACAATGAGAAACTCATGTGGTGGCCTTTGCCTTAGGTCAGTTAATATCTAAATTAAGATAAAGTAGCTGCCTTCAACTCTAAGGTGATATTCCTACCTGGTTGGTTGTTTGCCTGTCCAGGATGTTCAGCAATGTGTTTCTGACCAGACCTAGGCAAGCTGGCTTCTTGCTTATTCTGCTCAGCTTCAAATCTTTCCTCCCCTCACCATACCACACCCCCCCACCAGATCTTGAGATATTTCTTAGAATTCTCTTCAATACAGGACTGTGATTTCATATATAATTGGTTAGAGCATTTTCTACTAAATGCTTCAAATCTCTCACAGAAAGAACTTGATTTTTCAACAATATTATTTCTAATCCTTATTTTTCTTTGAACATTGTATGAAAGAGAAACATTTTTTTTCTTTTTTTTTCTTCCTGTTTTTTTAAAGGTGATTATGATGCTGGATGGATAGCACCCTGTTTGATAGTCCTTATGGAGGACATGTGTTCACATTCACCAGGGTAAGAATATTCAGTCAGAATTTGCTTATTTAAAATTTAAATAAATATATTTAACTGCAATCTTTACTGACCCTCTGTCTTGCTGTTATCAGTTAGTATTCTCCAGACATCATGCAAGACATGAATATTAAAGAGCAATTGTTAACATTTTGATGTTTTGTCAGCACTTTGTGTCAAAACATCTTCCTACTGGGATGTTGCGTGATGACACTGTGTCAAAACAGAATATCATCACCCTGTGCTGAAATGCTGCGATGTGCTGACATCTTGTTCTACATGCTGCAAAAGCTATTTGTACCACAAAGTCAAACCTTTCTTAAGCCGGTGGTGGCACTCTGGTGGCAACCCAGGCTGGAGAGCAAATCCAAAGGTGAAAGGACAGCACAGAAACAGCGTATCAGAAAAATTGGAAGTGATGTGTATTAATCATTAACAAATACCCATTCTTGAAAGCCAGGATAAAATCACTTCTTCTGGCAGAATCCCTGCTTTTCAACAACTGATTGCTTCCTGGATATTCCCACTGACTCACTGCACCACTGATTTTAAAATTGTCATTGACACTTTTTAAAAATGAACAACTTCCCTTTGAAGGGGAAAATAAAAAGTCAGGAAAATTTTCTTTTAATCTGCTTGTCCTCCCCTGCCCCTCCAAAAAAACAATTGAAATGTACTCTGATTTCAGTCCAATTTAAAAAAAAAATCTGAACGTCTGGCTGAAAAATCCGAAAAGGTTCAATTTTAAAAAATGTATTTCATAGTCTGGAATTATTGCTTTTTTTGTCTTTTGTTCAGTTTACTTCACAAGTGAAGTCCTGGTTAATAAGAATAAAGGGATTTAAGTCCCTTTTTTCCCTGGTGTTCAGTATTTCCTACTTTTATCTTTCAGAAAATCACTAATGGTCCTAACTCCCAAGTAAAACACAAAAAGAAGATGAATTTGATATCCAGTCTTAAAGACCTTAGTTAGGACCAAGTTCATATCGGTTTTACATGTCTATAATTCCAGTGACTATGAAGATACTTCTCTGGATATACATTAAAGAAATGTGACCAGAACAAATTCTCAAGTTTTGAGAG